>JACYXH010000751.1:125000-225955 GCA_026745465.1 Lota lota
TTCATATTAAAGATATTGGTCCAAAGAGTATGTGTGCTCAAGGATTTCTGTGTATCTCAAAAAAGCTAGGGCTTTTACGTTTTTTCATGTTTCTCACAAAATTCAAAATGGCGGAAAATCCATCATGGCGGAAGTCATAGGTTCTTGAGGCATATTTGTTCAGCATGAGGAGATGCATATATGGTCAAAGTTTTATGACTGTAGGTCAATGGGGTCAGGAGATATGCTTGTTCAAAGTTTGCATTTTCATGCGATTACTATAGCGCCACCTTTGGGGCAATCAGTGCAATTTTTTCACACAGATCTTCTGTTCTCCTCCTCTACAGCTGTACCAAGTTTTATCAAAACTTATCAAGCGGTTTTGGCTGTGTAAGTCAAACGCTGTTTATAATAATAATATCAGCAATAACAAGAGGTTGTCTTGGACTTCGTCCTCGACACCCTAATAATTATAATCAGGATAAAGGGGAGAGTTAATATACAAAGTTCCTCTGCCTCTGCATAAAAGATTGGGACAGATATCACCGCTACCGCTCGTCCACAGAAGTCCAGGGGTCAAACAGCGCTGGGGACTCTTCGGAGTTCAGGGAATTCCCACCTCACCAAAGTGATGTAGTGGGACCCGCCCTAAAGGACCCTGAGGGAGCGCTGTGGTGGATGTACTGTTCAATAAACCTGATGAAGTCTTAGTTCACTCAACAGGTTCTAAGTAAAGGTCTTTAACTATTGTCTATGCGTTTAGAGCTAGCTTGTTGGTCCAAATGTCTGTCTGTGTGTTTTATATGTTCTGTGTATCTTGACACAAGTGTACTAGACTCTGGTTGAGTTGTAAGCACCAATATTAGAAAACTGGGCGGGTTAAATTAGACATGGAGATTAACTACTAGAATAACAAAACAGACAATATAAGAAAAAAAACCTTCCTGAGGGACTATGAAAATAAATTACGGTAAAAGTTGAAAAATAATTTTGAGATAATAATTGAGAGACAAATACCTAAGAAAGTTGTATAATAAATAAGTATGACAATTCAGAACTAAATTAACAAAGAAAATACTGGGGGTTTGGAAAAGAAAGAAAACGGAAGGGGGAAAAGCTGTGTGTGTGTGTGTGTGTGTGTGTGTGTGTGTGTGTGTGTGTGTGTGTGTGTGTGTGTGTGTGTGTGTGTGTGTGTGTGTGTGTGTGTGTGTGTGTGTGTGTGTGTGTGTGTGTCTGAGCCTGAGCCTGAGCCTGAGCCTGAGCCTGTCTTCTTGTGTGGTAGGGCCCCTGAGATAAGGGAGGCCACTCCCACACTACAGAGTGGTAGACTACAGGAAAGGGGAGTACACTCTGACTTCAGAAGAAACAATAGTGTTAATAAGGATATGGCTTTTACTATAATTGCTTTCTATTACAATTACATTTGTGTAACAATTACTGACTTGTTACAAGTCAGTCAGACGATCATGTTATGACTGACTTTGTCTTTTACAGTTTTGTCTTCCTTTGTTAACAGTTGCCATTAAGGCATGATGCCTGCACGTCCCCAATTGCATCTTCTCCCACAGCTCGAGACCACCACTGCCCCGTCCCCTACCGATCGTCCCCCTCCTTACAGTGACTCAGATACTGACTCCTTCTCTAATGCTTTTTCAAGCCTGTAGAAAGGTTTCTCTTAAAATATATATATTAAAAAAAAAGATTACATAAGGATTTATCTATAAAAACATTTCGTATTGGTATTCGCGCACCTGCACATCTGTTTTTCACAAGTGCACTACATTATTTTTTGTGGTAAACAGCTTTGCATGTGTACAAAGGTTTTCATTGTTATACAGTCATGATATTTCTAACATGCTATACTATAACTCATCTGTCGTGCTATAGCTAGCCTGTCATCCTAGGCTAACCCGTTATGCTGTAGTTGGCCTGTTATGCTACAGTCAGTGCCTTTCCTTATGAGCTGAGCGTAACCAATGCTGTAGTTGAGTGAATAGGACAAACCAAGGGTGGCTGGCCTCTAGTGCCACCAATAGTGTACGTAGAGGGGAGATATAGGGCTCTGCTATTAGGTGGACAGTTGGGGATGCTTCATATTTATTGTGACATGATCGGGAGGGAGGGGATAAAAGACAAGATGCTGGAATTATAAATGACCTAACCCAGGCTGCTGCAAGGCATCGTGGGGTACGTAGGCTTATGTTATCATGGAGATATGGGATGTTGAGAGACAGATGTAGGGATGCATTAGCATAGGAAAGTCCCTAAAGGATGACAGACAAAGAAAAGAGAGGACAGGTCAGATGATGGCCCCGGTGGTGGTGATACAACATGCCACCCCACAACAACCGGCCCTGGTGTCCTACCCAGCTCATCCTTGGAACACATCAGCAAGGATACCGGAGCCAAGTGGCACCACCTCTCCCTCGCTGGGAGAGCCACAGCCCCTGTGTTCCCCTACAGCCTCTGACTTCCAGCTCCCAGAGGCCCCAGACTATCAAGGGGATGGACGAGCCACGCCCCATCCTACCACAACAGAGCCCAGGGTTCGGCAAAGACGACGACTCCCCTCGAACCATGTCTACCCGGCAGACACAGCTAGACCTGGACCGGATCGAACCAGTACAGTATTTCAGCCCACACCCCAATGTAAGACTAACAAACTCCCCGTAGACAATGGGAACCAACCCGTGCTTCCGCGGTCCTGAGGAGGACACGGCCCACCCCCAGGCTGCCCACCGGACCAGCTCAATGGCCCTGACTCCGAAATCAGGCAACCCGACCCATATCGGGAAGGATGAGTATCAAACACCTGACGACCCTACTCCCCTCACTAATGTCCCCAGGCCACGAAAGAGAAGACAGCCCACTATGACTGTAACCAGGTCTTCCATCCAAACCGATAAGTGCCTGAAGCCCTTTTAGTATCTGCTGCGACGTTCATTATCATCTTAGTGTGTTGTGGTTGTTGCTGTGTCCCCTGCGCCCGCTCCCTGTGCAACCGCCTAATAACACCGCCCTGACCCGAGAACAGGATAGAGCCATACAAATGCCCTTACTACGAGCGGCGGCTCAGTACGACGATCAGGAAATGGAAGGGGATAACATCAACCTCGCACTAGGTTCACTCCCAATGATCTGCCAATACGAATGTCCTTGATTGATTTAGTCTGTTACAAGGTACTCCACATATCCCATTACTGCTACATAGCTTTTCACTCGTTAATCAGGCATTTTGCATTACCATATTCTACTGCCTTGCCTATGTTCACCAGGATAGCGCCCTGCCAGGGCCTATGAATAAACGGGGCGGAATCTAGTATGGGGGTGCTACTGCCCATACTCCCACGATCTCTCCTGGCAGGGGCTAAATGAACGATGCACCCCCAACACGGCTTGCTGTTTTTATTTTCCTTTACCTTAATGTGCCTTGTCTCGTGGAGTGTGGCGACTACTGTACTCTTGTGATGTTTTTTCTGTTTAAAAAGTGGCCTGTGACCACTTGCGGAGGATTGTTAGAACAAATGCAATACCCCTGGTATGGTCGGGAGGAAAGTAAGGGCAGGGCCCGAGCCCCAATAGCCGTGGTCAGCTCGTTTTAACTACTCCATTTCGATGTGCATGCCATAGTAGACTTTAACTATCTACCTCCCCCAACTGCATGTTATCCTCTGTAGACGGAAAACTGATGACAAGAGTAAATGTACTGTGTAGGAGACAAAGGTCAGCTCGAGTGCAGGCCTTGAAAACTCAGGCGATAAGACAAATGACGCATGCCAAAAGTTCACCAAGTCTAACACCTGTGGAAAACCCACGATCGAAGCAGAAACAGAAAACCACAAGCGACGCTTATCGGCGTCGCACCTGGAGGTGAAGGCTTGCTCTCAACTTGGGCATGACGAACCGGTACACCAGATACTCTGAGAAGAAGAACCGTCCCACCTGAAGGGCGGGAACTCAACACTTAAAAACCCCAACTGGCCACTGACATGTGTGTGTTAGCCCTGTGGCGCTCAAGCGAGTGTCATTATCTCTTCTTACGTGGAGAGAGCTCAGTACTGAGTAGCTGATATACCTGTAATATCGTTCTTGTAATATTCTATTGATAGACCTTGTTTTATACTTTTATACTACGGGAATCGTCAACTCAATTCAAGTGTTGAACTCAATTTTTACTTAGGAGGGTTCCATATAATTATAAGCCAACTTGATCATTTTACTAGACAACAATTGGGGGCTCGTCCGGGATTCGGTCCCAAGGGACGAACCGAGTTGGACCACGGAACCTCCATCCACCTCCTAGACGATCGGAAGGACCACAACACCGACGCGTCTCTTCAGTGGGCCCCATCTGAATAGGTAAGCAGTAACCTTGTCTTTAGGAAAATGGACTAAAACTGCATAGGACAATCCCTTATTATAGACGGGATTTAAATAGGACATAGTCTTGTAGGAAGAGACGCGGGTGAGTGACGGCCTTTCTGTCGACTTTCGTGAGGTATTCATGTTATATTGAAAGAACGATATTACATTGCTTTGATTGTGTTGTATGCCTTATGTAGTTCATGTCGTAAACCCGCGTCAGTGACGGTTAGGGGCTAACATGTAATTATTAAAGACAAGAGTACCGGACGAGAGTATTCGAATACAAGACAAGTCAAAAGCCGGGCGGGAGGCAGCCCCGTCAATACATGTAACAATTGGAAAACGATACTTCGAGTATTCCCGGAAATTAAAGCCTGGCGGGAGGCAGCCCCGTAAATACATACAATACACGGACGAGAGTAGGCCTGGAACACGTACTTGTTCAAGACAAGGATACCGGACGAGAGTATTCCTTTAATGCTTAATGGATAAGGCTACCGGACGAGAGTAGTCCTTTAACGCGTAATTGTTCAAGTTAAGGATACCGGACGAGAGTATTCCTTTTAACGTGTAATTGTTTAAGTCAAGGATACCGGACGAGAGTATTCCTGTTTATGTATAATTGTTTGAGTCAAGGATACCGGACGAGAGTATTCCTTTTACGTGTAATTGTTTAAACTAGAATACCGGATGAGAGTATTCTGTAAAAAAAAAAAAAAAAAAAAAAAGGCCCTGACGAGAGGCAGCATGCATGTAACTATTAACACCAACAATGCCAGACGAGAATATTCTCTAAAAACTAAGAATAATAAAATAGATACATTTATAATAATAATAAATAATAATATCATAATAATAGTATTATAGAGAAATAAATAGATAAAAAAATAAACCTATTATTTTTTGGTATTTACATTGTTTACTTTTTATTTTTATATTGTTAAAATGTTTTAATTTTTTTATGTTTTAATGTTTTAATTTTAATTTTAATTTTAATTTTAATTTTAAATTTTAAATGTTTAATTTTTAATTGTTAATTTTTAATTTTTAATTTTGTAGTTTTTTTTAGTTTTTTAGTTTTTAAATTTTTCACTTTTTACTTCTCATTTTTACAGTTTTTATTATGTAAATTTTTTACTTTTAACATTTCTAACTTTTTTCATCTGGTCAAAATTTTTACTAAACATTTTACATTTTTATCTAATTTTTGGTAATTTTTGTAATTTTTAAGTTTTTCGGTTCTTTACTTTTACCATTTAAGCCTGACGTGAGGCAGCCCCGCGCATTCGACGTTTACAGAACGTACAAACAAACGTAATGTAAAGGCCTAACAAGAGACAGTCTCGCGAATTCGATGAAAATATCTTAAAGTAGCGAACGCCATGGCAAACCTAAAAGACACTGCGGACGCGCAGTTAACTCGGGTCAAAGAATACATCTATAATAGACTAATGCGATCAGGGACCCGTTTACCCAAAAAGGAACAAGAAAAATGGGTGCAACGCATCCCCAAATATTGTAAAATATGGCACCAGAAGGGTTTGTTCCCCGCTAAAGGCCCTTACGACAGAAAAGACTTACAAAAAGTAGGTGAATGGGTGAAAGTAGAGACAGCCCGTCTACAAGCGATAAGAGCGGCCGCTGGCCACCACCGGCCTGGTAAAAAGAACGATGCAATGCTCGAAAGATTCGATAGATGGGAAGTTATTCGCACCGCCCTGACACAGACCCTACCCCCTGAAGGGACGACTTCCCCAGGACCGGTGACACTGATACAACCGACATATAAACAGGAACCGCGACCGACCGCTGAGACCGAAACGACTGAAGGGCTCCGACCACCCCCCTACGCGCCACCGACAGAACCAATATATCCCACTTTAGAAGAGACCCCGACGGAACGACAACAACAAAACAATAATAAAAAAGACTCAAGCAAAACCGAAAAAACAGAACATGCACTAGGTATCCAACACCGCTTTGGAGCGGTTTACCACCCCCAAAGTCAGGGACTGGTAGAGAGGGCCAATAGGACCCTGAAAGAAGCCATGGGTAAGATAATGACCCATGTCAACACCCCCTCCTCCACCACACAAGCCAAGGACTTCCTACTCGCAGCTCTCGACTCCCAGAAGCAGATGCCGTGGCTATCGGCATTGCCTTTGGCCCTTCTGGCGGATAGGGGCAACCCACAGTCACGCACAGGACTGTCACCGTACGAACTGATTACTGGGCGACCCATGCCGGGTCCATACACCCCAGCCGAACCACTTACTGACCAATTAGAGGAACAATTGTCTCGTTACTGTACTGCACTAACTCTAGCATCTCGAGCCCTACACTCACAGGTCACCGCCGTTACAACCCCAGCAGAACCAGACACCCCACTGCAGCCAGGAGACTGGGTGTGGGAAAAGCAACATCGTCGAAATTTTTCGAGCCACGATGGGGAGGACCTTTCTGGGTACTACTGGCCACCCTGTACTCAGTGGCCATCCAAGGGACCAAGGGGCGTAAATGGCTACACCTCTCACTCACCAGGAGAGCAACACCCCCAGCTGCCCAGAACCCAGCTGCGGGACCTCACAACTCAACAGCCTAAAGGTTCCATGGCACCCACTGATCCCAACCCAGGCGGCCGGATGCGGTACCTAGTGATCACCGAACTCTCATTCTGTACAGTAATGTTGTTGACTTTAATGTTTCTTTTCCTTCCCCTGAATTATCCAACATCCTCGGAGGTGGAGAAAAGAGAGATGTGCCGCCTCCGGATACCATGCCACTCTTAGGCACTGAATATGAACTCCAGGGCGTAGGCGAGATCTAGGGGTCATTTGATGTGCTGTTTTTAATACTCTTTACTACAACACAATGTTACCCCGTCAAAGCTTTATCAATGTGGGAAGGGAGGCACAGAATAAAACGGGACCTTCCCCGGGACATTTTCCGGGCCCCATGAGCTCTCTCTCCCCGTCCCGGTGATGTTTTCTTTTTCCATGCAATACATTTACTATGTTTTGCTTTTGGCTTAATTGTAACTGCTTGTGCCGTAGAGGTGGATGAATGTGCTCGGCTATTCGAGTGGGTAGAGGTTTCCCCTCTCCTTAAGAGAGGTTTTCCCAATCCCCGACTCAGGCAATTAACTTGGTTGAGATTCCCTTCATTTTGCAAGTTTCCCGTCCTTTTTTTTTTAGAGCTCTTGTGAGCTCTAGAGAGGGATTGTAGACGGAAAACTGATGACAAGAGTAAATGTACTGTGTAGGAGACAAAGGTCAGCTCGAGTGCAGGCCTTGAAAACTCAGGCGATAAGACAAATGACGCATGCCAAAAGTTCATCAAGTCTAACACCTGTGGAAAACCCACGATCGAAGCAGAAACAGAAAACCACAAGCGACGCTTATCGGCGTCGCACCTGGAAGTGAAGGCTTGCTCTCAACTTGGGCATGACGAACCGGTACACCAGATACTCTGAGAAGAAGAACCGTCCCACCTGAAGGGCGGGAACTCAACACTTAAAAACCCCAACTGGCCACTGACATGTGTGTGTTAGCCCTGTGGTGCTCAAGCGAGTGTCATTGTCTCTTCTTACGTGGAGAGAGCTCAGTACTGAGTAGCTGATATACCTGTAATATCGTTCTTGTAATATTCTACTGATAGACCTTGTTTTATACTTTTATACTACGGGAATCGTTAACTCAATTCAAGTGTTGAACTCAATTTTTACTTAGGAGGGTTCCATATAATTATAAGCCAACTCGATCATTTTACTAGACAACACCTCCCTTACGTTATCATGTGACAACATCTTGAGCAAGCGCCTCTCCATAAACATTGGGTTTGTTCTTGCCTGCATATCTTATCTTGACCGAACGTTGTACCCGCCATAAATAATAGGAGGCGCTATAACTGTTGAGCTACGACCGAGTGACCGTGGGTTGGACCTGCTGTAGAGGCGCCCTAGGTTTTTACGACCGGGTGTCTGGCTCTAACGGTGCAGTGAACCAGTTGTGGATGGGGAGGGGCGCCATCTAGAGTCACTTTTTAAACGTGGGTTGCTCCACTCTACACAGGGGCTTCTGTTCAGCCCGCTTGTTTTTAAGAACTCTGCCCGGTGTGGAGTTACCTTTGAAACTCACTCCATGCACCACCTCGGGCCTCGACTGACCATTGACCCAATTGACAACCACTGGGGGCATCCCAGACCTTGGCCCATGCCTGGCTCCAGTTGGCCAGCTGTGTGACATGTCAACAACACGATCCCCGACGAGGATGTAAACCCCCTCCTGGCCACTTCCCCGTTCCCCACCTACCCTTTCAAGAACTTTGCATTGATTACACTGACATGGGGAGGGATCGCCGGGTCCAAGGGTACCGTCAATTATTAGTAATAGTCTGTCAGTTCTCGCACGGGGTAGGGGCGTTTCCAACAAAGAAAGGGATGCCACGATCTGTTGTAAAAGCGTTAGTAACCAAAATCATACCCAGGTGGGGCTATCCCCACAAATTATGTTCAGATAACGGGTCTCACTTCATGAACCCCTTACTACAGGAAGTAGAAGCAGGACTGGGGATCTCCCACAGGTTTGGGTCCGTTTAACACCCACAAAGTCAGGGACTCGTTGAGAGGGCCAACCAGACTCTGAAACAGACACTTAGTAAAGTACTCCAGCATGATAGGGTCCCCTCAGACACAAACATGGCGAGAGATGCGTTGCTGGCATTGGTTGAACAGCATAAAAATGTCTTGGCTATCTGCGTTGCCGCTGGCCCTTATGGCCATCAGAGCCGCCCCTCATGCCCGAACGGGACTCTCCCCGCATGAACTTATTACCGGGAGGCAGATGCCGGGGCCGTACACACCTCCCGAGCCACTCACAGACCAATTAGACAATCAGTTGACAAGTTATTGTTTGGCTCTACCTCAAGTTTCCCGAGCCCTATACACCCCAGAGACTGTCGATTACTCAGGAGGGCGTAACAGCCGTCAACGCAAACGATCTGTCCACTAGCGATGTATTAGCCTTATCTACCGGTTATACAGATGAGAACATGTGGCTACAGGCTATTGTAGCATCAGCTCGCACTAATAGAATGGAGAATTGTATTGCATGCGCGGCGGCACGCCCCCGACTCGTAACCCGGCCCATTCGCATGAATAAAACCTGTATATGCTACCTATAAACCGAAGACCCTCGAGGGTACGCCGGCATGCTGGCCCTCTTTGACGAAAAGAATCCCAGAAACTGTTCCCTCTTGAGCAGTGCTTTTCCCCCCGGCTTAAATGTTACTGTTCCCCCGCATTCACCCCAGGTGTTAACAACTACTCATGTTTTACTCGTAGCAGCCTTAAAACCAGTAGTATGAACATTGGGCACATGCCAATAGAATGGTGTCAGACCCGTGATCGCCTAACCAACGTTCCCCTCAGTAGTCAACTCCATGTGGGGCGACAAGATTTATTTTGGATGTGTAACCCCCGGCGTCTCCTTCTTAGACTACCCATTGATTGGTCAGGAACGTGCACCATAGTCAGCCTAGTTATTCCCCTCACTCTTATAGGACCAATCCCCGCGTCCCCAACTGTTTCGCCATCGAAACTAGAAGCATTGGGAGTTAACCGTGGACACAGTCACCTATGTCGACTCAATAGGAGTTCCCAGTGGGGTTCCCAACGAATATAAACTAGCAGACCAAATTGCGGCAGGGTTCGAAAACATCCCTCTAGTCTCTGCCCTTTTCCCTGTCACTCCCAGCAAAAACGTTGATCGAATCAATTACATTCATTACAATGTCCAGAAACTGTCTAATCTCACCCGAGATGCAGTCGATGGCTTAGCGGACCAGTTAGCAGCCACCTCGCTTATGGGCTTCCAAAATCGCCTCGCCCTGGACATGCTGTTAGCTGAGAAAGGAGGGGTCTGTGCGATGTTTGGAGCCCAATGTTGCACCTTCATCCCCAATAACACTGCCCCGGACGGGTCAGTCGCCAAAGCCCTAGCGGGCCTTAGAGCACTGTCCACCTCCATGGCCGAGGATTCCGGAGTAAGCAACCCCATGGAAGAATGGATGACAAATGTGTTTGGGAAATGGAAAACTTTAATCATGTCTGTGTTAGTCTCTGTTGCTGTTTTTGTAGGCATAGTAACCTGTTGTGGCTGTTGCTGCATTCCCTGTCTGAGGGCCCTCATCACCCGTCTGATAACCACGGCGTTCGCCAAAGACGGCGACCCGGCTCTTCACCTGCCCCTTCTCCTCCCGGAACAAGGTGAAGGACCGGAGGAGTTAGACTTCCAATAGGGCTCTTGGTGCAGGGACCCATTGATATAAATGTTCTGCTGTTCCCCGCCCCCAGAGAGGACGGTTAATAAATGAGCGTGATGGCCTGCCCATGGCGCAGGCGGCTCTTGAGTTCCTCTGGGTGGCGTCCCCTTTCCCTTGCTTGCTTTTCGGTAGTGTTAGGAAACCACCTGTATTAGTTGTTAGGTCAGGAGCTTGTTGATTGTCCTGTATGATCTTGTGTTACGGGTTGAGGATGAATGTGCCCCGGTATGGGGGTTGGGCAGGTTTTCCCTTCCCTTAAGGAGGGGGGGGGGGGGGGGTTTCACGGTCCATCTCACCCGTTTTTGTATATGCGGTATGAGAGTTTTTTCTACTATTGTTGAAGTGATCGCTGATCACTTGAGGGGGATTGTTGTAGAAAAAACATGTAAAGTGGAGAGTTCTCCCAAAATGTAACCTGATAGCTCAGCTGAAACGACCGGCACCCAATAAAACGCAGCCTTATCTAAAACATTTTATGGTATGCGGCCGAGTCTGCTGTTGGACTCCCCCAACGTCAAAGGGCCATTCTAACCCAAAGACATTCCCCCTCCCGACAAAGACCCCAAGCGGACGAGATGGACACATTCCTCATCAGGGCGCTGCCCTGGGGATATATCCAACGGTCGCAGACATCACCGCGTGCTTCTCCGGTGTTCTCTCGCGGGTGCACATCCTTAAGACGTGGACCCATCGACAAGAATACAGCGCGCTGTAGAGATAGTAAGAGACATTTTTGTACACTGTATTAGTATTGGAATAAACCTCAACACCGCAGTATTAATTCGACTTGCATATTTGCTTCCTTTACCGGGTTTCCAAGTTTAACATTGTCCTTCCTTTTTTTTAACAACAAATGGTGACCCCGACGTGATTTCTAAGGAAGGCAAAGGAACCCGGCGCAGCCGACGACGGGCAGGAGGCCCCGGACCAACCTCTGTATCTCCTCAGCGCCAGTTTAAACAAGGTAAACAGGACCTGTGTTAGCAACCGAACCTGTATAGGACAATTCCGGCCCCCGGAATTTAACTTAGAATAGGCCCAGTCTATTAGGAGGAGATATAGACGGTGGGTAGGGATCTCCCACCGAGAGGTCTGCATCATTGTGTACCATGAACTAAATGCAAAGGTGTCAAATCACGTATATTCCATTAAATGTTGGATGTTTGTTTGTTAGCCGTGATGGCGGAGTCGTCTAAGACGATGGGGAATTAAATGTTAGTTTTGGATGTTTGTCTGTTGGCCGTGATGGCGGAGTCGTCCCAGACGAAGTATAGCTAAATGTTGGATGTTTGTTTGTTAGCCGTGATGGCGGAGTCGTCTAAGACGATGGGGAATTAAACGTTAGTTTTGGATGTTTGTCTGTTGGCCATGATGGCGGAGTCGTCCCAGACGAAGTATAACTAAATGTTGGATGTTTGTTTGTTAGCCGTGATGGCGGAGTCGTCTAAGACGATGGGGAATTAAAAGTTAGTTTTGGATGTTTGTCTGTTGGCCGTGATGGCGGAGTCGTCCCAGACGAAGTATAACTAAATGTTGGATGTTTGTTTGTTAGCCGTGATGGCGGAGTCGCCTAAGACCATGGGGAATTACAGTAAAAGTTAGTTTTGGATGTTTGTCTGTTGGCCGTGATGGCGGAGTCGTCCCAGACGAAGTATAACTAAATGTTGGATGTTTGTTTGTTAGCCGTGATGGCGGAGTCGTCTAAGACGATGGGGAATTAAATGTTAGTTTTGGATGTTTGTCTGTTGGCCGTGATGGCGGAGTCGTCCCAGGCGAAGTATACGAATTATAACCAAATGTGACATGTCTGTAATTAAACTGTAATAGAGGAGCCGTGATGGTGAGGAATAATTGACAAAGGAGAAAAACCGTGATGGCGGTAGGATGAACTAATGTAAGAGGGAATAAGAACACGAGGGACGACGTAAACAACGATAGTCCAACGGTGGAAAGGGAGATAGGAAAATAAAAATATAATAATAATATTAAAAATAATAAATAAAATAAAGAATAATTATAAATATAACACTAATAAGAACAAGACTAATAATTATAAAAATAAAATAATAATAAAATCAATAAAATAAAGTATAATAATAATAATAATAGTAATTATAATCAGGATAAAGGGGAGAGTTAATATACAAAGTTCCTCTGCCTCTGCATAAAAGATTGGGACAGATATCACCGCTACCGCTCGTCCACAGAAGTCCAGGGGTCAACCAGCGCTGAGGACTCTTCGGAGTTCAGGGAATTCCCACCTCACCAAAGTGATGCAGTGGGACCCGCCCTAAAGGACTCAGAGGGAGCGCGGTGGTGGATGTACTGTTCAATAAACCTGATGAAGTCTTAGTTCACTCAACAGGTTCTAAGTAAAGGTCTTTAACTATTGTCTATGCGTTTAGAGCTAGCTTGTTGGTCCAAATGTCTGTCTGTGTGTTTTATATGTTCTGTGTATCTTGACACAAGTGTACTAGACTCTGGTTGAGTTGTAAGCACCAATATTAGAAAACTGGGCGGGTTAAATTAGACATGGAGATTAACTACTAGAATAACAAAACAGACAATATAAGAAAAAAAACCTTCCTGAGGGACTATGAAAATAAATTACGGTAAAAGTTGAAAAATAATTTTGAGATAATAATTGAGAGACAAATACCTAAGAAAGTAGTATAATAAATAAGTATGACAATTCAGAACTAAATTAACAAAGAAAATACTGGGGGTTTGGAAAAGAAAGAAAACGGAAGGGGGAAAAGCTGTGTGTGTGTGTGTGTGTGTGTGTGTGTGTGTGTGTGTGTGTGTGAGCCTGAGCCTGTCTTCTTGTGTGGTAGGGCCCCTGAGATAAGGGAGGCCACTCCCATACTACAGAGTGGTAGACTACAGGAGAGGGGAGTAGACTCTGACTTCAGAAGAAACAATAGGGTTAATAAGGATATGGCTTTTACTATAATTGCTTTCTATTACAATTACATTTGTGTAACAATTACTGACTTGTTACAAGTCAGTCAGACGATCATGTTATGACTAACTTTGTCTTTTACAGTTTTGTCTTCCTTTGTTAACAGTTGCCATTAAGGCATGATGCCTGCACGTCCCCAATTGCATCTTCTCCCACAGCTCGAGACCACCACTGCCCCGTCCCCTACCGATCGTCCCCCTCCTTACAGTGACTCAGATACTGACTTCTTCTCTAATGCTTTTTCAAGCCTGTAGAAAGGTTTTGCTTAAAAAATATATTTATAAAAAAAAAAGATTACATAAGGATTTATCTATAAAAACATTTCGTATTGGTATTCGCGCACCTGCACATCTGTTTTTCACAAGTGCACTACATTCTTTTTTGTGGTAAACAGCTTTGCATGTGTACAACGGTTTTCATTGTTATACAGTCATGATATTTCTAACATGCTATACTATAACTCATCTGTCGTGCTATAGCTAGCCTGTCATCCTAGGCTAACCCGTTATGCTGTAGTTGGCCTGTTATGCTACAGTCAGTACCTTTCCTTATGAGCTGAGCGTAACCAATGCTGTAGTTGAGTGAATAGGACAAACCAAGGGTGGCTGGCCTCTAGTGCCACCAATAGTGTACGTAGAGGGGAGATATAGGGCTCTGCTATTAGGTGGACAGTTGGGGATGCTTCATATTTATTGTGACATGATCGGGAGGGAGGGGATAAAAGACAAGATGCTGGAATTATAAATGACCTAACCCAGGCTGCTGCAAGGCATCGTGGGGTACGTAGAGTTATGTTATCATGGAGATATGGGATGTTGAGAGACAGATGTAGGGATGCATTAGCATAGGAAAGTCCCTAAAGGATGACAGACGAAGAAAAGAGAGGACAGGTCAGATGATGGCCCCGGTGGTGGTGATACAACATGCCACCCCACAACAACCGGCCCTGGTGTCCTACCCAGCTCATCCTTGGAAGACATCAGCAAGGATACCGGAGCCAAGTGGCACCACCTCTCCCTCGCTGGGAGAGCCACAGCCCCTGTGTTCCCCTACAGCCTCTGACTTCCAGCTCCCAGAGGCCCCAGACTATCAAGGGGATGGACGAGCCACGCCCCATCTTACCACAACAGAGCCCAGGGTTCGGCAAAGACGACGACTCCCCTCGAACCATGTCTACCCGGCAGACACAGCTAGACCTGGACCGGATCGAACCAGTACAGTATTCCAGCCCACACCCCAATGTAAGACTAACAAACTCCCCGTAGACAATGGGAACCAACCCGTGCTTCCGCTGTCCTGTGGAGGACACGGCCCACCCCCAGGCTGCCCACCGGATCAGCTCAATGGCCCTGACTCCGAAATCAGGCAACCCGACCCATATCGGGAAGGATGAGTATCAAACACCTGACGACCCTACTCCCCTCACTAATGTCCCCAGGCCACGAAAGAGAAGACAGCCCACTATGACTGTAACCACGTCTTCCATCCAAACCGATAAGTGCCTGAAGCCCTTTTAGTATCTGCTGCGACGTTCATTATCATCTTAGTGTGTTGTGGTTGTTGCTGTGTCCCCTGCGCCCGCTCCCTGTGCAACCGCCTAATAACACCGCCCTGACCCGAGAACAGGATAGAGCCATACAAATGCCCTTACTACGAGCGGCGGCTCAGTACAACGATCAGGAAATGGAAGGGGATAACATCAACGTCGCACTAGGTTCACTCCCAATGATCTGTCAATATGAATGTCCTTGATTGATTTAGTCTGTTACAAGGTACTCCACATATCCCATTACTGCTACATAGCTTTTCACTCGTTAATCAGGCATTTTGCATTACCATATTCTACTGCCTTGCCTATGTTCACCAGGATAGCGCCCTGCCAGGGCCTATGAATAAACGGGGTGGAATCTAGTATGGGGGTGCTACTGCCCATACTCCCACGATCTCTCCTGGCAGGGGCTAAATGAACGATGCACCCCCAACCCGGCTTGCTGTTTTTATTTTCCTTTACCTTAATGTGCCTTGTCTCTTGGAGTGTGGTGACTACTGTACTCTTGTGATGTTTTTTCTGTTTAAAAAGTGGCCTGTGACCACTTGCGGAGGATTGTTAGAACAAATGCAATACCCCTGGTATGGTCGGGAGGAAAGTAAGGGCTGGGCCCGAGCCCCAATAGCCGTGGTCAGCTCGTTTTAACTACTCCATTTCGATGTGCATGCCATAGTAGACTTTAACTATCTACCTCCCCCAACTGCATGTTATCCTCTGTAGACGGAAAACTGATGACAAGAGTAAATGTACTGTGTAGGAGACAAAGGTCAGCTCGAGTGCAGGCCTTGAAAACTCAGGCGATAAGACAAATTACGCATGCCAAAAGTTCATCAAGTCTAACACCTGTGGAAAACCCACGATCGAAGCAGAAACAGAAAACCACAAGCGACGCCTATCGGCGTCGCACCTGGAAGTGAAGGCTTGCTCTCAACTTGGGCATGACAAACCGGTACACCAGATACTCTGAGAAGAAGAACCGTCCCACCTGAAGGGCGGGAACTCAACACTTAAAAACCCCAACTGGCCACTGACATGTGTGTCTTAGCCCTGTGGCGCTCGAGCGAGTGTCATTGTCTCTTCTTACATGGAGAGAGCTCAGTACTGAGTAGCTGATATACCTGTAATATCGTTCTTGTATTATTCTATTGATAGACCTTGTTTTATACTTTTATACTACGGGAATCGTCAACTCAATTCAAGTGTTGAACTCAATTTTTACTTAGGAGGGTTCCATATAATTATAAGCCAACTCGATCATTTTACTAGACAACAATTGGGGGCTCGTCCGGGATTCGGTCCCAAGGGACGAACCGAGTTGGACCACGGAACCTCCATCCACCTCCTAGACGATCGGAAGGACCACAACACAGACGCGTCTCTTCAGTGGGCCCCATCTGAATAGGTAAGCAGTAACCTTGTCTTTAGGAAAATGGACTAAAACTGCATAGGACAATCCCTTATTATAGACGGGATTTAAATTAGATCAATAGGACATAGTCTTGTAGGAAGAGACGCGGGTGAGTGACGGCCTTTCTGTCGACTTTCGTGAGGTATTCATGTTATATTGAAAGAACGATTTTACATTGCTTTGATTGTGTTGTATGCCTTATGTAGTTCATGTCGTAAACCCGCGTCAGTGACGGTTAGGGGCTAACATGTAATTATTAAAGACGAGTACCGGACGAGAGTATTCGAATACAAGACAAGTCAAAAGCCGGGCGGGAGGCAGCCCCGTCAATACATGTAACAATTGGAAAACGATACTTCGAGTATTCCCGGAAATTAAAGCCTGGCGGGAGGCAGCCCCGTAAATACATACAATACACGGACAAGAGTAGGCCTGGAACACATACTTGTTCAAGACAAGGATACCGGACGAGAGTATTCCTTTAATGCGTAACGGATAAGGCTACCGGACGAGAGTAGTCCTTTAACGCGTAATTGTTCAAGTTAAGGATACCGGACGAGAGTATTCCTTTTAACGTGTAATTGTTTAAGTCAAGGATACCGGACGAGAGTATTCCTTTTTATGTATAATTGTTTGAGTCAAGGATACCGGACGAGACTATTCCTTTTACGTGTAATTGTTTAAACTAGAATACCGGACGAGAGTATTCTGTAAAAATTAATAAAAAAAATAAAAAGGGCCTGACGAGAGGCAGCATGCATGTAACTATTAACACCAACGATGCCAGACGAGAATATTCTCTAAAAACTAAGAATAATAAAATAGATACATTTATAATAATAATAAATAATAATGTTATAATAATAGTATTATAGAGAAATAAATAGATAAAAAATAAACCTATTATTTTTTGGTTTTTACATTGTTTACTTTTTATTTTTATATTGTTAAAATGCTTTAATTTTTTTAATGTTTTCATTTTTTTATTGTAATTTTTAATTTTCTAATTTTGTAATTTTTTAGTTTCAAAATTTCTAACTTTTTTCTTCTGGTCAAAATGTTTACTAAACATTTTACATTTTTATCTAATTTTTGGTAATTTTTGTAATTTTTAAGTTTTTCGGTTCTTTACTTTTACCATTTAAGCTGACGTGAGGCAGCCCCGCGCATTCGACGTTTACAGAACGTACAAACAAACGTAATGTAAAGGCCTAACAAGAGACAGTCTCGCGAATTCGATGAAAATATCTTAAAGTAGCGAACGCCATGGCAAACCTAAAAGACACTGCGGACGCGCAGTTAACTCGGGTCAAAGAATACATCTATAATAGACTAATGCGATCAGGGACCCATATACCCAAAAAGGAACAAGAAAAATGGGTGCAACGCATCCCCAAATATTGTAAAATATGGCACCAGAAGGGTTTGTTCCCCGCTAAAGGCCCTTACGACAGAAAAGACTTACAAAAAGTAGGTGAATGGGTGAAAGTAGAGACAGCCCGTCTACAAGCGATAAGAGCGGCCGCTGGCCACCACCGGCCTGGTAAAAAGAACGATGCAATGCTCGAAAGATTTGATAGATGGGAAGTTATTCGCACCGCCCTGACACAGACCCTACCCCCTGAAGGGACGACTTCCCCAGGACCGGTGACACTGATACAACCGACTTATAAACAGGAACCGCGACCGACCGCTGAGACCGAAACGACTGAAGGGCTCCAACCACCCCCCTACGCGCCACCGACAGAACCAATATATCCCACTTTAGAAGAGACCCCGACGGAACGACAACAACAAAACAATAATAAAAAAGACTCAAGCAAAACCGAAAAAACAGAACATGCACTAGGTATCCAACACCGCTTTGGAGCGGTTTACCACCCCCAAAGTCAGGGACTGGTAGAGAGGGCCAATAGGACCCTGAAAGAAACCATGGGTAAGATAATGACCCATGTCAACACCCCCTCCTCCACCACACAAGCCAAGGACTTCCTACTCGCAGCTCTCGACTCCCAGAAACAGATGCCGTGGCAATCGGCATTGCCTTTGGCCCTTCTGGCGGCAAGGGGCAACCCACAGTCACGCACAGGACTGTCACCGTACGAACTGATTACTGGGCGACCCATGCCGGGTCCATACACCCCAGCCAAACCACTCACTGACCAATTAGAGGAACAATTGTCTCGTTACTGTACTGCACTAACTCTAGCATCTCGAGCCCTACACTCACAGGTCACCGCCGTTACAACCCCAGCAGAACCAGACACCCCACTGCAGCCAGGAGACTGGGTGTGGGAAAAGCAACATCGTCGAAATTTTTCGAGCCACGATGGGGAGGACCTGTCTGGGTACTACTGGCCACCCTGTACTCAGTGGCCATCCAAGGGAGCAAGGGGCGTAAATGGCTACACCTCTCACTCACCAGGAGAGCAACACCCCCAGCTGCCCAGAACCCAGCTGCGGGACCTCACAGCTCAACAGCCTAAAGGTTCCATGGCACCCACTGATCCCAACCCAGGCGGCCGGATGCGGTACCTAGTGATCACCGAACTCTCATTCTGTACAGTAATGTTGTTGACTTTAATGTTTCTTTTCCTTCCCCTGAATTATCCAACATCCTCGGAGGTGGAGAAAAGAGAGATGTGCCGCCTCCGGATACCATGCCACTCTTAGGCACTGAATATGAACTCCAGGGCGTAGGCGAGATCTAGGGGTCATTTGATGTGCTGTTTTTAATACTCTTTACTACAACACAATGTAACCCCGTCAAAGCTTTATCAATGTGGGAAGGGAGGCACAGAATAAAACGGGACCTTCCCCGGGACATTTTCCGGGCCCCATGAGCTCTCTCTCCCCGTCCCGGTGATGTTTTCTTTTTCCATGCAATACCTTTACTATGTTTTGCTTTTGGCTTAATTGTAACTGCTTGTGCCATAGAGGTGGATGAATGTGCTCGGCTATTCGAGTGGGTAGAGGTTTCCCCTCTCCTTAAGAGAGGTTTTCCCTATCCCCGCCTCAGGCAATTAACTTGGTTGAGATTCCCTTCATTTTGCAAGTTTCCCGTCCTTTTTTTTTTAGAGCTCTTGTGAGCTCTAGAGAGGGATTGTAGACGGAAAACTGATGAGAAGAGTAAATGTACTGTGTAGGAGACAAAGGTCAGCTCGAGTGCAGGCCTTGAAAACTCAGGCGATAAGACAAATGACGCATGCCAAAAGTTCATCAAGTCTAACACCTGTGGAAAACCCACGATCGAAGCAGAAACAGAAAACCACAAGCGACGCTTATCGGCGTCGCACCTGGAAGTGAAGGCTTGCTCTCAACTTGGGCATGACGAACCGGTACACCAGATTCTCTGAGAAGAAGAACCGTCCCACCTGAAGGGCGGGAACTCAACACTTAAAAACCCCATGGTCACTGGCCACATGTGCCCCATGGTCACATGTCAGTGGCCCCATGGCCACTGACATGTGTGTGTTAGCCCTGTGGCGCTCAAGCGAGTGTCATTGTCTCTTCTTACGTGGAGAGAGCTCAGTACTGAGTAGCTGATATACCTGTAATATCGTTCTTGTAATATTCTATTGATAGACCTTGTTTTACACTTTTATTTTACGGGAATCGTTAACTCAATTCAAGTGTTGAACTCAATTTTTACTACTAGGAGGGTTCCATATAATTATAAGCCAACTCGATCATTTTACTAGACAACACCTCCCTTATGTTATCATGTGACAACATCTTGAGCAAGCGCCTCTCCATAAACATTGGGTTTGTTCTTGCCTGCATATCTTATCTTGACCGAACGTTGTACCCGCCATAAATAATAGGAAGCACTATAACTGTTGAGCTACGACAGAGTGACCGTGGGTTGGACCTGCTGTAGAGGCGCCCTAGGTTTTTACGACCGGGTGTCTGGCTCTAACGGTGCAGTCAACCAGTTGTGGATGGGGAGGGGCGCCATCTAGAGTCACTTTTTAAACGTGGGTTGCTCCACTCTACACAGGGGCTTCTGTTCAGCCCGCTTGTTTTTAAGAACTCTGCCCGGTGTGGAGTTACCTTTGAAACTCACTCCATGCACCACCTCGGGCCTCGACTGACCATTGACCCAATTAACAACCACTGGGGGCATCCCAGACCTTGGCCCATGCCTGGCTCCAGTTGGCCAGCTGTGTGACATGTCAACAACACGATCCCCGACGAGGATGTAAACCCCCTCCTGGCCACTTCCCCGTTCCCCACCTACCCTTTCAAGAACTTTGCATTGATTACACTGACATGGGGAGGGATCGCCGGGTCCAAGGGTACCGTCAATTATTAGTAATAGTCTGTCAGTTCTCGCACGGGGTAGGGGCGTTTCCAACAAAGAAAGGGATGCCACGATCTGTTGTAAAAGCGTTAGTAACCAAAATCATACCCAGGTGGGGCTATCCCCACAAATTATGTTCAGATAACGGGTCTCACTTCATGAACCCCTTACTACAGGAAGTAGAAGCAGGACTGGGGATCTCCCACAGGTTTGGGTCCGTTTAACACCCACAAAGTCAGGGACACGTTGAGAGGGCCAACCAGACTCTGAAACAGACACTTAGTAAAGTACTCCAGCATGATAGGGTCCCCTCAGACACAAACATGGCGAGAGACGCGTTGCTGGCATTGGTTGAACAGCATAAAAATGTCTTGGCTATCTGCGTTGCCGCTGGCCCTTATGGCCATCAGAGCCGCCCCTCATGCCCGAACGGGACTCTCCCCGCATGAACTTATTACCGGGAGGCAGATGCCGGGGCCGTACACACCTCCCGAGCCACTCACAGACCAATTAGACAATCAGTTGACAAGTTATTGTTTGGCTCTACCTCAAGTTTCCCGAGCCCTATACACCCCAGAGACTGTCGATTACTCAGGAGGGCGTAACAGCCGTCAACGCAAACGATCTGTCCACTAGCGATGTTTTAGCCTTCTCTACCGGTTATACAGATGAGAACATGTGGCTACAGGCTATTGTAGCATCAGCTCGCACTAATAGAATGGAGAATTGTATTGCATGCGCGGCGGCACGCCCCCGACTCGTAACCCGGCCCATTCGCATGAATAAAACCTATATATGCTACCTATAAACCGAAGACCCTCGAGGGTACGCCGGCATGCTGGCCCTCTTCGACGAAAAGAATCCCAGAAACTGTTCCCTCTTGAGCAGTGCTTTTCCCCCCGGCTTAAATGTTACTGTTCCCCCGCGTTCACCCCAGGTGTTAACAACTACTCATGTTTTACTCGTAGCAGCCTTAAAACCAGTAGTATGAACGTTGGGCACATGCCAATAGAATGGTGTCAGACCCGTGATCGCCTAACCAACGTTCCCCTCAGTAGTCAACTCCATGTGGGGCGACAAGATTTATTTTGGATGTGTAACCCCCGGCGTCTCCTTCTTAGACTACCCATTGATTGGTCAGGAACGTGCACCATAGTCCGCCTAGTTCTTCCCCTCACTCTTATAGGACCAACCCCCGCGTCCCCAACCGTTTCGCGCGAAACTAGAAGCATGGGGAGTCAGTGGGAGTTAACCGTGGACACAGTCACCTATATCGACTCAATAGGAGTTCCCAGTGGGGTTCCCAACGAATATAAACTAGCAGACCAAATTGCGGCAGGGTTCGAAAACATCCCTCTAGTCTCGCTTATGGGCTTCCAAAATCGCTTCGCCCTGGATGTGCTGTTAGCTGAGAAAGGAGGGGTCTGTACGATGTTTGGAGCCCAATGTTGCACCTTCATCCCCAATAACACTGCCCCGGACGGGTCAGTCGCCAAAGCCCTAGCGGGCCTTAGAGCACTGTCCACCTCCATGGCCGAGGATTCCGGAGTAAGCAACCCCATGGAAGAATGGATGACAAGTGTGTTTGGGAAATGGAAAACTTTAATTATGTCTGTGTTAGTCTCTGTTGCTGTTTTTGTAGGCATAGTAACCTGTTGTGGCTGTTGCTGCATTCCCTGTCTGAGGGCCCTCATCACCCGTCTGATAACCACGGCGTTCGCCAAAGACGGCGACCCGGCTCTTCACCTGCCCTTGCTCCTCCCGGAACAAGGCGAAGGGCCGGAGGAGTTAGACTTCCAATAGGGCTCTTGGTGCAGGGACCCATTGATATAAATGTTCTGCTGTTCCCCGCCCCCAGAGAGGACAGTTAATAAATGACCGTGATGGCCTGCCCATGGCGCAGGCGGCTCTTGAGTTCCTCTGGGTGGCGTCCCCTTTCCCTTGCTTGCTTTTCGGTAGTGTTAGGAAACTACCTGTATTAGTTGTTAGGTCAGGAGCTTGTTGATTGTCCTGTATGATCTTGTGTTACGGGTTGAGGATGAATGTGCCCCGGTATGGGGGTTGGGCAGGTTTTCCCTTCCCTTAAGGGGGGGGGGTTTCCCGGTCCATCTCACCCGTTTTTGTATATGCGGTATGAGAGTTTTTTCTACTATTGTTGAAGTGATCGCTGATCACTTGAGGGGGATTGTTGTAGAAAAAACATGTAAAGTGGAGAGTTCTCCCAAAATGTAACCTGATAGCTCAGCTGAAACAACCGGCACCCAATAAAACGCAGCCTTATCTAAAACATTTTATGGTATGCGGCCGAGTCTGCTGTTGGACTCCCCCAACGGCAAAGGGCCTTTCTAACCCAAAGACATTCCCCCTCCCGACAAAGACCCCAAGCGGACGAGACGGACACATTCCTCATCAGGGCGCTGCCCTGGGGATATATCCAACGGTCGCAGACATCACCGCGTGCTTCTCCGGTGTTCTCTCGCGGGTGCACATCCTTAAGACGTGGACCCATCGACAAGAATACAGCGCGCTGTAGAGATAGTAACGAGTATCGGGATTTGACATTTTTGTACACTGTATTAATATTGGAATAAACCTCAACACCGCAGTATTAATTCGACTTGCATATTTGCTTCTTTTACTGGGTTTCCAAGTTTAACATTGTCCTTCCTTTTTTTTTAACAACAGTATGCGGAGGCAGAGGAACTTTGTGTAATATCTTTCCACTTTATGTTCATCTAATATCCTGCTGTCCCTCTCTCTCTCGGCTACTTTTCTCAAACCTTTCTATCGTTCTAACAATCTGTGTAAGCATGTCAGCGGGTGTTGTCGGGGGGTTAGGGTGTGTGGTTTTAGCAAGCAGTTCTTAATTGCGGTGTGCGTGTGGGTGTTTGTTACCGCCTTTCTATTCGTTGTCGTCCGGTCGCTCCGTCGCCTCTCCACACGTCCACCCATCCGCCAGTCAATTAGCCGGGTCCTGTGGTCCTCATCTCCCCCAGCCGTCTCCCTGCCTCTCCCCTCTTGGCTGAGGGCAGTCTTTTATCCAATGGTCGCTGGCTCCACAGCGAAAGAACCCGTGGTCTCTCATGTCGGTCCCTTGGTAGCCTCTGGTGTCCCTGCTGCGTGGTCGTGGCCTTCCACGTCGTGGACCATATGCACCTCTTGATGGCCCCCTCTGCCAATATCGGGGGTACCAGTCTTGATCTTTAGGCTGGGCTCCTTGATTGCGGGCTAAGTCTGTGACCGTCTGCATCAAGGAGAGTTGGACTTGTTATTTTTCTTGGGCTCCTCTCATTTCTCAGCTGTTCTTCTCTTCCTGTAGCTTCTGTAGGTGCTCCCCCCTGTCTGGGAAGATCTCCAGCCTGTTGGAGGGATTCCAAGGAAGGGTAGATGGACGGGGAGGCAGGAGGTAGTGATGCTCCTCCGGACAGGGTGGGGGTTGGTGGTTGTTGTTGGGCCTGGTCCTGGGCAGTGGGTGGTGGACACGCGTCGAGGTCCGGGCGTACCTTGAGAAACGTAAGAGCAGTAACAATGGGTGGGTCACTATACTTAACAATCTCTTTCTTTCATCTTTCTCTCCCTAAGTTCTGACTTCTGTACCATAAACTCCTCAATGTTCCCTGAAGCCTCTCGTGGCTTACCATTGTTGTTACCCATGTCTTTTCTTTTTTTTATACTCAGTACTGATACCCCCCAAATGTATCTCCTATTGTTTTCTCTAGTACAATGGGCACTTTATTATGATAATATTAAATCTTTCAAAATAATATTTCACTGCTTTTTAAATTGTTTCGCAAAAATTTCTCTATTGTTTACTCTAGTACAATAGCCACTTTATTATGATAATATTAAATCTTCCATCTTCTTTCTATGCGCTATTTATTTTGTGTTAGTCTTCTAAACGGCCCACCGTGAGTTGTGTTTTGAGTTCATTGGATCCCGGTGGCGACAGTCGTCCGAAGATCAGGGACGTGGTCCTCTCGTCACTCGACTTGATGTTCGGTGGTAGGGACACGTTTTTCCGTGGATTACAACTCCCCTCCGTCCCGTCCTTCCTTCCGACGATCAACCTCGGCATTGTGTTCGTGACGCCAAATTGTTGTGGCAAATCGAATAACTCGTGCTGGCTCGAATGACAATGACAGGCCAAGACAAAATGGATATCCGTAGTTGATTTATTTCATATGATGCAGCGCATAAAAGACACAGTTTCAAAGGCAACTCCACACAGAGCAGAGTTCTCGAGAAAAAGCGCACTGAATAGAGGAAGGAAGCCCTTTTAGTA
The DNA here is from genome assembly GCA_026745465.1 of Lota lota. Classification (NCBI taxonomy): domain Eukaryota; kingdom Metazoa; phylum Chordata; class Actinopteri; order Gadiformes; family Lotidae; genus Lota; species Lota lota. Next base: position 150,170 of record JACYXH010000751.1, read on the forward strand.
GAGTGGAGCAAACAACATCTCTAGATGGCGCCATTTACTATCTATAACGGGTTCAATGCACAGTTCAGGCCGGGAACCTGGTCGTAATTCCCAATTATGGCGCCACTTATTATTTACAGCGGGTACAATGTGTGGTCAAGGCAACAGTTAATTTAGGGAGAGGATGTGCAGTAGAGAACAGACACATAATAGGTGAGAGGAACTTGCTCTGGAGTTTCTCACATGGAACAAAGCACAATGCAGGAATGCAGGAAAACAGGTAGCCGTGGGGAGTTAGTTTAAAGCCACTCGGTTTCCCCTCCGGCTTTCAATAAAGACGCTGCACGTGATGCTCGAGTCGGTGTTTCTCTGTAAACCCTGTCGAGTAGCGTAGGCCGCGCTACAATAACCTTTAGAAGATACCATCAACTGTCCCTTGGAACCACTCGCTCGCCACAACCAACAAAGAACTTCACTGACAGTCAGGCAATAATCCTGCGAGATTTATATTTATATTTTGGGCATTTAGCTGACGCTTTTGACCAAAGCGACTTCATACCCACTTTCACACACCGACGGCGGTGTCAACCACACACGGCGACAGCCAGCTCGTCAGGAGCAGTTAGGGTAATGTGTCTTGCCCTCGGTTACAAGTCAACCCACTCTACCTCCTGATCTGCTGCTGACCCTGAAGATTGCAATGCAAAAAATACTGATTTTAATTTTAGAAGTAGAAACCGGTATTGCAGAATTACATCTGTACTAAAAGTAGTCCTTTGACAGTCGATTACATTGCACACGATCTCAACGGCTCAACAATCTTCTTCAAAGAAAATCTCGAGCCCTCTTTGGAATCTCATCAGCAGCTGAGGTATTCTGAAACAAGATCCAGAATATGCTTTATGGGATCACTGGAGTTGGAACCTTCAGTGACCGTATCCTGGTATAAGGCACGACAACAGAAGACTTGGTCGCTCCCTGGAGGCTAAGAAACTTCACAAGAACAATCTGACCATCAACAAAGAGAAATGTGAATTCCACACTATGTCACAGGAGTTCTATGGATACATATTCTCAGAAGAAGGCTTCTCAGCCGACCCAAAGCAGAGGCGATCACGTCACTTCCACAGAATCAGAATGAAGTAAGCGGTCTTCTTGGAATGACAAACTCATTCAAATGTCATTCGATCACCCACTGTGTAAACTCACCATGAAGGATACAGATTGGAACAAACAGATGTACTTAACATGATCAAAGAAAGATCCATTAGCAATCCAGTGATGTGCTACTTTCATCCAGACAGAGATAAACTAAATAACCTCTGGTTCTAACACGATATTCACTAAATAACCTCTGGTTCCAACACGATATTCACTCGATAACCTCTGGTTCTAACAAGATAGTCACTAAATAACCTCTGGTTCTAACATGGTCTTCACTCGATAACCTCTGGTTCTAACATGATATTCACTAAATAACCTCTGGTTCTAACATGGTCTTCACTCGATAACCTCTGGTTCTAACAGGATATTCACTAAATTACCTCAGGTTCTTCTCCATTATCTCTGGTTCTAACATGATATTCACTCGATAACCTCTGGTTCTAACAGGCCCTACTCTCCATTATCTCTGGTTCTAACATGATGGGTCCTCACTCCATATTGCAGGGGTTGGAGCATCTTGTACCTCACCCTGGGCCAGGGGCTAATTAATCATTAATCTACAATTAGCTGAAGCTAACTAGACACCAGAATACAGGAGTGAGAAAACATTTTAGAAAAAAGTATTGAAAAGTGAAATTATGTTGGTTTAGTTTTTATAAAGTCCTGAATTATACCACACACGTGTTCAATGATGCCAATGTTTTATTGTTTTTTTAATTGTGTAATCTTAAAGCATATCACCCATTATTTTGTCTACATGCATGCCAATAACTAAACAACAAAGCATAAATCCATGGCAGCCTCAAAACCACACTGAGCATCCCATATATGAAGGAAAACAAAATACCATAAAAGAAAGAAAGGCGGTTTGCACATAGAATGACATTTTATGTAGTCCTTAAAAACAAAACACAAAATCAATAACTGCCTCCTTATTAGTTGCTGGACTGTACTAGACATTCACCGACTGCCCCCTAGTTGTGTAAGAGTACTTACTACAGTACTTAGTACCATACTAAAAAATGTAATTGTTAAAGCCTTAATATGAACCCACTATTGCATTGAGCCGTCAAGGGCCTAGCATAAAATTAAAGTTGTAGTTAAAATTAAAGGTCCTCTTATTCATGAGGTTTATCAAAAGGAAGGCAAAAAAAAATCGATTGAATGTTTAGCGTGTCGGGCCATCCACATTTCCAGGTTAGTTAAAGGAACTAAAATCAATGGTGATTGTTGTCCTCATAGGCATGAACGGCCTGCAAAAAAACACACACAGAAAACAGAGATAGACGTGAATCCAACATGATTTATGAATCAGTCTCCCACATCACTACTTTGCATTGGCGTTCATTTGATATTTGTAGAGATACTGCCAAGCAATTATTCTATCCATTTAGCATTGCCTTATCCCCATTGTTTCCTTTCCTTTTCCCTCCAATATTTCCATGACTCTCATCCTTTTTCCTCTTGAAAAAACCTTCTACAGAAACTACTCCACCACCTGATGCTGTCACATAGATGTGGAGAAATGCAACATCTAGGAAATTACACAATTAAATCAAACAGAATAGAAATGTTCAAAAGATCAGATGCTGTGGCATGAGTTGAAGACGATCACACAAGAATCTATGAGTCGAGGTCATGTAAAACATGGTCCTTAACCTATGATAATCTTTACCTTTGACTTGGGTTAATGGAAAAATTTGAAATACAGGATTTCATCTTCCACAAACCTTTTTTGGTTATCCCTATGAACAACAATGTACTTCCTTCTAATATGAACCCTAACCCTAACCTGTCTGCCAACCCTTCATCCTGCCTGATCTCCCTGTATGTCTGACCAGTGTTCCCTTGACAGATCATTAGAGGACAGGTTGTTGTCGCTACATCCCCCAAAACTCACACATACGATCATAAGCCTGTCACAAACCAGTTCAGGCCCACCAATCCCCGCCCATTATAAATCCCAACACCCAATAGAAATACATATGGAAAACCCTGAAGTGGGTTTCCTGTGGAGTTCGGGAATCCAGGACGTAACTATCTAATTCTGTGTGTGTGTGTGTGTGTGTGTGTGTGTGTGTGTGTGCGTCTCACTTGTACTCTATGCCTGCGAAGCCGAGTAACCTCCTAGAAGCCTCCATCGCTTCTCTGTGGTGGTACTTGTCAGAGAGATACACCACTTCCTTTATCCCTGGTAGGATACATTGATGACATTTAGGATCGGTTGGTAGACTAAATGCAACAAATACATTCATTACCAAAATGTCAGTGATTAAGTCAAATGGCTTTTTTATAGTTCTGACTGATTTGAATGGATTTGTGCGTCTGTGTGTGTGTTTGTGCGTGGCTCTCCCAGTCTGACACCCACCTTCAGCGATGATTTGCTTGGCACACTCATTGCTCGGAAAAAGTGTCACGTACAGTGTGCAGCCTTTCACATCAGCACTGCTCTTATTCGCTATGGCGTTAGCCACTGCATAGCACACTGGAGGAGGTGGTGGGCGTGTGTGTTGGGAGGGGGGGGGGGGGGGGGGGGGGGTATACGGCATGTTATGACAATGTTGAGACAAATCAAATGGAATAAACATTGACAGGACAGTTGATGCCTCAACACTAATTTGTTAGTTATGTCAGAGCACCCTCTATAGATATAGATGAGAAACTACATTTCAGAGGTCAACTGCTTTTTATTCTGGAATACGTTTTCTTTAAAATTATACAGTATGTAATGAAAGGAAAAGTGCACATTTGACCCAAAATAATATAAGTCTAACTCACCATAAAGGTACTTTGTGTCCAATATGTCTTCAGCATCTTTTCCCCATGGCAAAAGGTCATTGTCACAGCATTTGGGCATTCCATTGTATCCTATGGCAACAATTTTATTGTCCTGGCTCACTATACAGGCTCCAACCTGTAATCAGGGAGATTTTAAACATATTTATACAAAAAACGACTGAACAACATGATTGGTTGGAATGTGTAGGACATTTTGATAATTGCTAAAATAATATATTTACAATTTTTAAGTAAAATGGACAACTACAAATGCTGTAATGAACTCAAGTTAATTATCCACAAAAAAGCATGCAAGTGTTTTAATGTTCCAATTAAAAATAATAATAATAATAATAAACTACAAAAGTTGTCAATTAAAAATAACAGTGTACAAGTGAAATGTACCATTAATGAAGATAACTTCAATATCACAAAGAACGCCCGTGCCATTGCTCCAAATTAATAGTCACTGTAGTGTGTTCACATATTGTTATTTTTACATCAACTATGTTCTGTTCGGCTAAATTCATTTAAAAACAAAACAATGACGGACCTGCAGAAGCTGAAACGCAACATGTGCGTTAAACATGAATAATAAAATAAATGTTATACTATTGTATCACAATATTTACTGAATCACAATACCATATCACCACTAAATAGTTGTTATATCATATCCTGAGGTCCTTGCTGCTTCCTCTCCCTACTATAAATTGGTAGTGGAGGGGCTATGGATAAATACTGTAGCGATTTGCATTCCGGGTGATGTAGTTCTGAACTAACAGTTTTGGTGGTCACAGCTGGAACAGCAGAAAAGGTTGTCGATCTCTGGCAACACACACAGACACGATGATTGGGCAGATGTCCTCTGTGACTTCAAAGTGCACAATTAAAACCTTAATTTTTCGGATGTTGGCTAGCCGTTAATTGTGCATCATCTTTACAGCTGGACTACTTTATATCTGTACTCTGTCTTGTCATTGTTACTTATTAGGCCAATGTCTTGTCTGCTGCAAAGCGGTTGAACAAGTCAATTTACTGGTTCTGCTCCGTCACCCGGGGTTTGTGGAGGAAGTGCCCAACATGGTCTTCTTTCTTGGCTGCAGTAAATAAGTAATGCACTGCTTCTCTCCGTCATAATCTCATTTGAAGTAGGATTAGTAGTAGTTTTAGGATGGCCTTTGAACAACACCGTCAACTCAACCTTTTCCCACTCAACTCAGAGTTGAGTGAACGTAGTCTCCAAAAATATAATCTGAAATTCAGTCCCAGATTGTGGCAGCCAGCTTTCGCCCGCACTCTGGCCAATCATCTACACATTAAGTTCCAGACACTGAGGCTTCATTTAAGCGGAGCCTTCATTCCAAGGAATCAGATGCAACGGACCCATTGGTCCGTTGCATCTCATCCCTTGGTCAGACGCAAGGGTGACAAGCTCTGAAGTGAACTGGAGAGGACCACTCACTTGGAGTATCTACAGCAGCCTCAAAAGGGTCATCTTCAACAAGATCACCAGCACTGCTGTCCAACAGGCCCACAATACTGAAGTGACCCAGCATGTTGGTGGTAAAGTCGTGAGGCCCCTGGGAAGGGAGAGGCCAAGGCAACAAAAGCAATGGCTGTGCCTGTCCCCGAGGAGGAAGTCCATCGCCATTTGGCAAGGGGAGTACGATACAGCGATAAAACACCGCCAGATGCCATATTCTTCTTAATGTTCAAGCACTTGTTGCAATCACACACACACACACGCACATACCTTGCTGCATGGACAGCAAATACCAACCACAAGTCAAACATGATGACCGTACTCAAAATAAGGTCAGTCAAATAAATAATGGAATCTACCTTAGTGTTGGGGTCTATGCTTCTCTTAGACGCCAGGACTGCCACGGCCATATAATAATCACACCATTCCAAGTTGTCCTCCTTCTTTGTAGTTCCACTGAGAGAAAGACAGAAGGGGAGAGACAGAATGAGACAGATGTAGGAGCAGAGAGTAGTGTCATTTAAAATTTAAACAAAGTACAATGAAAAGTTAGTTACACCAAGTTTGGCTTTTACCTTCATAATAAACAACCAATATTTTACCTTACCTACCTAAGTTTGTGAAACGTAATGCTTGTTGTACAAAGTTATGATAATGCAAACCCCTTTCTAAAGATTGTGAAGTAAGCTACCAGAAAATGAAGGAGTATGTAATTAAGGACTCTGACACAAGGTCTGACACAAATCAGACAAAATGTCCTTAGCATTGGTCGTAGTGCGTTTTTGTACCCATTCAACCCAGTAGACCCACACAGAGTCCAAAATGAACACCTGTCATCAGCTAATGGTGTATTGATTTGACCATTTGGCAGGTATAAAAATAGAATTAGAGTAACATTAAAACTTGTTCCCCCATCACCCACCCTCTCTCCTGAGCCCTTATCAGCATAGGAGAAATCTAAAGACACCTGAATGATCCACAAACCCAGCGAAGACCAGTTACCTATTATGGTGATAAAGATGCCAATATTTTTATTTGACCAAATAGTTTATTGCTATAACACACACAACCACAAAACCAGATTTGCCGGAAACGGTCACATTGCAGTACCCAGCATAAGGACTAACTCGTTGTTATTTACAGAGCCAAAACAAACTGAAATAATTGACCACTTAATATCGGCCTAATAAAAAAAAAATCATCCTTTAAAAAGAATATGCAGAGGCATCTATTGGCATGCAGATGACAGACTGAACTCTGGGCTAGTTTGTAATATTTGTGTTCTGCTTCATATGAGTTTTATCTTTCTAATTCTTCTTTAATATCATCTTCATGTTTACTTTATATCAGGTAGTCACAGAGTATCTGTGGATACCTATTGTATTTGTACTGGATATTATTATTATTATTATTCTGATAGGGATAATCTCGATAATCTCGACAATCTCGCCCATATCTCAGAAATCTCAAAATGCAAAAATCTTCTTAAAATTTATCGGAAAAAATCGTTAGGTGATTAAAAAATAAATAAAAGATGGCCGACTTACGAGTGTGAAAATTGTGTGTCGTTAGCTCAAAAATATGAGGTCACAGCGCCAATTAAAATAAATGCTAAGCTAAGCGCTAATGCTCCATTTTCATCGCAAGTCCACGTCAGAAGGAGGCAGGAATGTGTGCGTGTATGCGTGCGAGTGAGTGAGTATGTGTGTGCTCTAAAAATGAGGTCACAGTGCCAATTTGAATAAATGCTAAGCTATGCCCTGATGCTCAAAATAAGCACCAATGGCCATAAATGCAAAGAAACGCCATTGGCTCTTTACCGATGACTAGGATTCACTCAGAATCTCTTGGGGACGCTAATGTTATGGCCCCCTACAGACATGTGTCGTGGCAAATCATTTATGAGATATTGCGTCTAGGACAGATGAAACTTCTCATCTATCTCATTAACCTGTTTAATGTATGCATACACCAGTCTCCTCTCTAGCAGAGTGAGCCAAGAATACAGTTTCACAGAGCTATTTAAACAGTTTCACCCCCTCCGTGCAATGCAATTGTCAATGATCGAATCAGGGAAACGTTTATCTAAAGGACAGAGTTGCCTGTGTTCTAATCAAGCAGATTAATTAATATGGGGATCACTGCTTCCTTGTGACCGGTTTACCCCAGGCAAAAGGTTAACAACAAAGCTAGATAAGACTAGGATCAGATGGGATGGCTAGATAATACAAGGAATAGGAAACAAAGCTTAAATAATTCAAAGTAAACAACATATGGATTTTTCCATCACACATGTTGCTGCCAATTGTCTGAAAAGGGCAGTGGATGGACTGGGGCGGTCGCAGGGCTGTGAATACCTTGTGTGACTGCTAGCTGTCCTAGATTTTGTTGTATTAGTATTCTACCTAACTGTATGATCAGTGTTGACTGGCTTTGAATAGGAATGTATTTTTTTAAATATCAATGTAAGCTTTGCATTTATATAAACGAATGTATATGTATGTACATTAACATAAATTAATGCAATGGAAGTTTTCACATGTAGTGCATGTATAGTATGTCAGGTGTGGACCCCAGGAAGATTAGCTGATTGCCATGGCATCAGCTAATGGGGGAACCTTTAATTAACTAAATAAACTACCCACAAGCTACAGCCAAATCGGTCTCCTCAGTCAATTTTAATCAAATTAGCCTCAGACTACAACCGCCATAGTCATGGCGTGAAATGAACTAGTTATCCGGGTTAAAGATATCAGATATTAAGGCTAGTTGGCATTTCTGAAACGACTGTAGAACAAATCCAAAGAAGGGTCTGAATGGTCTATATAGTTAATCTCCGGATAAATACGTTACCTAACTGCACCAGCTGACGTAGTTGGCTCCATGTTGTAGAAATGAATGTTGCTATCTGCAGTTCCAAAGCTCCTGTATTAGTTTTGTAGAGAAAAGCACAAATTAGTACACACAGTAGCACGTCAAAATGTAACGAGGAAATCTATAGTTACGTTATGTAACTCTAGTTCTATGATTGTAGGCGTAGCCGTCTAGATTCCTACCTGCTGTACTCTCCAAAAAAGTGTGAAGGAGTGCTGCTGTGCGCCGCAATATATACACTGTGCCGTGGGGAATGTGGGCGGTGCCCACGTTGATTGGTACATTGTTGACATTTTCAGCGCACACGAGAGCGCCCACTGGACAAGCCCATAAGGCACCATAGACTGTGTGGATAACAAACAGATATACACAGATTTAATCCAACATATAATCAAATGCTACAGTCATACATGTGATGGGTTGTGATACATGTGTAGGGCTACCAAGAAGAAGCGGCTGTTGTTCTCCTACTAAGCTTTGCATAACAAATAATGACAGACGACAACATTCGTGTGTAGGCTACATGGGACATGCTTATATTTTAGTTCTACTTTTTGCTTCCTGTAATCTGGCGCAAGCCTATTATCCAGATATACAACCGCATTCGCATAGGCTATCACCTTAAAGGCTGCAGGAGAGTTTTAGAGAGCTTTGAACATGTTTTGCACAAATAAGAAAATCTGAAACCAATATGCAAAGGAAGCGTACTGTATTTGCGTAACACACCGAGTCTTTGTGACATCTGTGCCCATGAAAGGAGCGCTGTCTACGGCTTCTCTCACAAGCTCAGACTGGGCGTCCAGCTATCGAATCAATCAGAATCAGAGTTGCTTTTATTACATCTTAACGTACAAGTATGCAAGACTAAAATAATTTTTACTCTTCATAATAACAGAGTAGATCACAATAACAAAGTTAGTAATAATAAATAATAATAAATACAAATAAGTAGTAACTCAAAAAATCAATAGAAGTGTTCAAGTGGTAGTGGTACCAGCCACGGTGGTAGTACAAAAAAAAAAGATGCTGTGCAAAATACAGAAGAACATAATGCAGATAATCAAAAAAGCTGTTGTTGTAGTGTACATGGGATAGGTTTGGGGGTAATGGATTTCTCCAGGAGCCTGGCTGCTTGGGGGAAAAAACTGTTCGTCATCCTCTGGGCTTTCTCCCAGAGGCTTCGGTACCGCTTCCCCAACGGCAGTAGCTGAAACAGTTTCAGATTCGGGTGGCTGGGGTCCCTAATGAATCTGAGGGCATTCTTGACACACCGGGCCTTGTAGGTGTCCTGGATGGAGGGAAGCTCACATCCGCTGATCCTCTTAGCTGTCCGCACTACCCTTTGCAGTGCTTTGCGGCTTTGGGCAGTGTAGTTCTCGTACCAGGCAGTGATGCATCCCGTCAAGATGCTCTCTGTTGTGCCTCTGAAGAAGACCCCCAGGATCTTGGGCCCCAAGCCGAACTTTTTCAGCCGCCTAAGGTGAAATAGGCGACGTTGTTTTCTTTTTCACCATCTGGTTAGTGTGCTCGTCCCAGGTGAGGTCATTGGTGATGTGGACCCCCAGGAACTTGATGCTGTTTACCCTCTCCACAGCAGACCCATTGATGGTGATGGGGTCATGTACCTGTCTCTTCCTCCTGAAGTCCACCACCAGCTCCTTGGTCTTGTCAGCGTTGAGAGCGAGATTGTTTTCTTGGCTGTTCTGAGCCAGGCGGTCGACCTTGCTCCTATAGGCCGCCTAGTCGCCGTCAGTGATCAGGCCCATCAATGTCGTGTCATCAGCAAACTTGACCACCGTGTTGGAGCTGTGTGCGGCCACGCAGTCATGGGTGTACAGGGAGTAGAGGAGGGGGCTTAGAACACAGCTCTGGGGTGCTCCTGTGCTGATGGTCAGGGGGGCGGAGATCTTAGAAGCTATCTTCACCACCTGTTTTAAATCTGACAGGAAGCTAAGGATCCAGTTGCATAGGCACGGGTCGATGCCTAGGTCCCTGAGCTTGCTGTCGAGTCTGGAAGGGACTATGGTGTAGAATGCTGAACTATAGTTCAAGAACAGCATCCTCACATAGGAGTTCCTCTTGTCAAGGTGGGTGAGGGCTGTGAGTGGAGTGCTGTGGCAATGGCGTCGTCTGTCGATCTGTTATTCCTGTAGGCAAATTGGTGAGGGTCCAGGGTGGGTGGCAGCATTCTGCAGATCATTACCTTAATAAGCTTCTCAAAGCATTTGCTTACTATGGGGGTGAGAGCAAGGCATGTTACCTTGCTCCGTTTTGGTACTGGGATGAGGACAGCAGGTAGGCACTGTGCCCGTGGAGAGGGAGAGGTTGAAAATGTTTGTGAATACACCAGCCTGTCAGCTCCTCTGTTTTTTGACTCTGTGACTCTGTGGCTTCCTGCTGGTTATTTTGTGTTGTCTACCATGTGCCTGCTTCTGTTGTGCCCCTGTCTCCGCCCCTCACCTGTACACCCTGCCATTGTCTGTTTCCCGCCCTTTTTTCCTGCTCACCTGTTTGTCATTATGCTAATCACCCAATCTATTTATGTCCTGTGTTTTCAGTGCCATGTGTCCGATTGTTCTTATGTTTGCTCTTAGCTTACCTAGTCAGATCACTCTGCCTGCCTGCCTGCCTGCCTGCCTGCCTGCCTGCCTGCCTGCCTGCCTGCCTGCCTGCCTGCCTGCCTGCCTGCCTGCCTGCCTGCCTGCCTGCCTGCCTGCCTGCCTGCCTGCCTGCCTGCCTGCCTGCCTGCCTGCCTGCCTGCCTGCCTGCCTGCCTGCCTGCCTGCCTGCCTGCCTGCCTGCCTGCCTGCCTGCCTGCCTGCCTGCCTGCCTGCCTGCCTGCCTGCCTGCCTGCCTGCCTGCCTGCCTGCCTGCCTGCCTGCCTGCCTGCCTGCCTGCCTGCCTGCCTGCCTGCCTGCCTGCCTGCCTGCCTGCCTGCCTGCCTGCCTGCCTGCCTGCCTGCCTGCCTGCCTGCCTGCCTGCCTGCCTGCCTGCCTGCCTGCCTGCCTGCCTGCCTGCCTGCCTGCCTGCCTGCCTGCCTGCCTGCCTGCCTGCCTGCCTGCCTGCCTGCCTGCCTGCCTGCCTGCCCTAAATCCCGGACGAGCCCCCACATTATATTATGAACCCCGTGGCTTTAAACGTCTAGGGGGATGGACATGAGACTCGTAACATAATGTGGGGGCTCGTCCGGGATTTATCTCATTGATATTCATGCAAATTAATGTCTGGTTCCGTGTTGAGCTTGGCAGCTGTAACTACCAGTTGTTTTTTTGTGTTCAGTATTCGATGGCTCGTGTTGCTAGTTTAGTATGGCTACTTTTGAGTAGGATGCATATTAGTAACCTTTTGTTTTTTTTCCTTATGACTTTCAGGTATAGACATAACCTTATTCTGTGTAGAAGTCTAGAAGTGAACGAGTTCCTCCTGTGTTCTAGAGCAGTGAACTAGTTTCTCCTGTGTGTTCTGGATGTGTTCTAGAGCAGTGAACTAGTTTCTCCTGTGTGTTCTGGATGTGTTCTAGAGCAGTGAATGTCTCTCCCGTCAAGCCTGGTTCATTTAACAGACAGCCAGATGATATTGTGAGACTATTACACAGCTTTCCATGTCCTTTTAATAATGTTGTTTTTTTGTGTTCAGTATTCGACGGCTCGTGTTGCTAGTTTAGTATGGCTAGTTTTGAGTAACTTAGTGAGTAAACAAAATAAAAACAGGACACCACAGTGTCCATACTCACATACAGAAATTAGTCTCTCTTTTTCAACAAACACAACTGACCGGCTTTTATACAATGGGATGTGTGATTGAAAAACCAGCAACAGGTGATGCAATGCAGAGGAATGTTCACTGATTGGTCCCCTTAGCAATCAGCAGACACCTCAACGACCACCAATCAGGAACATACAGGACACCTGTTATTAGGGCAGAAGGAGAGGAAACACAAAAAGACACAGGATACCTGTATCCGTAACACTGCTAACCTCGCAAATGTTGTGAGGTACTGTTTAATGTCGTCCTCTTCCTCTAACCTTGGAACAGTTGCCTGGGACCATCCCCTACCTCTGGACCTGCCATCTCTCTGGAATGAAGGTGGAACCACCAGAGGGATGCCGTTCAGGCGACGGAGACTGAGAACCTTCTGTTGGTCTTTCCCATTCTTCCCTTAGACTGCCCATCTTTCTCTGTACCTGGTGCCATCTCATGTCCTGTCTCTGGCATTCCTTGTTCCATCTCTCAGCCATCTCTCACTGGAACTGCAGACACTGCTGGACCATGGATGATATGTCAACCACATCTCCTGGTCTTGGGGAACCTTCCCTGAAGGATTCAGTTGCCCGTGGTTTTACAACAGCCACTTCCTCTGGAGCCTCAAAGGGAAGCTCATCCGCTGACTTGGTGACAAGGCTTTGTTGTTTGGGCCCCATAGCAGAAAAAAAGAAATATATCCACCCTTACAAAGTAGCAGCGTCAATCCCGCTTCTGACATCAAATGTAGGGCATGCCGTTAGGCCCTAGCGGTTGTATGGTAGCAGGCAGCTTGTATCGTGTGTAGTGTACAGAAAACAAGACCTGGGTTCAATGAATAAGCCCACAAAGGGCAGGATTAGTAAATCCTGCCCTCGTTATAATACTATAGCTGCAATCGTTTGGCTGTATGTAACAATTCGGTTATGCCGTTTAGAGACATTATATCGAAAGTCCATCTCGCTCATCTTCCATTAAAGTGGCGGAGCAGCAAGTTTGTTTTATATAAAGCAGATAGAATTAGCGGGGAGCAGCCTTGTCGTATCAGGTTATAGACATGCTGGCTAAACACTAAACTATTTTTTTAAATTTAGAAAACGTGAGACACCACACACCGGACAATATATTAAGATATATTTAACTGTTTTTGTCGTTTAGTGTGTGGAAGGGAAACAATTTTGCCAACACAGCACACCACACACTAACCAATTATATTCCACCCAAACCCCGTCCCAATATTCAACACCGGAAATCTTGCGATTAAAATCGTAACTTTAGTGTAAACCAACATGGTGGACGATGGTCAGGAGGAACTAGCTATGCTAGCTTTTGCAATCAGTTTTTCTGTACATTTTAAACTACAAGCTGTTCCTCCAATTCGAATGACCACCCCACTTTTGCCGCCATGGCTTCTATTATGATTACTTGATAAATTGTTGGTATTATGTTACGTCAGCGTGGCTCCCAATTGGCTATCGTCTTTCCCACGTGACAATCAATTGCCTGTGTCCTCAGCTGTCGTCGGGGTGCCCCCCACACTACAGGATATCGGATCGTATATATTAGGGACGCACCAATCAGTTTTTTTTAGGCCGATCCCGATCACTGGTCTTTTTAATGTGTGATCAACCGATCCGATAATGATCACCGTTTTTTTTAACAGTGAAATATATATTAATAGGATGTTTCTTATAAAAATTATTTTGTGCCGATTATATAAGGGTTCTTAGTTAGATGAGGGTTTTTGTTCATTTGTTGAGCCGACGGAAATGCATTGTGTTTCTTTAAGAAAAGAGAGCGCCACAGAATTTAGTTTGGACTAATTAAGTGTGGAGTCACACAGTTTTCTTACCGTTTCTGTAAGTTTAGACGTAACGGAATAAATTAAACATCACTTACAAAAGAGAAGGAATCAGAGTGATTACTGTTAATTGGAATGTGTCAGGCCAACACACTCTCACTCGCACACTAAGAAAAGGAGCTATAATGGATAATACCATAGACTGTATGGATAATACACAACCAACACAGATTTATTCCAACATATAATCAAATGCTACAGAATCACCTGTGATACACACTTCACCTATCAATATTCACAGGCAGGAAAAAGGAGGGCTACCGGGAAGAAGCGGCTGTTGTTCTACTAAGCTTTGCATAGCAAATAATGACAGACGGCAACATTCGTGTGTAGGCTCCATGGGACATGCTTATATTTTAGGCCCACTTTTTGCTTCCTGTGATGTGGCGCAAGCCTATTATCCAGATATACTACCGCATTCGCATAGGCCATCACTTTAAAGGGTGCAGGAGAGTTTTAGAGAGCTTTGAACATGTTTTGCACAAATAGGAAAATGTGAAACCAAAATGCAAAGGAGGCGTACAGTATTTGCGTAACATACCGAGTCTTTGTGACATCTGTGCCCATGAAAGGAGCGCTGTCTACGGCTTCTCTCACAAGCTCAGACTGGGCGTCCAGCTACAGTGGACAGCGCTGTTATAAAGTATAGGTTTTAAGAAATTCTTTGCGTCACATTGTAGGAACTATGTTGACATTAATGTACTATGGCTGCAATCGTTTGGCTATATGTAACGCTTCGGTTACACCGTTTAGAGACATATTTATATTGAAAGTCCATCTTGCTCATCTTCCATTAAAGTGGCGGAGCAGCAAGTTAGTTTCATATAAAGCAGAGGGAATAAGCGGGGAGCAGCCTTGTCGTATCAGGCTATAGATACAACGTGCGTATAACGTCAAGTCTATGTCTGCTACTTTTAGTGCAAACCTACAAAAAAAAAAAAAAAGGGAGAATGAAGCCCGGGGAGATGCAGGCTGGTTATTGCATCCTTTAACCAAGATCAACTAAAACCTATTTATATAGTTAAGTGAAGCCTACCTTTAATGTGAGTCAAGATTAATAATGTTATTGCAGGATAACATTACTGTCTGTGACTGAACCTAATGATGGTGCGTCTTGTGCACAATCGTTTTTGAGTCACATGGTTGGCCCCTGCAGTCTGCAAATTTCAAGTTGATAGCCAATCACCGATCACGTGTGTAGGACGTGTATCGGTCGATAATGATCGGTGCCCGATCAATCGGTGCCCGATCGCTCGGTGCATCTACCTATTAGGTGAATGCTGCAAGCAGCGCTAAACTATTGTTATTCTTAAGCTTTATTATTCTATCTCTCTTTATTATTCTCTACTGTGATGGAAAATGACTCATGGCACCATTCCGAGGTCAGCTTGCTTAAACTAATTAGTTTTGATGTTCAAGTTGTTGTGTGCTCAGGCGCGTCGCACCCGTGGGGGATGTGGGTGTTTTAACACCCACACTTTTCCCGGTGAGAGGGTAGAACACCCACACTTTTTCTGCAGTTTTTCCGCAGTTTTGCACAAACGCCTTGCATTGAACTGCCGCCGTAGCTACGTCGTAGGCTGTGTGTCACGATTGCGTCCATAGCAACGCTCTGTTTTTCATGGCAACGGTTATATTTCACAGCGGTCTGTGAAATTACGAATCACACTATGGCAACGCCAAGACCCGCCCTTCAATCACTACTACTATTGGCCAGGCATCCAAGGTAACGTAACCCGATTTGTTCATGTCCTATCTCCTGACCAATCCGCTATCCTAACCTTAACCACTCGAGGTGAAATGTCTAACCCCAACCAATCGAGCTGCTTCGGAGGGCGGGTCATTGCGATAAATAAACAGATATTAAAGTGGACTCAGTTCTGCATTTCTGCTGTTTTCATTATTATTAGTATTCTGCTAAAATACAACACATTGCTTGTTGAATTTAAAACAAATGAAAATAAATCATTTCTAACATTCTTTTATTGAACAAATTGAACATTGAATTGAATATAAAGGCAGCACTAAAAAAGAATGACCGTTACATTTGAATGTGCAGTTTTCTACTCATATTTTCTTTCAACTAAAACAAAAAGAAATCTGTTTTGTGTCTATAGTGATATGTCACAGCCTTTCGCGATGTGTCTATTGCGCTGGTTGATATTGTGATGATGATTAAAAAAAAACGATATATTGTGCAGCCCTAGTTCCGAGTGTGTTTTTATAATTTTCTAGTATCACTCATTTAAATGGGAAACTTTTTATATCTTGTATGTTATACATTTTGTACCCCTCTGTCATTGTATCCATCGTTTTTATTGTTAATAAAAAAATCACATCCATCCCCCTCACTTTTGAAAAGCTTGCTACGCCACTGTGTGTGCTCACTAAAGTGGCCTATCTGTCTTTCCAACTATCTACCTCCCCACAGCTGTCAGTTTTTCCTGTATCCCTATATTGTGGTCTGTTCTCATGTGAGACACTCCTGAGAAAGCTCCTCTCCCCAACAATATGTCTGTTCTTGACTGCATATCCTTTCCCCAATAATGTGTATGTTCTTGACAGCATTTCCTCTCCCCAGACCAGGTGTCTGTCTTTAACTGCGCATCGAACCCGTTATAGAGAGTAAACGGCGCCATCTAGTGATATCTCTGAGATGTTCTTTGCTCCACTCTACTAAAAGGGCTTCCCTCCTCTATTCAGTGCGCTTTTTCTTGAGAACTCTGCTCTGCGTGGAGTTGCCTTTGAAACTGTGTCTTTTATGTGCTGCAGCATTTGAAATAAATTAACTGCGGATATCCATTTTGTCTTAGCCTTTTATTCGAGCTAGCAACCAGTCATTTAATTTGCTACAACGCTACAAACGTTGGCACCACACTACTTCCACAGTTTTTCCCCTAGAGACTCCATTCCACTTTTCAAATGTTCATATTTGCTTTGAATCGCGCGCCACCATTCACATTTTTGTAATGGGAGTCAATGGGACGACGGCGAAGCCATTCTCTGTGACTTCAACTACTTCAGGCTTTGCAACTCGGTCAATTTTTTACCTTTCAACTTTGTTCAAACATTTAACGAATCATCACACTTTGATCTTAAAATTAAACTAAACGGATTTTCAATATCATTTAAACTTGGTGAGATTCAACCGTTTTAGTTTTAAACGTATATTTTCAGTTCTTCTCATTGACTTCCGTTGAGCACTGCTTAGAGCGTGATGACGTCACCCCGCTCTAGCCCAAGGTGGCTATCACAAAAGCTAAACCTTTCGGACGTATCGGAGCCTTACAACGTCAATATTTAACCTAGAAACACAAAGTTAAGCTTAAACTGTTAGGGTATTGCTTGTTTCACTGGCGCTACAATGATTCATCGATTTGATATATGCTTGTCGAGCATCGGGCGTTTGTGTGTGGCAATCCCAGTTTATATTACAATGGGTCCCTATGGAGACTCGCCTTCCTTGACAGTCTCGTCTTTTACACCGTTATTAAGCTTGCGAATAAACTCACATACTTGAAGGGACAGACACATGTTGACATCCACGTGTTGGTCTACTTCTACTGATCCTGATCGTGTACAACTTGTAGAAGTGCGAGGTATAGTTTTTGAGGACGAGTCAGTGGTTTGAGGCTAGGTTCTTCGTCCATGGCTGATTGTCTGCTTCCGGTGGAAGCTAAATGCTAATGTCCTTAAAAGCAATATTTTTCACGTCATGCAATCTACACAAGCGATATGTCATGTGGAAGATGAGACTCCACAAAGTCCAACAATGTAAGCCATATTATTATGTGAGCTAATCTCAATTAACTAGATGTGAAAGAATACTAATACCACGACAAATTATGCCTGACCTGTGTTTGCCATCAGGTCGTGTTTGATCGCATTACACCACCATCAGGAGATATCCCAGTGTTGTGTGATTTAGAGCCGTAGCCATAATTCAACCCCAATAGTACTATTGCTCTCTTGACTAAACTCCTTACAAATCGGTTAAGACTGTGTCATCACTTTAGCAATGTATTCCCTATAACTTTTTTCTATCCATCTTTGAGAAACTACCGGTATACCAATTGATGTCATGCCCCCTACAGATTTCAATGCAAAAAATACTGATTTAAATTTCAGAAGTAGAAACCGGTATTGCAGAATACTACATAACATACTGTACATGACACAAACCTCCATAGTTACCTCCTATGTTTTAATAAGCCCACTTAACTCCCAGCGAGTGTAGTAGAGTAAAGCGCAACACACATCTCTCGTGTATTCGTCACTGTAACTTGAAGCAGCAGTAAAGGTTTAATTCACTATAATGGCTCAACTTTGAAAGTGGTCTTTGAACCATCATATGTGGTGAACCATAGCACTTGATCCAAACGGGCCCTGGGCCAGCTCTGATCTAATACACCACTTAATGTGACGTAATAGTGCTCATAGGCAGCACTATATGGAACATTGCAACTCTGGACGAAGACACTAGGATCAAAGGAAAGTAGGGGAGACCGGTGATGACATCTTCTAACATCAATTCCTCAAATCATGAGGCATCCAGAAGTCAGGTGATCATATGTGTAGATACATCATTTAATCAGA
This sequence comes from Lota lota, assembly GCA_026745465.1. Taxonomy (NCBI): domain Eukaryota; kingdom Metazoa; phylum Chordata; class Actinopteri; order Gadiformes; family Lotidae; genus Lota; species Lota lota. The sequence continues at coordinate 168,648 of JACYXH010000751.1, forward strand.
ATGTCAAGTGGAAAGCCAAGCATTTCCATAGAAAATGTAAACCTTTTATATCCACATTTCAGATTTTGAGGTGAAGTGGTTAAGTAATATATACATTTTGCATTGCACAATGTTTATTTGGGGAAAACTGATCAAACTTTGATCAGGACAATCAGCGTATTTTAGAGTGTCTAACGGTATAGATTTGCACTGCTGCGTTGATTAGCAATAGTTGTAGCAAATAGGGCTGGGGAGTTCAAAGTTTAAAATATTTAACTACCAGGTAGAGAACAAACAAACATACCATCGTGGTTAAAAGTGGCAATGGCTGGAGCAGACTGGTTTTATGCTTACTAAAAGCAACCAACCTGTCCATCAGGAATCCTGAAGCAATAAGCTTGGCTAAGACAATCACAGGTGGAATATACAGGTATTTGTTAAACAATTACCTGGCAACAAAAGGATTTTTGTAAGACAACACCTTTAGAAGCTACCATCAACTGTCCCTTGGAACCACTCCCTCGCCTCCCTTTTGGGGGAAGTGGAGCTTGGCTCCCCCGTCTGTGCTGTTGGGCCCCTCCTCCGATACCGTAGCTTGAAAAAGTAGGGTTGGGGTGAGGGATGGGAATGGGGATGGGGATGGGGTTGGAGGTGCGGTTGGGGTCCGCACAGCCCCCTCCTCGCAGTCCCTGAGCCGTTTCCCTGAACCCTGGGTGACTTGTGGTCACTCTCTGACCAAATGCCCTGGCTGACCACACCCCCAGCAGACCCTGGGACCCGGGCGTGGGCTGCTTGGTGTCTGCATTGACACAGCCCTTAGCAGTTCAGTCACTTCAGCCACCCATGCCGGCTTCTTCTCCTCTGATGGGACCATCACCGAAGCCCTTTCAGCAGGTGAGCTCTCCTTTTGGCAGACCCCGGCAGCTCCCTGGCCCCCGGCAGCTCCCTGGCCATGGGCTTTCAGACCACCCGCACGCTCCTTCTTCCTCTCCGTCTCTCGCCTCCCTCTTCACTCTCGTCCCGCCGTGGTCTTCCATGACACCACAGCTAGCTAATCGGCTAACTCACTGAGATGCTAGGCTAGCACCCGACAGGATTTTTATACTTTGCTAAATTTAGTTTACCTCTGACACCAATGTAACGTTCTCACATATACAAGGTGGAGGCAAATGTCAATCTACTAATCCATGGTTTATTTAACCACCAAACTGTACACATTCAGCAACAGTGTAAAACGGTAACTCAAAGATAACTACTACCACGAAGGTTCACATTCAGAGAGAACCAAATATAACCGACAAACACAGTAACCCCCCCCCCCCCCCCCCCAAACTACCTCCTGAGATAGGTAGCGCTTGTTCCAAGTATCCTTTGTTCTGTTCTATCTGTCTAGGTGTCTGCCAAACAGTATCCTGTTGATGACCATCAACAAAGATAAATGTGAATTCCACACTATGTCACAGGAGTTCTATGGATACATATTCTCAGAAGAAGGCTTCTCAGCCGACCCAAAGCAGAGGCGATCACGTCACTTCCTCAGAATGAAGTAAGCGGTCTTCTTGGAATGACAAACTCATTCAAATGTCATTCGATCACCCACTGTGTAAACTCACCATGAAGGATAGATTGGAACAAACAGATGTACTTAACATGATCAAAGAAAGATCCATTAGCAATCCAGTGATGTGCTACTTTCATCCAGACAGAGATAGGGACATCATAGTGGATGCCAGCCCAGCCGGTCCAGGTGCGATCCTTGCCCAGACAACCACAAAGACTAACACAACGCAGGGTGGCATTTGTAGGACGAGCACTTAGGCTAGTTGAACAGTAGTCCTACAAATAAAGAGAAGCTCTTAGCCATCGTATGCAGCTGCAAACATTTTCCCCTGCCAGAATTGAGATGGACTCAATGCAGCCTTACAAGTTCAAAGTGAAAAACTGCTATGTTGACTAAGTGTAGACATCCACGAAGGCTTAGCTCATCAATGACCACACATGATGTAGACATCGAAACGCATGTACACTTCGCAGTAATGAACGCAGTAAAAAAACAGGATCTACACTCCATTACATCTGGTTCTATCAGGCTCTACACTTCATGACGTTTGGTTCTAACTGGATATACACTCAATTACATCTGGTTCTAACAGGTACCCTGGTTCAAACAGGATCTATCCATTACCTCTGGGTCTAACAGGTACCCTGGTTCAAACAGGATCCTATCCATTACCTCTGGTTCTAACGTGGTTACTGGTTCTAACATATTCACTCCATTACCTCTGGTTCTAACAGGATTTTCACTAAATTACCTCAGGTTCTTCTCCATTACCTCTGGTTAAATAACCTCTGGTTCTAACAGGATATTCACTAAATAACCTCTGGTTCTAACAGGATATTCACTAAATAACCCCTGGTTCTAACACGATATTCACTAAATAACCTCTGGTTCTAACATGGTATTCACTAAATAACCTCTGGTTCTAACAAGATATTCACTAAATAACCTCTGGTTCTAACACGATATTCACTAAATAACCTCTGGTTCTAACATGGTATTCACTAAATAACCTCTGGTTCTAACAAGATATTCACTAAATAACCTCTGGTTCTAACACGATATTCACTAAATAACCTCTGGTTCTAACATGATATTCACTAAATAACCTCTGGTTCTAACATGATATTCACTAAATAACCTCTGGTTCTAACAGGCCCTTTGCTCCATTATCTCTGGTTCTAACATAATGGGTCCTCACTCCATATTGCAGAGGTTGGAGCATCTTGTACCTCACCCTGGGCCAGGGGCCAATTAATCATTAATCTACAATTAGCATAAGCTAACTGGAAACCAGAATACAGGAGTGAGAAAACATTTTAGAAAAAAGTATTGAAGTCAAATTATATTGGTTTAGTTTTTATAAAGTCCTGAATTATACCACACACGTGCTCCTATGATGCCAATGATTTATGGTTATCAGCATGCATAAGGTCATCTTAAAGCATATCACCAATTATTTTGTCTACATGCATGCCAATAACTAAACAGCAAAGCATAAATCCATGGCAGCCTCAAAACCACATTGAGCATCCATACGAAGGAAAACAAAATCCCATAAAAGAAAGAAACAAGGCGGTTTGCACATAGAATGACATTTTATGTAGTCCTTAAAAACAAAACATAAAATCAACAATAACTGCCTCCTTATTAATTCCTGGACTGTACTAGACATTCACCAAGTTGGAACTTAATGTGGAGTTGTCTGAGTTCAAAACCATATTAAAATATATTTAAAAAAATGTTAAAGCCTTAATATGAACCCACTATTACATTGAGCCATTAAGGGCTTAATTAAAAAATAAGGTTCCTCATATTCATGAGCTTTATCAAAAAGAAGGAAAAAGTTATCCTTAAGTATTTCCTTCAGACAAAGCAAGGGCCATTGGCACACAGGAGAATTAGGCAGCATGTCTCTCTGGTGCTTAATCCTGCTTTCCCCACTGTTTGAATTTCTGGACCACGCAAGGAGAGTCTCTCTTTCCTCTCCTCTTCTTCCCCCCCCCCCTCCCCCCCCCCCCCCCCCCCCCCCCCCCCCCCCCCACTCTTGTAATGTTTAGCGTGTCGGGCCATCCAGATTTCCAGGTTGGTTAATGGAATTAAAATCGATGGTGATCATTGTCCTCTTAGGCTTGAACTCTCTGTAAAAAAGACAAAAACAGGGAGATAGAAGTGAATCCAACATGATTTATGAATCAGTCTCCCACATCACTACTCCATTTTTGTTCACTTCAACGGTGTTCATCAAGTCTCAATAAACACTTGAAGAACTTCCAAGTGTTCATTGGTGTTTCCATTGGAGCTAATTTGATATTTGTAGATACTGCCAAGCAATTATTCTATCCATTTAGCATTGCCTTATCCCCATTGTTTTGTTTCCTTTTCCCTCCAATCTTTCCATGACTCATGCTTTTTCCTTTGAAAAAACCTTGTACAGAAACTACTCCACCACCTGATGCTGTCACATAGATGTGGACAAATCCAACATATAGGAAATGACACAATTAAATCAAACAGAATAGAAATGTTCAAAAGATCCGATGCTGTGGCATGAGTATTTGATGACCACACAAGAATCCATGAGTTGAGGTCATGCCAAAAATGAACAAGGGTTGAGGTCATGCAACAACTAAACAAGGGTTCACACTTGTTTACAATTTGACTAAATGTTTAAACTATGATGATCTTTTACAGTGACTTGGGTTAAGATGAGAAATTATTTGTATAATTTAGAAATACAGGATTTATTCTTCCACAAAACCTTTTTTGGTTATAGCTATGAACAAAAATTGACTTCCTTTTAAAATAAATTCCTTCCACTCCTTTTCACAGTTCCTGGACCGGTCTGCCAACCCTTCATCCTGCCTGATCTCCCTGTATGTCTGACCAGTGTTCCCTTGACAGATCATTAGAGGACAGGTTGTTGTCCCTACATCCCCCAAAACTCACACATACGATCATAAGCCTGTCACAAACCAGTACAGGCCCACCAATCCCCGGCCATTATAAATCCCAACACCCAATAGAAATACATATGGAAAACTCTGAAGTGGGTTTCCTGTGGAGTTCGGGAATCCAGGACGTAACTGTATCTAGATATCTGTGTGTGTGTGTGTGTGTGTGTGTGTGTGTGTGTGTGTGTGTGTGTGTGTGTGTGTGTGTGTGTGTGTGTGTGTGTGTGTGTGTGTGTGTGTGTGTGTGTGTGTGTGTGTGTGTGTGTGTGTGTGTGTGTGTGTGTGTGTGTGTGTCTCACTTGTACTCTATGCCTGCGAAGCCGAGTAACCTCCTAGAAGCGATCATCTCTGGTCTGTCGTGGTACTTGTCAGAGAGATACACCACTTCCTTTATCCCTGGTAGGATACATTGAAGACATTTAGGATCTGTTGGTAGACTAAATGCAACGGATACATACACTACCAAAGTGTCAGTGATTAGGTCAAATAGCTTTCTTATGGTTCTGACACCTCTGCATTACCAGAGGTAATGGAGAGAACGGTCCATGACTTTTATTTGAATGGATTTTGTGTGTGTGTGTGTGTGTGTGTGTGTGTGTGTGTGTGTGTGTGTGTGTGTGTGTGTGTGTGTGTGTGTGTGTGTGTGTGTGTGTGTGTGTGTGTGTGTGTGTGTGTGTGTGTGTGTGTGTGTGTGTGTGTGTGTGTGTGTGTGTGTGTGTGTGTGTGTGTGTGTGTGTGGCTCTCCCAGTCTGCCACCCACCTGCTTGGATGATGAGCTTGGCACACTCATTGCACGGAAAAAGTGCCACGTACATAGTGCAGTCTTTCACATCAGCGCTGTTCTTATTCATTATGGCGTTAAGCTCTGCATGGCACACTGGAGGGGGTGGTGTGTGCGTAGGGGTGGGGGGGGGGGGGGGGTATATGGCATGTTATGACAATGTTGACAAATAAAATGTAATAAACAGGATTAGGAAACAGACAGACATAGAAGTTGATACCTCCACACTAATTTGTTAGTAATGTCAGAGCACCCTCTAAATAAACTACATTTCAGAGGTCAACTGCTTTTTTATTCTGGAATAAGTTTATACAATTATACAGTATGTAATGAAGAATAAACAGGTGCGCATTTGACACCAAAGAATCCAAGTCTAACTCACCATAAGGGTACTTTGTGTCCAATTTGTCGTCAGCCGATCGTGCCCATGGCAAAAGGTCATCGTCACAGCCATTGGGCATTCCATTGTAACCTATGCCAACGATTTTATTGTCCTGGTTCACTATACAGGCTCCAACCTGTAATCAGCGAGATTATCAAATATATTTATACAACAAAAAAGGCGAATTTATGTTTACAATGACTGAACAACATGATTGGTAGGAATTTGTTGGAAATTTCAATAATTGTTCAAATAATGACATTTTCAATGTTTAAGTAAAATTTACCACTACAAAATGTGACAATTAAAAAGAATAGTGTACAAGTGAAATATACCATTTATGAAGATGACTTCAATTTCACAAAGAACGCCCATGCCATTGCTCCAAATTAATAGTCACTATAGTGTGTTCACATATTGTTATTTTAGCAACAACTATGTTCTGTTCGGCTAAATTAATTTAAAAACAAAACAATGACGGACCTGCAGAAGCTGAACTGCAACATGTGCATTAAACATGAAAGATAAAACAAATGTTATACTATTGTATCACAATATGTACTGAATCACAATACAACCATACCACCACTAAATAGTTAGCTTGCTGATTCCTCTCCCTACTATCAATTGGTAGTGGAGGGGCTATGGATAAATATTGTAGCGATTTGCATTCTGGGTGATACAGTTCTGAACTAACGGTTTTGGTGGTCACAGCTGGAACAGCAGAAAAGATTGTCGATCTCTGGCAACACACACAGACACGATGATTGGGCAGATGTCCTCTGTGACTTCAAAGTGCACAATTAAAACCTTAATTTTTCGGATGTTGGCTGGCTGTTAATTGTGCGTCATCTTTACAGCTGGACTACTTTATATCTGTACTCTGTCTTGTCATTGTTACTTATTAGGCCAATGTCTTGTCTGCTGCAAAGCGGTTGAACAAGTCAATTAACTGGTTCTGCTCCGTCACCCGGGGTTTGTGGAGGATGGCCTTTGAACAACACCATCAACTCAACCTTTTCCCACTCAACTCAGAGTTGAGTGAACGTAGTCTCCAAAAATGGAATCCGCAATTCAGTCCCAGACTGTGGCAGCCAGCTTTCGCCCGCACTCTCGCCAATCATCTCCACATTAAGTTCCAGACACTGAGGCTTCATTTAAGCTGATGGACCAATGGGTCCGTTGCGTCTGATCCCTTGGTCAGACGTAAGGGTGACGAGCTCTGCAAATAAACTGGAGAGGACTGGTGGAACCGGTGGAATCTACAGCAGCCTCAAAAGGGTAATCTTCAACAAGGTCACCAGCACTGCTGTCCCACAATACTGAAGTGGCCCAGCGTGTTGGTGGTAAAGTCGTGAGGCCCCTGGGAAGGGAGAGGCCAAGGCAACAAAAGCAATGGCTGTGCCTGTCCCCGAGGAGGAAGTCCATCGCCATTTGGCAAGGGGAGTACGATACAGCGGTAAAACACCGCCAGATGCCATATTCTTCTTAATGTTCAGGCACTTGTTGCAATCACACACACGCACATACCTTGCTGCATGGACAGCAAATACCAACCACAAGTCAAACATGATGACCGTACTCAAACTAAAGTCAGATATGAAATAAATAACAATCTACCTGAGAGCTAGGGTCCTTGCTTCTCTGAGCTGACAGGAATGCCACGGCCATGAAATACTCAGGCCATTCCAAGTAGTCCTCCCTCTTTGTAGTTCCACTGAGAGAAAGACATAAGGGGAGAGACAGAATGAGACAAATGTAGGAGCAGAGAGTAGTGTTGTTCACAATTTAAACAAAGTACATGGAAAAGTTAGTTACACCAAGTTTGGCTTTTACCTTCATAATAACCAACCAACATTTTACCTTAAGTTTGTGAAACGTAATACTTGTTGTACAGTGTTATGGTAATGCAAACCCCTTTCTAATGATTGTGAAGTAAGCTACCAGAAAATGAAGGAGTAACTTACTAATCAGAGAAAACGGTCGTAATACGTTTGCGTATCCATTCAACCCATTAGAAAGACATTTCCGTTTACACACATCTCCCGCTCTTCTCAGGCTTTTTCATTCAAATATGTATTAATAGTTCGATTTGTCAGACTTCTTTCCCACGGACTTTAGCAAAGATGTGATTTCCACGATTTCATTCAATCACTTAGGTCAAGCAAGGAGACATTCCGTAAGCAATTGGGCAGACACAGCAAAGAGATGTGAAACAGTTTAATAGCTTGGAAAGCAACACCTGCAACTGCCTTCCCTGGCTAGATCATCATGCATGCTTTTTACAGCATGTAAAATTCAAAGGACATCTTCCCCAAATGTTGCTGGCCTGGTAAAATGTACTTTGTGCGCATATATAAAAAGCCTGCAGTGAATGTGACTAGGGGGTGTAACGTATCAATTAAGTCACCGATCGGATCGTTCCACAGATACTTTGCCATAACATCCATGACACAAACCATGGTCATCGTGAACAATAAACCCCCCCACACAGAGTCCAAAATGAACACCTGCCACCAGCCAAAGGCGTATTGATTTCACCATTCGGCAGGCATGAAAATTGAATTAAGAGTCACGTTAAAACACAACATTTTGTGTTGTGTTTATAATAGTACAATTAAAAGTGTAATTTCCCCTGAAGAGAGTCAGGGTTATTTTTATTTTTTTATTTTATTTTTTGGGGGGGGGGGGTCAAATGCCATTGACTGTTAATTAAAGATAGGGTGGGCAATTTTCAGCTCAGCTAAAAAAAAAAAAAAAAACATCTAGAAAACGCAAGATTTTTAAAAGTGTCCAAATACCACCCCAAATAAGTGCCCCCCCCCCCCCCCCCCCCCCGTAAGGGCACTTATTAACTTTTTCCCCACTGGAGGGGCATCCATTAGGTTAGGTCCCCCCCATCCTCACACATGGGCCCTTTACAGCACTGCATCCCATTTGAGCCACTGTATGGGCACTTCTTAATGGAGAAGTGCCTCTAGGGGGAGCCTTGGTGTTTGGTCGCCTGTAGGCCCCAGACCCTATACAGCACTGGATCCCAGTTGCTAAGGTGGAAAGGGCACCCGTGTGGGACACTCGTGTAGGTGCGGCATGGAGGGCACTTCATAACGGCACCCTTTTCCATTTATATAATTGTCTTGCTGTAGAGAGATGACGTGCTCTTTTATACGCCTAATTGATGAGTATTTCATTCAATTTAGCCTCAGACTACAACCGCCATAGTCGTGGCGTGAAATGAACTAGCTGACCGGGTTAAAGATATCAGATATTAAGGCTAGTTGGCATTTCTGAACGACTGTAGAACAAATACAAAGAAGGGTCTGAATGGTCAATATAGTTCATCTCCGGATAAATACGTTACCGAACTGCCCCAGGTGACGTTTCCTTGATCGCATTTCGCTCCATGTTGTAGAAATGAACGCTATAATGTCAGCTGCGACAAAGCTGCATTCGTTCTGTTGACAGAAGCACAAATGAGTACACGCTGCAGCACGTCAAACCCCAACAACGAGCAAATCTCCCGCCATGGAACCTGTCACATGTTTCCGTCGTTTCCAAATATGGATTCGAGTGTAGTACCGCGAGACCAGCGTCGCCAAGATTACGTCCACGTGACATTGTCTGAGCGCTGACGATGCACACTTTCTCCCACTAGAGGCCCCAGCGTGAATGTATGGTAAGAGACAAGGGATATTTTCAACGTCGCCCTGAAGACGCAGAGATGACGTGCTCTTTTCCGATTGGCTTACAAGTATCAAAACATATTATGTTTACCCGGAAATAGAGGGTTTGAGGAAGTTGCGTTTGCCTCATAGAAATTGAAGGACTATTTCGAAAGGTGTTCGTGTATTCATAATCTAATCTACAGAATCAGTTACGATATAGTCAGACTGTAACATTCAATGCGAAAATGAAAAGGTTCCTACTACTTGTTGTACATTGTCTCTTTGTGGTACGAGTAAAAACTTGGAATGGAGGTTGGTGGACGGCTACATTATTAATTTATACCAAAAAAAAAAAATGCGTTTAGAATGTACTTAAGCGTTTTGGTTGCGTTTAATTGTACATGTGTCACTAAGGCTATGTATGGCTACCCAATCCATGTTTTGCAGACATTCCCTGAATTGCTCCCTTCGAAAGTATGATGAGTTTGTATTATTTGCCAGGCTCAGGCAGCGTCCTGCTGCGTGATGTGCAGGTGTTGACTCTGTACAAGGGCCACTTCACCACAGCGGGACGATCCAGCCCCATACCCCAACTCAAGTGTATCGGGGGCACGGCGGGTTGCGGAGCATTTGTCCCAGAGGCTGTTTCAGTGTAAAAACAAAGGCTGGGACGGAGTCGATGTGCAGGTGAGGCTCAGGAAAGATATCTGGCTATCTGGATATCTGTAAAAAGAAACACCGGGTTAATCAGAAACAGAGATGCAAAACGAATTAGACAATCCTATCAATGGGCAATAGAGCATTTTGCAGAAGAGTAATTTCAAAGAATACATCATTTCATGTTGTGTTTACGTCTAGTTTTTTTTATCCTCTTTCCTTCTCATTGTATGTCATGCCGTCTTCAAGTGGGAATGTAAGACTGATATGGACAACTCCTACCAGTTTGGTCGCATTGAGGTGAGCTGCGAGGGCTACAGCCATCCAGACGATGCCTACATACTGAAGGGCTCCTGTGGACTGGAGTACACACTGGAGCTGACTGAAGAAGGGAGGGCAAGGCAGAGGTCCGGTTCCATCCATGGATCCAAGCAGTCTGGTGGTAGGAGACCAGGGAATGTATTTGCAACCATGTGGATGTGTGTCGTCTAATCCTTGTCTAGATCCCCAAGCAGGGCCATACATCTCTGCTTGGGCTTTGATATATGATGACAGCTGTGTGCATATGTTTTTGCAACCATGCTAATATGCCCTGCGATGCCACAGGTACATGCAAATACGTGTGGAGTGGATAGAGACAATGCCTTATATTGGAAAGAATGCATTCAAAGTCAGTTGATTCAACACATGCCTTAACAGAAGTGTAGCTTTAAATAAATTAGAAGAAAAAATTAGATATAATCTATTCTGATTACAATATATTATTTGTGTAATGTTTTTATTTAAAATTTAATGTTAATGGAAATGTACTTTGTTCCTAGGCTTCGGGGATTTCGCCTCCAACTTTTTTAGCGGTTTCTCTGGCAACAAGCATCAACAGCATCAGAGCTCGTCGTCATTAGGCAGCGAGGGCTCAGGTAGCATGCTGGGACTGGGCCTTCTGTTGCTGCTAGCCTACGGTGTCTACAAGCTCTTTCTCAGTGGAAACTCAGCCCAAGGTGGCCATCCTGAACCCGAGCCAGGCAGTTATCCCACAGGGCATGACGACAGTGGCTATGGCAACGGACCCCCGCCCCCAGGCTTTAAACCCAACTTCGCAGGTAAGTTGTGTGTTCAGAACACCTGAAGCTCCGATGACGGCCCCACTTGTCCTCCAAATGTTGTCTCTTTCAATTGTCCTTGCATAAGCAATGGCTGGGGTCGTACAACCCACTGTATTTCTCTACCTCCACTATCAACCGCACCTGGTCCATGAACGCAAATTGAAACTAGCGAGAGGAGAAGTAAAACAAGAGGTGCGTAGTCTGCGGAAGGACACAGTTATATAGTTATATGGGGGGGCTATATCACTACAGTTATTTCATTGTATATGATATGGGGGTGCCACATGATCCCTATGGAGGGATCATCATGCACCCCCGCCTACACCCTACAGTGGAGCCGGACTGCAATGCAATATGCGACTACTAGTAAAGATGTTCTTTAACAAAGTTGACAAGAGGGCATTTTTTCCCCCTGCAGTATGCAACTACAACTACTAATGTAGCCATTATTTAATTAATTGACATACAAACATACGTACTTTCTTCGAAAACACACACTTTATACACAGAGGGACCCGTCGACGTCGGTAAAAATAGACTTCAAGTCTATTTGAGCATTTTGCTGCGGGTCTGCTGGGGCTGAGTGTAGCAGCTCTCATTGATTCGAGTGGGAGCGTTTCCTTACGGCTCGACACAAGGCTACCCGATGCGACACTTGCGTGCCCGGTCTAGCAGGGGCGTAAGGGTAGGCTAAGGCTGATTCTATCAAGTTTCTAGTGAGCAAACAGGTGGCCGATAAAATGTAAGTAATCAGGGGCATCCAATCTGGTAGGCCTAGTAGTAACTGGAATTTGTGTAGCACTTAAAAAAAAGAAGGTATATTACACTATTTAGATAGATAGATCCATCCATCCATCCATCCACATTGTATTATCTTATCTTATTTTTTAATGTTCAATGTTTCGGTGTATGTTCACACCCACACCGAAAGTAGGAACTTCTCCATATAATCCGTGGTGGGGCTGCATGTGTGAACGGAAATGTCAGAATCCGCCCCTCCGTAGTTAGTCTAAAGTCCGGAAAATCTGAGAATTCCCAACGAGTGAGTGGGCGTGATTCCGAAGTGTTGATGACGTTTCTATCATGCGACCGGCGCCAAACCGGGAGCACAGAGTGTAGCTGCTTCGTACTTTTCTCTTATCGCCTGTATTTTGCGTTCCAACTTATTTCTGCGTTTCACTCTTTTGTTGATATCGCGGACACGTCTAAATAAATGCAGTATTGATATCACCGCAAAAAGAGTCAGCGTCGTGGAGTTGGTAGACCTCACCCGCCGTCTTCGATGTGTTGTGAACAAAACACTGCGACTACCGCGGCATGCTTTCTGCGTGGCGTCCTGCCTCCTGCACGCCCTACCCAGGCGCCACCCCTCGCCTAAAGTATCCGGGGTATCTCCGGTATGTGTGAACACGTCTGATGCGGCGTATCTCCTGTTGTGTGTGCGTTGCATGTGTGAAAGGGCAACTCCTGATCATCTCTGGTTCTGATTCTCCTCGGTTCATCCTGAGTCCATGTGTGAAAAAGCCTTTAACACTGTGCCAGCTCAGACCCTCTTTACCTTTTACCTTTACATTCCTGGTGAGCACAGGAGAGCTTTGCTTTAAATAGAAGTGATGGTAGACTACAACTTGAATGTCCCTAATGGGCTATTTGTTTTACAACATAGTAACAGTAACGCAAAACAACCAAACAATAAATAGATAGCACTACTAATCATCAGTGATAAAACAGAACACTTACAATCAAGTAAGCGTTTGTTATTAAATTGAAATTTTTTAATTAATCTCTAAGGGTGCCTTACTTGCGCCAGGTGGGTTGTTACACAGAACCATTTGGGAAGTCATCCATGGAAACTGTTGGGTGGGCAATCACTTAAAACAAATACTTGGCAAGTGATTGGATGAACAATCTGTCTATCACTGTCTATCAAGTATCATGGAGATCACATAGTATCTCATAGGATGCTAAATAAACCCCTACCCTTGAAGCCTGGCAAGATGGATTCTCACGGGATCATAGTCGCGCAAATCCAGCTGCCTCGCAAGGCTAGCCTTACCTCCACCTGAGCATTGTTTGAATAGATGTGACCTCCTTCTGCTTTAGGGTCCTCGGCAGGCTACCCCGGTGCTCCTCCTCCAAGCTACCCCGGAGCTCCTCCTCCAGGCTATGGCTTCCGGGGTGATTACAGCTCTGGGAGACAGCATTATCCACGGCAGCAAAACGCCACACCAGGAGCAGGTGGAGGCAGCTTCTGGACTGGGCTCGGAACAGGAGGAGCACTTGGATACCTCTTCGGAAGTCAAAGGTAAGTGGAAGGTTATTTATGAGGAAAGGTTACAAACCACATGTATGAGGGTAATGAATTCCCAGATGTAATTGCTCTCTACAGGTATCTTTTGTTCAGTTTTGGCCTAATTTGACTGGAGAGGTACATGTTTGTAGGGTTAAGAGCATCAATTTGATTGTCTTCATTACCTAATTGCACGTCCCAATTGTGGCTTAGTATTAGGTTTTTCTGACTATATTGGGGACCAATGAATAGCCTGCAGCCCGTATTGAATATGTTCCATCCATAAAACAACGAACAGAACAGCATGATGGCTGAGTAAAGAGGAGGCACATCCATCCATTTAGTAAGGTCAACACGGCCGTGGACGAGGCAAGAGAAGGCTCTTTATGGGTCCGCTACACTTTCTCTTGAGACGCACAGGCTTACTATCCCACAGGAAAGCGTTTAGCAGGCGATCAACAGTGACAAATAAGGCTTTAGTATTGAAATCCGGGATGTACTGAAAAAGATACCAAGATGAAGGCATGGTGACCATTTTAACCAAGTTAACGCAATCTGTAAGTGATAGGGGAAGGGAGGCCCATCTAGCAATGTCGGATTTACTTATTTATTTTTATGTTTTTATGTCCTTGAATTAATTGGTAAAGAATATACCAATTAATTGAAGGACATGTTCTCTAAAAATGTCCTTGAAATATTTGGTAAAGAATATAGCCAGATATTTGATTCCCTCCGAAGCGTTCGTAAAGGGGAATAAAGATTGTGGGAATGCCCATGGAAGCTGGAATACCCAGGAATCTGGAGAGTTTATGGGCTTGACCATATCGTGTAATGCCCTCAAAGATCTCCTGGCTGCGAAGCCTGATAGCAAGTGGCTCAATAGCCAAATTGAAGAGTGAGGGAGAAAGGGGTCACCCTCGCTGCGTCCGACGTTGGAGGGAGAAAGGTGGTGATTGAATACTGTTTGTAACAACAGATGTGAATGGGAAGGTGTATTAAAGGCAGATCTATCACGTAAAAATGACTATCAAAGCCACATTTATAGTTGACAGTCCCCATCCAACCTATCAAAAGCTTTTTCAGCATCAAAGGATACAACAAACAATTTCAGGGGTTCCGGATGGGATAAAATAAAGGAAGTTGAGCAATGTCCTGGTGTTAAACAAATAATGCTTTCCCAGCATAAAGCCTGTTTGGTCTGGATAAATAATAGCTTGCATAACTTTTTGCAGACAAAGGGACAGAACCTTTGATGGAATCTTCAAATCTACTTCAACAGAGAGATTGGTCTATAGCTACCACAGAGAAGAGGTTTTTGTCCTTGAGCAGTAGAGAGCTGCAGCTAAAGTAGTAGCAGGTTAACTGCCTTTGTGGAATGAATCATTGTACAATCTAGTCAGGAATGGGGAGTGGCATGGAGAACGCTTTATACAATTCAACCGAGTCGTCGGGACCAAGAGAATTCCCATTCTGCATAGATTGAACTCCTGTATCTCTAGAGCAGATATGGGACGACCGTGTACATTTCTAAAGGGTCCGAAACGATATCACCTGAAGCACTGACCGCACACGCTTGGTAAACCAGAAGTTTGCCTGATTTTCTTCTAGTTCAAAAAATCGTTTGGCTTGCATAAGCTGTAAGATGCGCGTCATCAAGAAGATCAATTTTTCTAAAGGGCTTGAGAGGGAGTGGAAGTGTAAAGCTCATCGAGTTTGACCAGTTCCTCTGGTATTACAGACAACCTTGACCTTTCTGCTTTTCTTGACTGAGAAACAGGCGATAACTTGTCCACTGATGTATGCCTTCAAGGCTTCCCAAACTTCCCCAGTGACATCAGCAATGTCATTAATATCAAATTATAGGAAAACTTCTGAAGCAAAGTATTTTTGGAACCAACTGTCAGATTTAAATTGGTGAACCTCCATTATTTAGGAGACGTTTTACAGAGGGGAAGATTCAAATTGACGAACGTAGGGGCCAGGTCAGAGATACCAATTGTTTGATTTTTGTAAGAAGTGATGTGATGCAGTAGTTTGGTTATCCATGATAATTAAGTCAATCCTCAAAAAGAAAAAAAAGACTATACCTTAGGGATATTTATACATCCAGGGGTCAAAAATACCTTATTGGGACGCATGGTTTAGCAATATACTGGCCGATTCAGATAGAGTGCCTTGAGTTGCAGATGACCTATCGAGATCTAACTCCTGAACCAGGTTAAAACACCCCTTTATGATTATGTGATGCTTGTCAACATTAGTGAGATTCGAGAAAAACGTAGAGAAAATTGGACAACGTCCCAGTTAGGTGCGTATACGCAAGCCAAGATCACCGGCACGTTCTACAACATACCCGAAACTATAACAAATTGGCCGTTTAGGGTCTATGATAGTAGTGGTTGGCTCGAATGCAACGTTCTTATGAATAATAATGGCAGCCCCCCTAGCCCTCCTGGAAAATGTAGAATGAAATCAGTGACTCACCCAAGCCCCCCGCACATAAACACAAACCCTATCAAACATGAACACCTTGTAGCAACCTGTGCAGTTAACTCACGTCAGATCAGCAGATATATGGCCTAAGGTAGTTGACAGTGCAATCCTAACCCAAGTTCTGTCTCAGTATAAAATACAAATAATAAATACGGCTTACTAGTCATTTGCATCAAAACAAATCAGAAAACACAGAGCCCCAGAAGCTGTTAGCCATACATAGCTTAAGTGATCGGCTAGTAAACGTGCTAACAGTTTACTACTACTACTACTCTACTGACAGGGCACCGTTATCTTAAACATTGATGCATTGTTAAGAAAGATAGAAATAAGGCAACTAAGAAAAAAGAATAATCGCTCTGGCGTTGTCGAAAGGGAGACTGGCCGGGTTGCACTTCCCTTAACCGCTAATTTTGCTAGCCCATAGTCACCCAAATATTAACTAGTAAAATGAGTTATTCAGCGGAGGGGCTTGTTAGCAGCCCTCCGGGGTCAGCTGTCAAAGCCGACCATTGCCGATCAACGTTATCAAACGCTTTTGCGCTTGCATTTGGGGCAAAGCACGGATGGTCGCTGAGTAGTCCTTAGCCTCTGTAACCGAGGAGAGTCCTTTCCTTCCCGCATCGTTTGTAGTGATAACAAGCCTAGCAGGGTAATGAAATGCCAGCCTGAGGCCTAGATTTAACAGCTCCGCCAGTACCTCCCGGTACTTGAAGTCCTGTTCCGTCACCTCCAGAGTGTAGTCCTCGTAAATGGCGATAGAACTGCCTCGATACTGCAGCTTGCCCCTCCTGGCACAGGCCTAACAAATAACTATCTCCTTCTCTTGCGAACGTCCAAGTGCGTAATGACAGCCCTGGGCTTCCCCGAGACCTCGGTTTGGCGGTGAGTGCCCAGTGGGCTCGGTCGAGCTCTGATGGTGAGTGAAGGATGTCCTGTCCCAGGACCTCCGAGAGAAGATCAGAGGAGAAGGACGGGGACCCTTGACTGCTTTCGGCAGGCCGATGATTCGTATGTCATTGCGACGGCTGCGGGACTCTAGGCCGCTAGTCTCGGCCAACAGTTTAGCATTGCTAGCTGAGTGTAACACAGGCTGCTTCAAGAGCCAGTATGGGCTCGTGTACCAGGTTAGAGTTGCATTAAATCGATGCAATCCTCTTGACTGTGTTCGGACACCATCTCATTCACTTGGTCAAACTTTGTTTCGAACATCGAGGTGACTGATTTAAATTCCGCTGAGAGGGCCTTTCGGTCATCCTCTAAAAGGGCATTATGGTTGCCATGATGAGGTCATCGTAATTAGTAGCGGTGAGAGGGCCAGTTCTTGAACTCGTCTTGATTAGACCACTAAACATCAAACTGGTACTAAATATGGACAATATTATGGAGCTATGAAAGGTATATAATGCAAAGCAGTGGGAGCGAGAGACATACACCTCTACTCCATTTTCCCTCTTACTGGAAGTCTCCTTTCTCCGGTTTCGATCACTGCAAAAGGAAATCCATTTAAAGATGAATTTGTATCAATAGAGTAAGCTACATAGTAAAGATGTGTTTTCAATTATATAAAAATGTTAAAGTGGTTCTGGAAATGATTAAACAATATAATAGTTAACTAAGAACTACTGGTATTGCTGCAGTCCATGATGTGGGGTATCTTTATATCGCCAGAAAATAAGCCACATATTAAAAGTGAAGTCATTTGTGAAAGAAATGGACGTGCAATTTTTCCATAGTGTTTTTTCTTTTCCATAATCGGAGTTGTTTTGTTGTTTGTTCTATACTAAAGGAACCGACCCAACAGTTACAACTACAGTCCATCCGGCCACATCCCACCTCCCGCACAAGCCCCCAGTTTTAGCACTGGGACCCGCACTGCATCAGGTACAACAGATGACGCTGTTCAAATGCACCGATGCATCGGTGAAGTTAGTTACTTGTACTACAAACTAGAGAGTAGTATGTAGGAGGATGTCTGACATTATTACTGCATTGCACTTATGTAATGGAACCGTGTACATCGTGTGCTGATGTAGTAGATATAGTATATAAAGCTATAGTGGTAAAATAATTGTAATGTTAATGCATTTTACAGTAATAACAACCTCCAAGGTGAATTTTCTTTCCCCTCTACCAGTCCGTTTGTGTTGGTATGTATTTGGTCACACGCTAGAAAACTGTATTTCCAGAACATGTTTTCACATTTCTAAAAGCAGGGGTGAAAACAACAGCCGCTTTTACACAGAGATCCCGCAATATTGCCGTAAATAAGATCCGACATCATGCCGGCTTTGCTTTTTTACTCAGAACCGAACCAAGCCGGCGTAATGTCGCCCCCTTGTGTGCTTTTACCAACATGCATGCTGGCGTGCCGGAGTCAGGCGCGTGACGTGTAACACGTCAGCGTCTAGTTTGGCGTATAACGTACGCAGCGACATTGCTTTCTCAACTATGACGGCAGGTGAACTGAGTGTCGGGGTGTTTTTTTGCTGGCCGTGCAAATGTATTTCACTCGTCAAACGCAAGCAAAGTTGCCGTGCATCGCGTACAACGTGTCGATGCGTGACGTTACAATGGCGGATGCGTGCGAGCAAACGTCTTTTTGTGTGATCAGAAATACAGCGGAGGAGTAATTGAAGAGACGCACGGAGCGGTTTGAGGCGTACGCGGACCTGAGACGCCGTCGAGCAAGACGTTAACTAGTTTGTTTCTTCTTCGGCGATGTTTAAATCGCCCGGGGGCAGGTCGCACACATAACGTCACCAAAATGAAACACCCCGGTCTCGCCAGTTCACCTTTTTAACAGACTTCGAATTCTCCTCCGCTGCCGGCTTAATTTTGGGGAACAAAAATGCGTCCCCATTTGTTGTTTGTACTATTTCTACAGAAGGCGAGGCGGAATAATGCCGCAACATTCCCACCTTGAACATTCTTGAACAGGCTGTGTAAAAGGGGCTAGAGTTGTTGTTTTTTGTGTCCAGGTTTTGGAGGAACCAAGAGAAGATAAAACTCCTTTGGGCGTGTGATCTCCTGTCTGCCAGCTGAGCTACACATCACAGAAAATAAGAGGCCAGAACCAGATGCAACTTCTATGAGACATCAGCAACAAAAACGAATGACTATAAACGTACCTGTAAGGCTCCAGGGCTATTAGATTAATCAGAAGTCTAGGCAAAATTTGATGTTTTGATGTGATGTAACGTTCAATTGAATACATCTCTAAATCTCTTCTATCAAAACCTTTTCTGATTCTTGGGCTGTTGGTCTTTAATCTAGCAGTGGGTGTGCCACTAGAGAACACATGTTAGAAATGTGAACATATTGAATATTTAGAGCACATGTTTGTGATACGTTTTTATTGTGTCTAAAAAAAACCCACATCAGAATACTTTGGTGGAAACAATTGAGAGAAAATGATGAAATAACAAGATTGACATTGTTACTCTCCTTTGACTTTTTTATAATTGATCAGTTTTGAATTTTGAATATATAGTTTTTAGTCGAACACCAAACTATCTTGTGTTTACTGATGGTTGAAAAGTTGTTTTTCTGAAAAACATGTATTTTAAATTAAATCGGATCTATGAAAACTGAATGTCGCAATACTATAACGAACATATAAACTATTTTGTTTTGCATTTTCATTTGTCATGTTTGCAGTTTGTTGTGTTTTCCTGTTGTCAATATGAACACAACAAAGCTTATAAAGGTGTTCCCTTATATTCAGTTGGGGCAACTCGATGATTGTAAGCCTTTATTTACAAATATATTCATATAAAGCGGTCATCCATATGGATGGGGAGGAGGAGGTCTGATACACAGTAATGTAGCATTTTACTCATGATAGTTAGCATTTGTAGTCTGTGATAAAGTTAATACAAAATACAAAAGGGAATCAACATTGTAATGGCTTAGGACCTAAGATGTGTGTTGTATTTTGCAATTAAAGGAAAAATATGAATATGTATTTTATTTATATATATGTATAAATATGCATATATATGTATATACACTATATTGCCCAAAAGTTTTGGGACGCCTGCCTTTACATGCACATGAAGGTTAATGACATCCCATTCTTAATCCGTAGGGTTTAGTATGGAGTCTGCCCACACTTTGCAGCTTTAACAGCTTCAACTGGCAAGGCTTTCCACAAGGTTTAGGAGTGTGTTTATGGGCATTTTTAACCATTCTTCTTGAAGCGTATTTGTGCGGTCAGGCACAGATGTTGGCCAAGAAGGCCTGGCTCGCAGTCTCCGCTCTAATTCATCCCAAAGGTGTTCTATCGGGTTGAGGTCAGGACTCTGTGCAGGCCAGTCAAGTTCCTCCACACCAAACTCACTCATCCATGTCTTTATGGACCTTGCTTTGTGCACTGGTGCGCAGTCATGTTGGAACAGGAAGGGGCCATCCCCAAACTGTTCCCACAAAGTTGGGAGCATGAAATTGTCCAAAATGTCTTGGTATGCTGAAGCCTGAACATTTCCTTTTACTGGAACCAAGGGGCCAAGCCCAACCCCTGAAAAACAACCCCACACCATAATCCCCCCGCCACCAAACTTTACACTTGGCACAATGCAGTCAGGCAAGTACCGTCCTGGCAACCGCCAAACTCAGACTCGTCCATCGGATTGCCAGACAGAGAAGCGTGATTCGTCACTCCAGAGAACACGTCTCCCCTGCTCTAGTGTACAGTGGCGGTGTGCTTTACACCACTGCATCCGATGCTTTGCATTGCACTTGGTAATGCAAGGCTTGGATGCAGCTGCTCGGCCATGGAAACCCATTCCATGAAGCTCTCTACGCACCGTTCTTGAGCTGATCTGAAGGCCACACGAAGTTTGGAGGTCTGTAGCTATGGACTCTGCAGAAAGTTGGCGACTTCTGCGCACTGTACGCCTCAGCATGCGTTGACCCCGCTCTGTGATTTTACGTGGCCTACCACTTAGTGGCTGAGTTTCTGTTGTTCCCAATTGCTTCCACTTTGTTATAATACCACTAACAGTTGACCGTGGAATATTTAGTGGTGAGGAAATTTCACGAATGGACTTATTGCGCAGGTGGCAACCTATCACGGTACCACGCTTGAAATCACTGAGCTCCGGAGAGCGACCCATTCTTTCACAAATGTTTGTAGAAGCAGTCTGCATGCCTAGGTGCTTGATTTTATACACCTGTGGCCATGGAAGTGTTTGGAACACCTGATTTAAATGATTCGGAGGGGTGTCCCAATACTTTTGGCAATTTAGTGTATATATGCATATATATATATTATGTTATTGAGTTGATTAAGTCAGTTTCTTATCCAAAGAATGCCATAAAATGTATTTAGGGCTGTAGTTTCCTCCAGTCTGACCCTCCCTACATGTGTGGTATATACACTACACACACACAACTATTGTGGTATACAATAGTTGTGAAACAAACAACAACAGATCATTTAATGGCACCTGCCGATGTGATTTGTTCGTGAAAAGCATACATTTGTTCTGCTCTTGAACAATTTGGATACATCTTCATCCTCATCTGTGTGGTATATGATTACAAAATACTTGAAATACACCGTAGTCCAATATGTTAGCCCAATGAGCATTTCCTCCAGTACAGCTTAGAAACCGCTGTACTAAATGATACCCAGTGTTTCGTAGATGACATCGGAGAGGGCCTCGTCGCTGGAGTTTATCGCGGAGGTCCCGGCCGACCCTGAAGATGAGAAAGGGATCGTTTTCTCGGGGGAAGGAGTAAATCGGCGGACTTGTGCGTAAAGGTGCGCAAACGGGTCTTGTTTGTCATTCTTCTTTGCTACTCCCTCAGCTTTCCTCACTGGCTCGTCATAAATGGGTTCTTTGTCCATTTCTCCTTTTTGGCTCCGAGTTGGGTGAGCTCTCCTTTGGCCTGGACTTAGTTTGCCGTACACTTCTGAGTAGATGGGCTCCGGGGAATTGGCATGGTGTGTGGAGGGCGCCAAAGACGGATGGAGGGAAGGCCCAGGTGCTTCCATCGTGCTGGAGGTGGTGGGTGGTTTAAGAGAAAGAAAACTTGCTGGGTCGACGTACACACTTGTGACTCCCAGATGTGGATTTGACCCAGACCTCTCCATGCCGTCAATGCTCGGGTGTTCTGAGACCATCATACAGGACACCGGAGCAGAAGCTTTGGTAGATGTTATTTTATCGAGAGGCTGAGCGTTTGCACATTCTGGTGCACGTATCCAATCTGCCGGCTGAGCGTACAAGCTCTCCTCCGAGTCCACGAGAGTATTCGATTTGATTGGCAAAATAGCAGGTATGGAGCTCATATCGGGTATCTTGGGCAAAGGGGAACGGGGACGCCTACAGGGCAGTGTTGCTACCCCATCTGGGTTTTGAGGGATGTGGATGACAGGACTGTTGGTGACAGCAGTGGAATATGTTTGGTGTTTGATAGCATTCTCGATTAGGCCAAACAAAACACTGGCTTGGCCAGTCTCAAACGTAAAGGTTCCGGGTCCAGAATCACACCGTCTGCCAGCTTCGATGGTTAAGGCAAGCTGTGGGAAGGAAAATAGAGAAACAATTTTAGGTTTCTTCTTATACCTCTATATTCACTGTACATTTAAATGAAAATACTATAATCATATAATACAATACTTAGTCATAACTCTATACATCCACTAAATATAACAAATAAATGTAATCAATGTATGAAAATAAATATAAAATAAACATCTCAAAGTCATCGAATAAGTAAGACCTGAACTCCGGATTGGCTGTTCAATACAGGTGTAATTGGCATACTCGTTGACACTCATGATTAATTAATTGGGGGCCAGTGATCAAATGTTGATGACCACCAAGATAATTTGTAGTGGCATCAGTGCATTTCACCCTTACATTATCTTTTCCATATCGTCTCAGGAGCCGGTATGGCCAGCTCCAGATGGTCCTTGGATTCTCAGATTCTCTCAACGTTAGATCATCCTGGCCCACATGTAACCGGTACGCCCCCTGCAGGCCGCAACGCGCTGCTGCATCAGTCTGCTGCACCACCACCGAGAACACGCCAGCTGGATGAAAAAGCATGAGGAAAATACAAAATAGGTTTTATTAACTAATCTGTGCATTAATCGGTACATTATTTGGTTAAATGGATTTGAACAGGCACGGGAGGGGCTGTTGAGGGGTGAAGATGTATGGAAATCACCCTCTTCTGTCGAGGCATAAATCACATTTTCTTCCATGTGAGGCTTGGAGCTGGTTCCGCTCACACTTGGATTCTACGAGAAAGAGAAGACAGAATAAAGAAAATATAGAAAAAAGATTTTTTGACTTAATTCTAAATACATATCCGCATGTGCAAGCGCACACACACATCACATCATATATCACATTATATTTTAAGCACTTCTGAACTGGCAGCTTTTTCCAAAGTAAAGATCATTGCCAAATATTTACAATTTCAGTTTTTACTAGTAATTAGTATAGTCTGTAAGTAGACATTAGTTACTGGCTAGAATATATCATTTTGTTACATCAATCAAATCATCACTTGAGAGGCTAAATGCACTACCTTATATACCTGAAATGATGGGATTGTTATCTTTTGCAAAATAATTGGAAGAAAGCACACTTCAGAAATAAATACCACTGTGGAAACCAATGCTTTTAACACTATTGGACTAGTTTCCTTAAATACCTAGAGTCTTGACTGAATCAAACCAATCACAGTGTTGTGTCTCACCTGAAAGGCCATTTCGCACATCTTCTCCACCCACTCTGTCCTCTCATCTTTCATGGCTGAAAACACCAAGTTTCGCTCCTCTGTCTTCACACAGAACGCTGCCATGTTATCCTACAACAGGAATCATTTGAGTTTATTGTTTCAGATACATTTTATTAACAGCACTTGCTATAACTAAGATGGTATCCATGCCATTCGACTTCAAACAAAAATAGTTATGTATTATCCAAGTGCTTCACATACACATGTATGTATCTGTGCATGTTTGTGCATGTAGGTATGCGTATTCATATTTATACATATGCAAAACAAGTTTTTGTTTTGCATATTTCTCTTCCCTTAGTCACATATATATATACTGTATATACAGTATCTCACAAAAGTGAGTACACCCCTCACATTTTTGTAAATATTTGAGTATATATTTTCATGTGACAACACTGAAGAAATGACACTTTACTACAATGTAAAGTAGTGAGTGTACAGCTTGTATAACAGTGTAAATTTGCTGTCCCCTCAAAATAACTCAACACACAGCCAATAATGTCTAAACCGCTGGCAACAAAAGTGAGTACACCCCTAAGTGAAAATGTCCAAATTGGGCCCAAAGTGTCAATATTTTGTGTGGCCACCATCATTTTACAGCACTGCCTTAACCTTCTTGGGCATAGAGTTCACCAGAGCTTCACAGGTTGCCACTGGAGTCCTCTTCCACTCCTCCATGATGACACCACAGAGCTGGGGGATGTTAGAGACCTTGCACTTCTCCACCTTCCGGTTGAGGATGCCCCACAGATGCTCAATGGGGTTTAGGTCTGGAGACATGCTTAGCCAGTCCATCACCTTTACCCTCAGGTTCTTTAGCAAGGCAGTGGTCGACTTGGAGGTGTGTTTGGGATCATTATCATGTTGGAATACTGCCCTGCGGCCCAGTCTCCGAAGGGAGGGGATCATGCTCTGCTTCAGTATGTCACAGTACATGTTGGCATTCATGGTTCCCTCAATGAACTGTAGCTTCTCAGTGCCGGCAGCACTCATGCAGCCCCAGACCATAACACTCCCACCACCATGCTTGACTGTAGGTAAGACACACTTGTCTTTGTACTCCTCACCTGGTTGCCGCCACACACGCTCGACACCATCTGAACCAAATAAGTTTATCTTGGTCTCATCAGACCACAGGACATGGTTCCAGTAATCCATGTCCTTAGTCTGCTTGTCTTCAGCAAACTGTTTGCGGGCTTTCTTGTGCATCATCTTTAGAAGAGGCTTCTTTCTGGGACGACAGCCATGCAGACCAATTTGATGCAGTGTGCGGCGTATGGTCTGAGCACTGACAGGCTGACCCCCCACCCCTTCAACCTCTGCAGCAATGCTGGCAGCACTCATACATCCATTTCCCAAAGACAACCTCTGGATATGACGCTGAGCACGTGCACTCAACTTCTTTGGTCGACCATGGCGAGGCCTGTTCTGAGTGGAACCTGTCCTGTTAACCCGCTGTATGGTCTTGGCCACCGTGCTGCAGCTCAGTTTCAGGGTCTTGGCATTCTTCTTATAGCCCAGGCCATCTTTATGTAGAGCAACAATTCTTTTTTTCAGATCCTCATTGAGTTATTTGCCATGAGGTGCCATGTTGAACTTCCAGTGACCAGTATGAGGGAGTGTGAGAGCGATGACACCAAATTTAACACACCTGCTCCCCATTCACACCTGGGACCTTGTAACACTAACGAGTCACATGACACCGGGGAGGGAAAATGCCTAATTGGGCCCAATTTGGATATTTTCACTTAGGGGTGTACTCACTTTTGTTGCCAGCGGTTTAGACATTAATGGCTGTGTGTTGAGTTATTTTGAGGGGACAGCAAATTTATACTGTTATACAAGCTGTACACTCACTACTTTACATTGTAGTAAAGTGTAATTTCTTCAGTGTTGTCACATGAAAAGATATACTCAAATATTTACAAAAATGTGAGGGGTGTACTCACTTTTGTGAGATACTGTAGATACAGTATATATATATGTGACTAAGGGAAGAGAAATATGCAAAACAAAAACTTTAAATAATGGAATAAACTACTGCAAATAAGTGTGTGACTAAACTAAGTCTACATCTATGAAGGATTAAGTGTAGATAACCCCTACTCACCTCCCACTCAGAGTAGACATCATGACGTCATCATAACTCCGATCATGTTTATTAAATGGATTGTAAAAACCAAGTCCTACGCTTGATGTCAAATTTGAGTATGAATGATTTACCTTGGGCAGGGCCTCAGCATGCGGGGGCAGTTTACGCACGCTGATGATATCGGATAGTCTGACCACTTTCGACTTCCGTTCCTTGTGGCCCTGCCTCTTAGTGTCGCATCCAAGCACTGCGCTGGGCCGCTCAGCCCCCACACCTGCCCCTGTTGGATCACGAATGACAGGAATAGGGGTGCTCATCATAATGCTAATGGTATCTTGTCGTGTTGGAAATCATATGTTTTACACCCCCGGCCAGTGTAAGTCCTAGTGTTGAGAGGTTTGCATTAGATCCAATAGCAGCACAGCTAGAGTCTCTCCGCCCCCCCCCCCCCCACTCTCCAACATTCCCTCGACTTGCATCCGCTGGCCCACGTTCCGTTAGCTGAAATCATAACACACTAGTATTTAAAAACGATAGCAGAAATGAACTCCCCCCTCGGAATACAACACAACATCTTTTTTTAAATCGATTCATCCTCCAAAAGTTGTGACACCACGGTTTGTGGCGTTATCTCGGTCAACCCCGACGCAATTTCCGTTTCTTGTACTTCCTATGAGGTTTGTAGGGCAGTTAGTGCTCCGAGTGAGAAGAATAGGTACATGACTAGAAGAAGAACAACAACAACAACAAACTAACACTGCATGCAAAGCAATATGTTAAACATATAATGGGAATATGTTCCTCAGATTTTCCTCCATTGGTAGTCCCTCCCGCTCTCTCTCTCGCCAATAACGCTCATAAGCACCCCGTTCCAGGCATTCCAGTCATTGCAAGAAGGAACGCCTGGGGTGCCTCCAATGAATGTTAATGGCAGGAGAGAAGGAACAAGGTTTGATTTGTTTATGGTGCTATAAACTAATAGCACCATAAGCAGCCGCCAAGCTCGGCCTACGGTGATAAAGACAAGTGGTGACTGGGTCTGCAAGACATTACCTGCCCACGAACTTCCAATGTCACTGATCTCCAACCGGCCGATGCTGCACACACTGGCGGGGTACAGGGCCAGCCACACCTGAGTCCATTTCTGACAGGTACAGGAAAGAAGAGCTCAAGTCAACATGTTTGTGCGGATGAGATGACATGAGAGCATTCCCTAATATCCCCTTGGGCATAAAGGAAGTCTAATCTAAATCATAAATCGGGTATATATCGTTAGGGATTTTTAGTAGTCAAACCGAATGTTGGAACAACAGCGGACAGGGGAGAGAGAGAGAGAGAGAGAGAGAGAGAGAGAGAGAGAGAGAGAGAGAGAGAGAGAGAGAGAGAGAGAGAGAGAGAGAGAGAATAGGATTATAGGAATGCGGTAATGGAGTTTTGTCTGAACATGTGAATCTGCCTCAACACATTTCAACTTCACACATCTGAAAGAGAGCTTTGCCCTGATTTTATCAACTTTTTCTGGCTTCATATATAACGTTTCGACAGGTATACCTCATAGTTAAATACTTCTTCAGTTAATCCAAACGTTGAATCATGCAATTTGTACTTACTTTGCCGATTTTCCGTGGTTGGAGGTAAACCTGTCCTGCTTTAACGTGCGTATCCATTCTTCAAATTTGTAGAATGCTTAATTTTTTTTTATAATAATGTCCCGAAGCCTAAATAAATGTCTTGAAATGTTTTAACTAGAAAGGCCTAGTTAAAAATGTTGTTAACGTTTTTAACTAGGTAGGCCTAGTTTTAAAAGCTCCGTGGTTTAACAGCGTAACTGGCATCTGAAGCGCAGCCCCGTCAGCGGGCACGGCGATAGCAGCTGAATGACGTCAGTGGTACGTGACGACTACAGGTGTGCGCCGTGGTTCCACTCCCCTCGCGTGAACGCGCAGGGACGACCAAGCCTAACCGAAAACGCCACACAGGCCTACAAAATGCTCGAGTGCCCTCACTTGTGTCACGTGTTACGTTTATAGGCCAGGTCTAGGCTACTGAAACATTTCAAGAATAAAGGATTTGTCGTTATGTATGGATTTGTCGTTTAGTCCCTTAATCCTGGCATCCTGTGGAACTATGCTCTCTTATGTATTCTGAGGAATATCCAATTCGATAATAGGGCTATGTATTTCAATAGTGTAGGCCTATTGCTGGTTTACACGATTAGGCCTCGGCCTACATAGGATTATGCCTCGGCCTACATAGGATTATGCCTCGGCCTACATAGGATTATGCCTCGGCCTACATAGGATTATGCGACTTTCAATCAGTAGGGAGCGGGGACTTTCAACTCGATGCAGGCAGGCTGAGACACCTCTGTAATTTAGCTGAATCACCAGGGGGCGTTGTTGTGCTGCAACACGTGATTAAAACAAGGCGAGTTCAGTTTTTCTCCCAACACACACCCAGACCGCATTTCAGCGAAGGTGCACATAGAGAACGAAACCAATCGGCGCAACTTTAGTCATGGTCGTTCGAAAATGATATAAAAGAAGGAAAAAACACAAATGCTGTCAAGTTTAAGCATAAATAATGATTGTTGTGAAAAAATGTTTTTAAATGTATTTAAGCTATAGCTGCAAGCAGCAATAACCGGCGTCAAGCACGCAGCCCGGCCCGAATTTGGAAAATGGTGAATTCAGTGAGACAACTGTTGGGGGTCACTTGAAGTCATAGAGCCATAGTCTAAATTCGACCCTTCTGCCTGCTTACTTACAGTGTGGGGTGGTGCCCCATATTAAGCCAAAGCACCCCTAATGCTGGAAGTAGTCAACCCTTGGCGGTGATTTTGTTTCATGAAAGTTCTCAGACCAGACTGCTTCAATGTTAATTAAAATGACCCTTTTGTTAGCCAAGTGTGTTGAGTGTAAGCATCTATATGCTCATACATACTGTATATATATATATATAAACTATAGAAATCAATCAACTTTAATATTAAGATGCTGCAATGGATAGGAGAGCTGCTTCTTGTGATCAAAGCAACTTAAACATAACACATTAACGGTAACATATGTATTATTGGTTTGTTATCTGTTTTTATCATTCACAGTTTTTATATAAACTAGTGCAGTGCCCGGTCAAAAACGTTTCCTATTTGAAACAGGACGATTGCCTGACTTTCGGTATTGCTGCATGCAGCATTCTCCAGAACCTCTCTCAAACAACTTCAAGCTCAACACTAGACTTCCTTGGTCCATCAGAGCTACACACCTGCAAAGTGTGAAGTCGAGTTGAACGGTTTTCAAAAAAAATCAAAGGACAGACATATAATCATTCAGAGACTCGACTAATTATAAATCATTAGTTTCAAAGGAAATGTTCATCCCCTCTCTCAATATCTCTTCTGGGGTAAAATAAACACCACCCAGTCAGTGGTACGTGAAAGGTCTTGATGACAATTAAGGTACACCTAAAGTTGACAGTTGGGAACCATTGGCGTGGACTGTCCAGCCAGGAGCAACTGATAATACGCAAGCAGCGCATCACAGGTATTCTAACATCACAGCACCGGACATAGTGCCGAATTATCTGGGATTGTAGAGAAACTTAAAACTTGAAAAAAGCGCTTCATCCCAGCGCCCTGCCAGTACTTTTCTGCTAGAGAACAATGCTATGTAGACACATGCACTTAGAGGGTTTGCAATTTTGCAAAAAGGTAGAAATGGTCCTGATTCTGGACCACCGCATGTTTTGCTGATGCTGTGAAGATCACCTTGGTCAGTTGCTCCACCCTGGGAAACTCTTTAGGAATTCCCTTTTCTTCCCCACACATTAAATGTAACCAATTGATTGCATGATAGAGATATAGATAGATAGATAGATAGATAGATAGATAGATATATATATATATATATATATATATATATATATATATATATATATATATATATGAAACTCATCACATTTCATACAAAACTGTCTGTTCTGCAATTCAAGTGTTCTGATATTATAGTTTTTGTGTGTATGTATATAGTGTTTTTCTGATGAGCATGGTATACTGTGTGTATTGTACTCAATAATCTTAACAGTGAGAATTATTTTGTTTTCAAGATTCTTCCCCTGTTTGGCTGACCATCAACAGCCCCTTTCCTCTGACAAATGTTAGCACTCTTCTCCCTGATTTATTATAACATTTGGCAATCTGAAATGCTCCCCATTCTCTTCCCGTTCTGACCCGATTAGTGTAGAAAAAACATGGCAAAAAGCTGCCATTTTGAACAACAATAATCAGGAACAGTTGTGAGTTTCGATGCATTGTTTACATTCAGTATCTCTGAAATGGCTGACTTGCGGAGTGATGACGTGCCGTTGTAACAGTTTATAGTACACATTGGTATCAAATCCTCGTTCTGCAGTGTTTTATGGCAGACTGAGGGAGCTGTAAGCTGACTCCAATTGAGTCCCTCCAAAATGTAAACTTTTTTTTTTACCAGAGTACATTTAGGTTGAGCTCTTTTTAAACATAAGATGTGCCTGTTCTGATTACTGTGCTCTCCATATCTTGCTAACATCCACTGTTCGGCTAACAATTGTGTGTGTGTGTGTGTGTGTGTGTGTGTGTGTGTGAGTTGTAGTGGTCATCAGTAGTATATAAGTAACCCCCTTTCGAGGAAAAGCCACACCCAGGTCATAGGTCAGATCAAAAGCGGAAACCACACATACAACATCCGGTCTGTCCCAGTGTTGACCGGTGTTGACCACTGATGCCCAATGTTAACCATGTTGAGCGGAAGTTGTATTCCTGCTAAACATCCGTTTTGTTAAACATCCGTTATAAAATAAAAGGCAGGATGCTCCGGAAGTGGCTGTTATGCCTGTGATGCCTGTGATGCTTGCGATGCCTGCGTTGCCTGAGGATCCGGTGTGTCTGAGGCGCCGGAAGTGAGTGTGTGGCTCCGGTGTGTCTGAGGGGAAAGGAGGGGAAAGGAGGGGAAAGGAGGGGAAAGGAGGGGAAGGGGTGGGGGTCAAGCGTGGAGAGTTGGTTAGGGATGGTGGGGGCGGGTGTGTGTGTGTGTGTGTGTGTGTGAAGTGGGGTTTTCAAAACATATAGTCTTGGTTGTCGACATACATTGAAATCAAACAAAAGTGTGAAACGATGGCTATCTTCAAAGGGGGGCAGGGGCAAAGGGTGGGGGTCAAGCGTGGAGATGTGTTTAGGGTTGGTGTGTGTGTGTGTGTGTGTGTGTGTGTGTGTGTGTGTGTGTGTGTGTGTGTGACATCCGGGGTGGGGGCATTTTTAAAAGTGGGTGTGTGTCTGTTAGGTTAGTATTGCCTTTAAAAACAGTCATCCTCTGTGGTTATACACATCTTTCTCATCATGGACACCGCAACAGCAGAGCATCAGGACAGCGTGAAGCGGCCTTCTCTAGGTATGTGGACGGGTCATACACCACAATATAACCAAGGGGCTATGGAGGATGATATGCCAGTGCCTAATGCTCCACTCAAGAGAATGAAGAATTCTAAAATCGGGGGAGAGCGACGCACAGAAGCATCAACTGTGTATTATGGCGATGAAGGCTTTGCGTACGTAATTTCATTCAAGGATGGATATGTTGTGTTAAAAGCAAAAGACTGTGATGATGATCTACGCATGTCTACCCATGATTGGCTACATTTCCGTGAGAATGTATGTCCTGAGCTGGATATTGAAGGATGGAGTCAAGGCCCCTATGTCTCCCAGTGGCATGGGGATTGGGGATCCAAGATATACCGCATGGAAACAAATCTTTTTATGAAGAAGAAGAGCGATTTTATATTTTTCCGTCGTTGCTCTAATCCTATCCTGTTTCTGAACAATCGTGACCCATTTTGCCTAGACAGACACCCGACCCATAACAGTGCTATAGCATCTGATTGTTGGTTTGACACTGTCTTTTTCATTCAGTGGGGTGACTGGCCCGAGATACAAGCTCTTTTTCAGGATATTGACAGAGTTGTCAAACAGTACCTGCGCGAATGCTCTTACGGAGAAATTAAAAAAGAGCTATTTGGGTCTGATGAAGACAATGCAGAGGACCTCATTAATGATCTATCGTGTAGTGATGCTACATTGTTCACGCAGCTGTAGAACATGGTGAATATATAGAAAAAAGCCCAAATGTGTTCTATTTTTCTTTGTTTTCTTTTTTGTTGGTGTCTAAATGTACATTTGTTATGTTATACAGATCAGGACAATGCTGATCCGCAATACGGAGACGAGAACATGCAAGCTGATGATGATGATTTAGACGGAGCTATATTTAGCAAATGGTTACAAGACTATGACGACCAACTGGGACAAATGTATCTATCAAATATACAGGATGGACATATTAGCAAGTTGGTGGCGGATACGTTGGTGTTGGATGTGTGCTGGAACCTAACGACACCGCGTCTAAACCCTGAATCCCTGGGCGTTTTGAGAGCTACGACGTGTGTATGTGTGGAAGCCATCATCAACAAGAAGGTCCGGTCCGACTGTTGGGGCTGTGTGTACAACAACCCGAGTCAGCGACGCCATAGTTGTCTACAAGGACCGTCATGGTATCATTACGAAGCCCATTATGATGATATATGTGCAGTGTTGTTTAGAAAACCATTCCAGCTACTTTTAGTAACTGTTTTAAAAAATACAACCGGTCTATCAGTTCCCTCTGACAAAATGATTGGTGTATCGGAGTCTGTTCTATGCGATTTACTATCTGAAACATATGTTATGGATAAAATAAATGAATTAAGAGAAAAGTATGTCACCCCGGATCATCTGAGTAAAATAGCTGCTGCAACCCGTGTATGGGGCCGTACATTGGCAGGGTGTTGCAACTGATTTTAAAGAAATGGGTAATTTAATTTCTAGTGGATATGACCTGTTGTTTCATTCTGTAGCCGATAGGCTTGCTGTACTGATGTGTAGTATGGCTGTCAATAGTGATGCTGTTAAGCCTAGGGGCTATGATACTTTTATCAATCATAATATGTATATCAAACATTTGTATAAGGATTGGCCTGATATGGTCAAAACATGCTCTCATGACATGATGCCTATGAATTTAAATCTGTCTGTATTACTAAACTATTTCTCCAATAATATGTGTTTTAGTGTCGGCCATGTTATGTGTGTGAGTGCATTTGTATCTGATGTCTTCAAGTTGAACACGGATACACATATGAATTGTCTTACTGAGGCTCGATTGATAGCTTGTAAAATGGTGCAGAAAAACAAAACAGCATGTAAACAGTATCTCGACATGGTGGAGAGTGGGAGTTTTGTTTTTTAAATAAAAAGATGTAAACGATGGTTGTTGTTCAGTCTGTCAATCTTACCCGATATGGATAGACTGTTGTCTAAAGCTTATTACGACCCCACAGGGGCTGGTGCTTATGGGGGTGTTAATAAACTACGAGCGGCCCTTAAAAATAGCAATGGTCAGATACCTCCTCTAGACTATATCAAGAAATGGTTATTGAAACAAGACGCCTATACTCTACATACTCCGTCTGCGATACATTTCCGTAGAAACAGAGTATTGGTTAGCGGTATAGATAAACAGTTCCAGGCTGATCTAGTGGATATGACGGAGTATTCAGCCGAAAATGATGGTGTGCGTTTGGACAACGCACATGTGGACAACATTGTGTATTTTTCTTGTTTAATATGCAAAGAGATGTATCCTACCAGACGTATTTGAGACTGTATGACGATAATCTACCCCATAATGATAAAATGGTATGTGACTTTGTTAATCGAATACAATCTAATGTTTGTAATGAACATCATTTTACGTGTGTCCAGTCGTGTCGCAGCGTGTAATATGTAGCATGTATTTTGAAAATAAAAAGACCAGGTAGACAGGCAAATATTGTGGTTATTTGATTTTATTCAAGCATGAAACACATTACATCCAATGACATAATAATAGTAATAAAAAAACACCTTAATATACAGCCCATGACATAATAATAATAAATAATAATAAAAAACACATAACAATATAAAAAAAACCAAAAATAAAAACTTTTTAAATCAAAAATTCAGCCATTCACGCATTTGCTGATTAGGGGAGCTAAAAGGGGGCCCCGTTTCCTTAAGTATACTCCTCTTTCTTCTTTTTCTTGATACAGACTTTGATTGTTCAACACTCCTTATCTCAGGTGTAGCGCCATACCTGCTGCCTAGGATAGACACCCCTGATTCTGATGCATCAACACTATCCAATGCAGGGTTGTTCTTATACAGGCTAATAATCTGTCTTAGTCGTTTACTAGGTATAGAGGTTGTTGGTACATTTATAGAGGCTAAAGATTTTAAAAAAGCATTCCATCCATGGGGTCTGGCAGAGTCTAAAATAGTGTAGGGGGCCGTAACATTCTTTAACAAATCATACATGTGAGACCCCTTTATAGTCTCTCCTTTTATTACAATTTCACCCCTGTTGGTCCACGATACATCTTTAGACTTCTTCAAGGATTCCAATATATACACAGCGTTTCTCTTGCTTTTTGGAGGAATATGTTTCAACACGTCATCAAAAATATGATCAGCACCATCTCCGTCAACACGGTCCTCTGTATGGCCGGCATGACCCCCTCCCCCCTCATCAGACAGTGATAGAGTCAAACCCCCTTTCTCCTGTTCCCCTTGTTTTACCATTGCTAAATAACGTTGCAGAACAGCCCCATACTTTTTGGCTTTTTCATGCAGATCATCATCCGGTGTGTTCAACACCGTCTCCATAGCTTTATCCAATTCATTTTCAGCAGTCTGTCTAGCAGAAGCGCGCTGGCTGGTATGCTTTAAGGCATCTAGTTGATGCTGAGGAACTAGATACATCTTCTGAGCATGCTCCATAATCATAAGAGAGGTTAACCACCTCTTGAGAAAAGGCTGGTAATCAAGGGTATTGCAACACTCAACAATGGCAACAAAAAACCCCCGGTCTGATTAATAAGTCTTTTCTTTTTAGAGATCAACACCTTCTTACTAGCCATCAGCCTGATGTCCTTTTTTTGTTTCTGCAGTCTTTTGTGCATACGGGGGGACAACGGTATCCGGCCTTGTAAAATGTTCAAAGCTATTTCACACAGAGCTTTGATAAAATCATCGTTGGCTGTACGTAGAATAACTTTCCGTAGAGCTGGCGGTGCTTTATATAACAGCTTCAGACGGTCACTGTTTCTGGTTATGCGTGACGACATTGTTTATAGCTAATCACTTTAACGGCTGGGTGTAGACAACTTGTCGGTCCGATAAAATAGATGTTCTAAGCCTCATGTGGTCAGGTGTCTTGGCTTTAAAGTCAACTAACAAATAGCCATAAGGTAAACAAGTAGCATCGTTAAAGGACTCCACAAAATACTTTGTCTTACAAGGAAACATCTGCCTAGCTATTAACAAAATCTGATGTTTGTCACGGGGGTTTTTAAACAATACCATGTAATTCGTGTTTAAACTTATTGTTCTACTAGCTTTACCTTGCATGAATAAATTCTGTACCAGATACATACAGCTTAGGTTACGATGGTGTACATATTTGGTAAAAACATGTTGAACCTCTAAATTATTGCTAGCATCATTCATCAAGTCATCAATAATGAGAAGATTTCTCATATGAGGAGGCAAGAGTGTATCATCGCATAGAGATGCGGGGATCCCCTCCACAAAGTGAATGGCCCTTATTTTTAACAATTCATCATACATAGGTTGCCAACATGAATAAATGTAGACTATACGGTCAATCTTTTCTGAAAATATCCGATCTGCGTTTTCGATCACGGTTTTGACAAAGTAGGTCTTTCCACTGTTTGAGGGACCTGATACCACCATACTGAATGGATGCTGAAGCCGGGGGTCAAACATTTCACACTCTACCTTCTTCTGTCTAGTAGCCATAAGGAAGTGTGGTATAATCATCAAAGACCCTGCGCTTGTTGTAAACCACACGAAGGCGTTTCATCACTGTGGCGTTTTTAAGCTGGAGCCTCTTCTTATCCCTCTGTATGGTATCTACTTTGGTGATAAGCTCTCTGTCCATAGGCTGATGTGTCACAAAACCATGTACTAAACTCGTGAGTGTCTGTTGGGTGACAACTTCAGCATTTTTAGCATTTAAAGTAACACCCTTGCATTTGATGGATGTCTTGTTCTGATGTGTGTGGTAGGCATAGCATTTAGGACCTGTAGAAACATACTCTGTGATGTAATCTTCCTGCTCAGTGTCAAACACTTCCCCATCGTTTAGCTCATCTGTCAAGTCCCCCAGGTATGGGCCTGTAGGAGGCACCGCTTCACCCCTGCCAGAAACAAAAATGATACTGTCTGTGTCACAGTACAGGACACGCTCTTGCAGTTTTTCTAGAAGATCGTATAGCATAAGCCTAGCGTGGGCTGTAGTCACAGCCCCCACAACCACGTTAACATCTCGAGCCCTAGAGAGTCGTGCATCTTTGTGTTTCCACTGCACCATAGCGATGTCATCAGAGATGAAGCAAAAGTGACTGACATGGTAGCTGTCGCTGAACATTAGCTGGGTAAACCTTTCAGGCTCAGAAATTAACTCACATGTCGGCAGATCTGTGCGCAACGAAAAGCGACCCCACAAACTGTTCAGAATTAGCTTGTTACAACTACGCATGGCTTTGTTTACGATCATGTTGCCCGGATCTAACTGAATGCCTTCCTTGGCATAGTAGTTTGTCACATACAACTGACGTTTCGCCTCAGTGTCCACTGTGCTGGGGTATCCTGAAGCCTCCTGCTTACACTTTAGAAACGTTTTGACATAGCCTTTAAACAAATCATCCGACTGTTTAGGGTAATGCCACACCTCGTGCATCTGTGTTATCAGATACCCCTTTTCAACAGCCTTCTGCAGCTCGAAAGACACCCATGTGCCAGTCAATGCCCTCTCATCACAGCTGTGATGGCATTCGCTAGTCTGGTTTAGATTGTCTGTACATGTGCGGCAGAGGGGGAACATCAACTTCCCGTTGCATCTGTATGGTAAAACAGGGTGGTATAGACCTCTAGGGGGCAGCACAGTACATTTAACAATACCAAAATATTTGTCAATGGACTCAAAATCTCTGAAGATGATTTCAGGATGCCCTACAGGATAAGGACAGCGGGCCTGCACAGTAGGGTAGAGTGATGTGAAGTCATAGTAACGTATTTTCTCACCAGGTTCAATCTTGTGGTACAACTTGATGGCGTTTGTGCGCCCCCCATAGAGAGAATCACGAGGATCGATCCTGCTCTGGATCTTCAGAGTCGACAAAAATGTCTGCAGCTCAGCATCATCTTTTTTCTGTCTACTCCACTCACATTCCCAGATGACAACAACACTTAAGTCATGATCTCTTTTGAGGGCTGAGACTTTAAACGTAAATTGCCTTCTCATCTCACCATAGGTGATCTTTGTGACAGGGTTAACATGAGCCGATTGGTAACATTGTTCACAGCCGTGATAGAAACATCCTGCAAACTCATAGGCTGTGTGTGTGCTCGGGGCATATCCATCTAGGAAGAAGGGGCCATATTGAACTTCACCCTGATTGAGAGCATGATGAATCTCCAGTTTATGGATATGGGACAGATGTTCTAGCCACTGTATGGATACATTAGAGTACGTCTTGTGCTGTTTCACATAGACGCCATCGTATGTCAATGCCAATGTGTTCTCTGGTAAAAACGATGTTTTGTATACGGCCATACACGCTGATGCCAGAGTGGTGTATGCAAAAGGATCAACTTCTGCACATGCCATGAAACTCTCTCGGTAGATTCCACATGCTTTGCGCAGAATCACCACGTCGTTGACCCCGTAACGACGCAACTCCTTCTGGAAGTTGAAGGTACGGTGACACACTGTTCTGTACCATGTGATGAATTTAACCTTATCATCAGAAGTCATAGAGTCAAAACCATAATACGAGGCATCAGGGTAAGAACCTATGTAGAACTCATGCTCCCTGGTGTTGAATTTATGTGGAAAATAGCCTTTTACCACGTCATCAAAACCAAGAGCAGACGGCGTTTTAGCCAGACTCATAGGGAGAAAGCTAAACGAGTCGATCCATCTCTGCTGGTATGACTTATCAATCATTAGGATAACTCTACTGCCTCGCATGGTCAGTAAGGGCGTAATACCCTGTTTGGTGAAATAATCCAACATGATGTAGCTGTCAAATCCAGATGCATTGTGTGCTATGAATGTATGATATTTGTATCGTATTGTTCTATAGCGCTTGACAAACTTTGCAACACAATCTACACCACTAGCATACCACTTCTGGCCCTCAAACGACATAGCTGACACAAAGTGTGCTTCGTGTCTATCCTCATGATAGCGTGTCTCAAAATCATAAAAAATGTAATTACTTTTTGGGGCTTCAGAAGTAAGAGGCTGAATGTAGCACTCATGATCTGTATCACTGATTAGCTCTTCACCACAATGCTTGCACTTATCTGTACAACACCGATGGGCAGGGCCATCATCAGTAGTCTTACTACGGGCTACAAGATACTGTCTACAACACTTGTCGCAATACTTGGCATTGTTACAGGGTACTATGCCGTATGCTGCTGACTTTTGTTTGTGAGTGTCATAACAGTGCTTTGAACGACAAATACGACAACAGTCCTTACACTTTATCGTACTGCCTCCTCGCCCTTTACATACTGTCAAGCAGACATTGCAGTACAATGAACATCTGTGCATTTGAACTGACTGACATGTTTTGTAACAATATTCACACACATGTTGTGCACCGAAGAAAGCAGTCTTGTTTTCTATGAGATGGTAGTGGTGGTCATGTAGGTACAGCCAGATTGTTTTTGGGTGCTGTTCAGGATGGGTCTGAAACATGTCTAGCTTCTTGAAAGTAGCATTGTGATGAAATACCAATATTTTTGCATCTATATGCTTCTCAAAATTGGATACATCAGAAAAACCAACCTGATGACTGGGGTCATAACCTAGGGCTGTGTGTAATTCTAGGGCATATGCCATTTTAGCCTGTTCAGACGCTGACCCCACTTTAGCCATCAGCTCATCAGTATGAAAATGTGCTAAACATAGTGAGAAACACAGATTGTTGTGTGTGTTGTTGGGTGTGTGGAGACTTAGTTTTTTCTTGCGTATGATTTCGTCATAGGGTATGGCTTTTAGCTTGAGACGGGTGCCCCCCCTTTTATTATGAGCACACGTGATAACAAACTCTAGGGCATCGTCTGTCAAACTTGTGTCATTACTCTGTATGACCTGGGCTATCTGTTCTAAAAACAAATCAGCATCGTAATCGTCCCCCACCGTGAGTACAGCCTGTACATCACTGGCCAGTGACGGACCCCGCAGGGTGACGTTTAAAACGCTTCCACTATCAGTACTCTGAGTGCACTGTGTTATTACATCTGTCAGCCGCTCTCTGATAAAATTAGGCACTTCTTCTAGATTTTCCAGAGGGATGCTTCTTAGATCTACAGGCTGTCTAACCTCAAAACCATTAAAGTAGGGGAATGATCGTATATGTGACTCATCTCTAGACCCCTCATCGGAGAGAACACCGCCAGTCTGTATAAATACATCCTCATTTACATCAGACGTAGCATGCACATCATCATCATCAGACCTACATCCAACCTGTTTTGGATCTTGCTCTACACACCTCATGGCCTCCACCACCTCAGTACCCTCGTCAACACTATCACCATTAGCACAGCTGTCGGCATACGTTGGGCCATCCATACGCTCTATATGACGGCTTCTCTGGTCAGTTTTGACTATAGACTCTCGAGCCCTACGCATATACCCCTCCATCCTTTTAAAAACAGACGCATATAGCTGATCGGATGGGAGTACCGAATCATGGTCGCAAAGCCTATGATCCTGTTGGGGATCACCATCAAAACTACGCAGCATCTCCTCAAGACACGCATCCATAATGTTTCCATTCTCAACAACATCACTAGACTCAGGTACACTGCGTTTACATCTCTTCTCGGGGTTGCCGTCTACAGATTTGAATTTTCTTTTTCTGGGACTCATTGTGTATTTATAGTTATTTATAATATATATATATATATATATATATATATATATATATATATAATTATATAATAAAACGTCTATATGTAACGCATGCCTGCACAACCAACCACCCAAAAAATAAATAAAATAAAAAATAAAAAATAAAAAAATAAAAATTAAACAACACCAATAATATTATTTTAAAAACTATTTAATAAAAAGAAAACGCCATAGAAAAAAGAAAACAGCTGTACCAAAAGTTAAAAAACAGATATTTTCAATCCACATCAATGTATTTCAAAATGCATCTGTATCAGACCTGATGCCTATTCACATGAGTCTCTTAAGCATTGTGTTTTTTGCAATGTTTTTCTGCATGCCTTGGATGATTACCATCATACCCTCAATAGTGGCGTTATGGTCACGCACCGTTTTAGCCACATACACCCCCTTGCTATAACGATGATGCATCATCCTTGCCTGTATATCGACATGAGCCCTTAAATCATTCACCGTCTTTACTAGGGTGTCAACAGTAGTATGTAAACCATTCACCGTCTTTCCCTGTATGTCAACAGTAGCAAGTAAACCATTCACCGTCTTTCCCTGTATGTCATATAAAGACTTCAGCTTAGCATGGTCCAAGTTGCATTGCTCTGACCTGTTTTCTTGAGGCCGTGTAGCTTCTTGGACAGAATGCACAACAGAGTTGTTGTT
The DNA here is from genome assembly GCA_026745465.1 of Lota lota. NCBI lineage: Eukaryota > Metazoa > Chordata > Actinopteri > Gadiformes > Lotidae > Lota > Lota lota. The sequence goes on from JACYXH010000751.1 coordinate 209,143, forward strand.
GTGGGTAATCGCTGTCCCCTGGTGAGCCTGTCCCTCCGAGGTAACTGCAGTTATGACGCTAGGGGGCTGGTCCTCTCCAAAGTCGTTGGCATCCCAGAATTTGATTTCTTCGTCCGTCCACAGTTCGGGCTGGGAGTTCAGATGAGCGCCACCACGGCCTGTGTAATCGTTATCTGTTCGAAACATGGGATGAATATATTAGTGTGTTATCTAGCGGAATAGTGAATAGTTTTACAGTAAAATGGCTTACCATGAGCTGCAGTCAGACAATGAGACACGTCTTGATGGTCTGCCGTCTTCTCATGCACCACTTCATGAACCGAGGGTTCGACAGCTCCAACGGGTTTGCTAGCGACTAGTGTTAGTATCTGTTGGATCGTGTCATCGGTTAGCTGTCCGTATCCCCGGCTTCTGATGGCTATCGGTGGAGGTAATGTATTTGTTAAAACAGATGGCCCTGTTTTTATACCTCTTACATACCGGGGTTTGGACTGTTTAGCTGCATGAAAAAAAGCATAAGACCGATAGAAAAACACATTAGAACAAACACATATAGTTATAGCATCGTATAACAGCAATTATCATTTATTAAACATAAAACATGTTTTGTTAGCTTACCACCGCTAGTAGACGCCCCCTCGTTGGTTTTAAAGTTAGCCACCTTGGTATCAGCTCGTTGATTCTTCCTCACATACGGTGTATCAAACAAACCTACCACATAACAGGTAACCAATCAGTCACCTAGTATATGCATGTATAAACGATAATGAATAGCATAATATGGGTATATGATTACTACATACATGCGCGGTGATCCTCAGGATACCTCTTAGAGCCAACCGTATCCTCTTTGTCACCTAACAATGTACAACTTTATCAGACAAATATAAGACAGTTACACAGTGGCATTGACCTGATATGTATAATGATATGACTATGTTTTAGGATATACTCACAGTAGATTAACGGCATGGTGGCAGTTTAGATCTCTGTTCCGTTCAAAAACATGTGTCTTATAAAGAGATGTCGGCCTGCTCTCGTCTACACAGCATATCATTGCGTAACGCCTCCCTAACTATAACCCTTGTTCATTGGTTCTAAAACAAAACGTTTGATTTCATTGTATGTCGACAACCAATACCCTATGTTTGAAAACCCCGCTTCACACACACACACACACACACACACACACACACACACACACACACACACACACACACACACACACACACACACACACACACACACACACACACACACACACACACACACACACACACACACACACCAACCCTAAACACATCTCCACGCTTGACCCCTACCCTTTCCCCCTGCCCCTTTGAAGATAGCCCCTGTTTCACACTTTTATTTGATTTCAATGTATGTCGACAACCAAGACTATATGTTTTGAAAACCCCGCTTCACACACACACACACCCACTTTTAAAAATGCCCCCACCCCGGATGTCACACACTCACACACACACACACACACACACACACACACACACACACACACACACACACACACACACACACACACACACACACACACACACACACACACACACACATGCCCCCACCATCCCATAAACACCTCTCCACGCTTGACCCCCACCCTTTCCCCCTGCCCCATTGAAGATAGCCCCTGTTTAATCCTTTTGTTTGATTTCAATGTATGTCGACAACCAAGACTATATGTTTTGAAAACCCCGCTTCACACACACACACACCCACTTTTAAAAATGCCCCCACCCCGGATGTCACACACTCACACACACACACACACACACACACACACACACACACACACACACACACACACACACACACACACACACCAACCCTAAACACATCTCCACGCTTGACCCCTACCCTTTCCCCCTGCCCCTTTGAAGATAGCCCCTGTTTCACACTTTTATTTGATTTCAATGTATGTCGACAACCAAGACTATATGTTTTGAAAACCCCACTTCACACACACACACACACACACACACCCGCCCCCACCATCCCTAACCAACTCTCCACGCTTGACCCCCACCCCTTCCCCTCCTTTCCCCTCCTTTCCCCTCCTTTCCCCTCCTTTCCCCTCAGACACACCGGAGCCACACACTCACTTCCGGCGCCTCAGACACACCGGATCCTCAGGCAACGCAGGCATCGCAAGCATCACAGGCATCACAGGCATAACAGCCACTTCCGGAGCATCCTGCCTTTTATTTTATAACGGATGTTTAACAAAACGGATGTTTAGCAGGAATACAACTTCCGCTCAACATGGTTAACATTGGGCATCAGTGGTCAACACCGGTCAACACTGGGACAGACCGGATGTTGTATGTGTGGTTTCCGCTTTTGATCTGACCTATGACCTGGGTGTGGCTTTTCCTCGAAAGGGGGTTACTTATATACTACTGTCATCCTTGAACCAAGACTCCATTATACCCATGAAGCAATCTCCAGCTTTCACAATTAATAATAAACCCTGTTATGCATATCGTTAGAATGCATTTTATACATTTATTCAATTGATAAATGTACTATCCACAGAATTTTGCCTAGTGATATTGAGACGGGGTAGCGATGGTCATTCTAGGTAATGTAGGAAAATAGCACACTGGAGCAGATCTGTCAGGATTGTGCAAAATACAAACCCAAAAGCAGAGCGAGTCCAAAAAGATTGATTTGAGGCAGGGCAAGGCTTCAGCTCAATCAATAACAAAATTTAACTCCTGTTTCTCAGGAGGAGTGCAAAAACACAAAAATCCAAACACCAAGTTTTGAAAACCATTGCGCCTAATTAATTTCCCATTAGTCTGGTGACTGATGATGCTGGTGAAACAGGCATCTCTTGTTTGAGCAGATTTTCCCGTCAGACCCGGAGGTCTACTGGACCATCATAAGCGATTCTATTCAGATTCAAAAGCTCATTTTCCGAAACCAACAATCTTTTCAAAGCTCACAGTGAACGCGCTGCTACTCACTGCTTTGTCTCTCTGGCAGCTCTCTCTGCCACTGGTAGCCCGTTGACATGCTGCTGCAGGTTTGTGCCCGCCAACCAGGCGGAGATGAGGTGACGACAATCTGCATTGTTTCAGGGGCGCCGTGAGGTCAGGAAAGGCCTGTGTGGGATGAAGCAATCCTTTCCTCGCCCGACATTTCCTGGAAACAGCATTCTAGTAACTCATGATCAAAGACCCACATGTATTCAGCACAATGATTGGCATCGCCCACTCCTTCTGCCTCGTTATGGCCATACAGACGGAGACAGAGCCAAGACGTTCTCTCCACCAGATGCTTGCAACAGCACCCTGGCCCTTGCTGTTGCTTCTCCTGGGGTCTTGGTTGGCTCTGAACAGCTTGTACCGGCTTGCATGCTCGGCTGATAGGTTAGTTGGCATAGGGCCATACAGGAGTCAAGGGGAGAATACAGGAAAGGGAATGAGAAATCTAAACAGAGGACAAACGACTATCAAGTCATACTAGCAAATACAGACGCATGCAGAAATGTCCCTTTCTTGTCTTTGCCAAGCCAGTCAATTACTTGTGAAAGTAAAAAAGAAATAATAGTACATCCTGATAGCATGAGGGCATGATAAAACATGTCTGTAGACTAGATAAAGCAAGTCAACAAAAGCTAAAAATACCAACTTGCTTAATTTAATCGAGAACATTTTCTATTCTATTCTAATTTTCAAACTGGGACCCTAAAGAGCAACGTGCATGTAAAAAAAACAAAAAAAAACCCGAATGTAGTCATATGGGGTGCGGATTGCACTAACAGTAATAATCGAAAAATAAAAAATATCACAAAAAGAAGCATGGGGTTGTCAATCAGCGGTCAAGATGTCATTCTGCACGAGGTTGGTCATCATCAGAGCGCTTCCAGTAGTGTTGGTGTGTCACATTGTGATGCATTTGTGTAACTTAGTATTTTTGCAGAACGTAGCCGTTTCTTTGCTGGCTACTTCACGTAGCAAAAAGGTGTAAGCCTTCTGGAGGTCTTAGAAAATTCTGACCACTTAATTGTGGTGAAAAAGGGACAATTTGGTAGTGAATGTTGAAAGCAGGGACATTTTAGTGTTTTACTGATATTTGTCGGGACTTGGCACACAAACCGGGACAATCCCGGACAACCCTGTGTTACACGCCTAATTGTTCCCAAGCGATCTTGTTCCTGATCGTGTGCATGTGGTGTGCGCGAGCATATTTACCCAGATGAGCAAGATGAAGTGTTGTCTGATGGTCTTACAGAGTACTACATTAAAGGCACCTTTATATAGTGATTATATAAATTATTATATATATATATAATATATATGTACGTATATAGCAGCATATATATATAATATATATATATATATATATATATATATATATTTATATATATATTATATTATATAAATTATTTAAGCTTGTGTATTTTACTTAAATGATAATGTCATCAGCTGGATTTGATCACACTCTACAATACAAAACTCTAGTATTTGAGGCACCTGCAGGTGGCCCTATGCCACTGAGACTCTCAGAGTAATTAGTGTCGATGCAATAATAATCAAATCGCATCAATATTGTGGGAACATTTTGGCTGGGGCTGGTTTTAGGACATCTGGTTACCTGTTTGTGCAACCATTTTGACTTTGACAGTCCAGACATACTGTGCTAGACTAGAGACTAACCACTAACTACAGCCATTTGTATGTGGTCTACAACGTCTGTCTCTAGTGGGATCTACATTTTTGTTTTGACACACAGCATCACATATTAGATTATATGGCATTTGTTATTCACAAAGCAACCAGATGTCTTAAACCAGCAATGGTGTTTAGGGTGTTACACTTCCACCCTCTCAAATCTAGTGGGGATGAAAAAAGGATAAAAAAATAGCTTTGTCCCTGGCTTGATGGCACACAAAAAGATTTAAGTAGCGATGACATACCCGCTCTGTCACAGGGGCTCATTCATAATCAGAATATAACATATATATAACACTAACCTCTAGATAACAGAATGGTTCGGGTAGATGACAAACAAACCTTTGTGCATTGCAAATGTCATCTAATATGCGATGCTGCGTGTCATAAAACCAAAACGTAGATCCTATTAGAGACTGAAGTTGGAGAAGGCATATGAATGGTTGTAGTTAGTGGTTCATCTATAGTCTAAAGTAACACGTCTGGACTTTCAAGAAAGTCTATGTTGTGAAAACTGTTCAAGACCCGCAGCCGTTCACGACTTGGACCCAACCACGGTCAACAAACTCCGCCCAAGCGATTCCGCCAATGACCCCTATGCCGACGATGGAGTGCTGTTACTGTCAGCATCAGGAGGAGTGGGACCGGGAGACACCGTTGGTGGTGGCCATCAAGACCAGCAGCGACTGCGGCAACACCAGAGAGCAGACGCAGTGTTAGGGCGAGTGAGGGGTTGTTTGGAGGAATGACAGCGACCAGTGTGGACGGAGGTGTCTGCATCGGGGCCATGGGCGAAGGTCTTCAATTCCCAGTGGGCCAATCTCCAGCTCCACCACAGGGTGGTGTACCATCGATGGCAGGCCCCCGGACAGGGAACTGACCTGCTCCAGCTGCTGGTGCCTCGGGTTCTCCGTCTCCTGTTCTATGGTACGGCAGCGACTGGGCACTACAGGAACTCAAAGACTCTCTGCCAGCTGACAGTTCTGCTGGCCGGTTTGCCGGCAGGACGTCAAGTTACACCTGAACTGCTGCGACCTCGGTATAGCCAAGAAGGGACCCTCCCAGCGTTGGCATGCCCCCTTGCAGAGGTACTTGGTGGGGTCCCCGATGGAGCGTGTAGGGGCGGACATCCCTTCCCTATCACTGACTCCGACAACCGCTACGTCCTAGTAGCGATGGATTATTTCACAAAATGGCCTGATGTGAATGCGATGCTCGGTAGAGTGCGGCTACAACGGTGGAGAGACTGGTGGAGGAGATGGTCAACGGTTTAGGGGTCCTTGCTGAGCTCCACAGCGATCAGGAGTGGAACATGGAGAGCCAGGTGTTCAGGGAGGTCTGTAGACGGCTTTGGGTGAACAAGACAAGAACGACACTACTACACCCCAAGAGCGATGGGCTGGTTGAGCGGTTCAACCGTACCCATGCGACTAAGCTGGCATTCCTCACCAGCTGAAGTCCTACTGCACTGCTGTGCACGAGTCCAGCCGGTGAACGCCTGAGGCACTCATGTGTGGGCAGGAACTCCGGACCCCTGTGGATCTGGTGTTCGGGGTCCTGCCCGAGCCTGAGATCGCCGGGGCAAAGAACTGGACTACTATTGTCGATTGGACCGCCACTTCAGGGGTGCGGCAGAAGAGGGCCCATGACAACCTTTGTTGAGGGGAAGCCTATGTGCTTGGGGACAGGGTGTGGGTGTTTGGCCCTTCACACAAAAGGGGTACCCCCAAACTGCGCAGTCACTGGCAGGGTCTGGAACAAATACTGGGGGCAAATCATTGAGGTGCACCTGCTGGGTCGGGGCACGTGGTGGTGCTGCACAAAGACAGACTCACTCTCCATCGGCCCCTCCTGCTGCTGGGGACAAGGCTGAGTCCAGTACCCCACATCCTGTCTGGCGCACACACAGACATCTTCATCGGGAATGTGTATTGTTTGTTTGTAAAGCTTAGCGTCTTTTGAGTCAATTTGTTTCATGCCGTACCTCGCCACAAACTGTGTACAGTTTGATGAAATTGCTTATGTTGCTGTGTGTTATTTTCCCCTTATGTTTTTCTGTGTTTTAATAGGATTTTCATTTTATTGCATGTTTGCATTTTCTTTATAGAAAATGGTTAAACTGTTGGCTTGGGGGTACAGTAATGACAATGTTAGACATGATTTGGTCTAAATACAGTCAAGTGGTCTGTTCTATATTTTCGTACCTAAAATATTTGGATTTCATTATGTTGGGCCAATTTATATAGGCAACCCTGGCCAACAAATAATAGTTGGAATGAACAAGGAAGTATGTGTTCTGACAGCCTTTAAATGGTATGCCTCTTGCCTGCAGAGGGCACTCATGGCTAGGAATAAGAGACAGCAAGCTATGCTCCAAAAACGTGGCAAAAGTAGTTTACTACACCGGATGCTACTTTTTTCCCCCCATGCTTATTAAATGCTATCTCAGTTATCAATATACCTGTAAGTGCTGTTACATAGATGCTGTGTTCATGATGCATGATTAATACATAATTCATAGTTAATGCATGACTTATTTGATGTAGTAAATAAATAAATAAATGATTTATTGATGTAAAGGTTAAAATGTAAATGTGATGTAAAGGGTAAAATTAACGTTAGGCCATTGTTTGTTCGTTTTTTGTTCCATCCCGGGACTAACGTTCTCTGTTGTGGTTTCCACTGCTACGGAGTTTGTTAATTGACTGTGTGCAATGTAACGCAAGCAGATCTTAGTCGAAGTTATAATTGTTAATGTCAGAGGCCAAGAAAGACAGTAAAGACACTTTCAAGGGACTTTAAGGATTCAAGAACCTCTTTTCAGGACAAGCAGCAAACGAGGTACTTTGTTTAACCTGTAGAACTTTGATTATATTCGCGCCAAGCGCCATTTGTATTTTCCTTTGTTTCGGTACTGTATAATGTATCGACGTGTTTACTGTGTTCATTCAAATATATAGTTCTCACGGCGCGACGTGGATGCATCAGAGAAAAAGACGTGCAAGGCAACACACGCCCGTTTCAAAGAACTGTGTCTGTGTTGCCGTGAAGAGAGCTACAATACCTGTCATTCAAACAGATACGCAGGTAAAAATGTTCAGTTCAGTTGTTTATTACAGAATTTATGAAACAATAACCTGAGATCTCAACTCCCACCACACACCAGATTTAACCATGCCATGCCAGATTGTCAGGTGTTTACCTGAAACAAAAACTGTTCAGTACCAATTTAAGTTGCAATGATTGATATATTTTTAAAGGGCTCTGACTTGGTTAAAGCCCTCTCACTGTCTCTTGTGGCAACCAGGTTGAGGGTGTGGCAGGCACATCGGTGATGAGGTGGGAGACTGTAGTCTTGTTCTGTTTCATTCAGGATTTGACATTTATGACGAAAGGGTGTTCCTCCTCTTCTTCCACATCCGCTTCTTCTCTGCCTTGAAGTGTTCTTTAGACTTCTGCAAAGACATTGAAAGACTTCACAAAATTTGAACCATTGTCTGTGGTTGTAATGGTCACCTTGTCTTTTATGTTAAAATCCCTGTGCACGTCTTCCAAAATCTCAGCCAAAACATCATTGTGTGGTGCGCTATGATCCTGCGACAGGCTAATGCCCCAGAGTAGATGCTTAACGTTTCTTGGTCTATCCGGTGGATAGTAATTCCATGGAAGCTTCTGTTATGAGCATGCATCTGTTGTGGTACATACATGGTTCTGTTTGGACGTCTTAGACAGTGTGCTCTTCATTGATAAGTACTTATCCTCAAACATTCTTACCAATGTTCTCTTTGGCATCAAATGCATGGAAGGTAAAATCTGTCAAAAATGTATCCCTGTACTCCCTGTGGAAGCAATCCTTGAATGATAAAGTTAAGGATCAACTTGTGAAATCGCTCTTGGGTTATGGTGGGGGTGCCAGCCCTGAAATCCTGGGATACACTGCCTTGCATGAGGGGAACAGGGTGTACTTCCTCTTGGGTTATGGTGGGGGTACCAGCCCTGAAATCCTGGGATACACTGCCTTGCATGAGGGGAACAGGGTGTACTTCCTCTTGGGTTATGGTGGGGGTACCAGCCCTCAAATCCTGGGATACACTGCCTTGCATGAGGGGAACAGGGTGTACTTCCTCTTGGGTTATGGTGGGGGTACCAGCCCTGAAATCCTGGGATACACTGCCTTGCATGAGGGGAACAGGGTGTACTTCCTCTTGGGTTATGGTGGGGGTACCAGCCCTGAAATCCTGGGATACACTGCCTTGCATGAGGGGAACAGGTGTACTTCCTCTTGGGTTATGGTGGGGGTACCAGCCCTGAAATCCTGGGATACACTGCCTTGCATGAGGGGAACAGGGTGTACTTCCTCTTGGGTTATGGTGGGGGTACCAGCCCTGAAATCCTGGGATACACTGCCTTGCATGAGGGGAACAAGGTGTACTTCCTCTTGGGTTATGGTGGGGGTACCAGCCCTGAAATCCTGGGATACACTGCCTTGCATGAGGGGAACAAGGTGTACTTCCTCATTCTGGGGTGCGCTCCTCTTCTAGGCATTCTTTTCCATCAAGGCGTTTTAAGTTGGGTGTTTCCTCTACAAAATAAATAAAATCCAAATATTTTGAATACTGAACGCAAGTGGTAATTTACCCTACTACTGTGTACTAGTACATTAGCTATATATACATTTGAAGCAAATAGTTTTGACCATCCACCATACTTTGGTTTGGTAGATTGTAGTGTTGTCAAGTGGATTTTCATTTTTTTGATACAATACCTTGAAAAATATTGATATTCGATACCATTTTCGATACCACGGGAAAAAAATGACAAAACACTGACACATTCATTTTTATTAAAAGATAAATATAACAAGGCTATGACTGTAGTAAACATAATGATTAAAAAATTACATTAATGAAAACAATATTCTTCTTGAGGTAGTGCACTTGTTCAAAGCTTCTGAGATTGTCACATTCAAGACACCAAAGTGCCAGTAAACAGAAAAGCAGTGCAATCTTATGCATTTTCAAGTAACACGAGTACAAAAAATCAAATGGAAGTAATTACTATTATGACAACAAGATACAACTTTTACTGTATCAAACATTAACAATAATTAAAACTTTTTACATTAATGAAAACAATATTCTTCTTGAGGTAGAGCCCTTGTTCAAAGCCTCTGAGATTGTCACATTGAAAAGGCACTAAAGTGCAAGTAAAAAATAAAATCGGTGCAATGTTATGCATTTTCAAGTACCAAATTAGTACAAAAAATAAAATGGAAGTACTTACTATTATTATAGGCTACATGCAGACATGCTCTACAGAGGTGAGTGAGAGTGACACCCATTACTTTAGCCTAAATAGCCTAATAGTTTTCTCATGTGTCCTCCACCATGTGAGTGGGTCATCTTCTGCACAGATTTCAGGCATCTTCTCATATGTTGCGAACTCAGTTTTGAGTTCTGCCGCTGCGTTTGCATCCTCTTCTGATGCATCCTCTCCATGTTCACTCTCCCCCCCCCCCCCCCTGTATGCTTGTTAACAGTTCTGTCACGGGGAACGACTGGTAAACCCAAATGCGGAACACAGCAGGCGGAGATGGTGTGGTTGACTATGACGTTTAATACAACAGTACAATAGGGCAGGGCAAGGCGTAGTCAGACAGGCAATGGTTCGAGGTCAAGCGGAAAGTCAGGCAGGCAGAAGGACGTAGGCAGGCGGGTAGTCGGACAGGCAGTTGGCAGGCAAGAAGTCAGGCAGACAGACAGACGGGAGCAGGCGGGGAGTCTTTGCAGGCGTGAATCGACAACGGGAAGGCAGTCCGGAGGTTGGTAACAGGAATCGGGTAGATGATCAGGAAAACTGGGTAGAGGTAAAGGCAAGTTTAGGGTAAGCTAGGTACGGGTAAAGATAAAGTAACTCTATACTTAATGCGGGAACGTGGTACTGACTCAAGGTTGGAACACAACGATCTGGCGCCGGCTGCTTGGGGAGCGAGGGTTAAGTAGAGTGCGCTGATTAGCTGATGGTGTACAGGAGTGAAGACCGGAGTGCACGTGGGTGATTGACGAGGGAAGGTAAACAGAAGCACATGGTGAAGTGGCAGCCGGCGCCACTAGATGGTGGCAGAGGGTGACGTGACAGTACCCCCCCCTCGACGATCGCCTCCAGGCGAACGCCCGGAAAGGGAAGGGTGCTGGCGGTGGAAATCCCTGATGAGGGACGCATCCAGGATATAGCTCCGCGGAACCCATGAACGTTCCTCCGGACCGTACCCCTCCCAGTCCACCAGATACTGATGTCCTCGGCCGCGACGACGAACATCTAGAAGACGACGCACCGTCCAGGCCGGGTGGTTATCGATGATCCGGGGAGGGGGCGGGGCCGGGGACGGGATAGACAGGGGACTGGAGGAAACAGGCTTGACTTGAGAAACATGGAATGTGGGGTGAATGCGAAGGGTGGCAGGTAGTCTGAGGCGGACAGCACAGGGGTTGACGATTGCCTCAATCTCGAACGGGCCGATGTAACGGGGCGAAAGCTTCTGTGTCTCTCCCTTGAGGGGAAGATCCTTAGAACGGAGCCAAACCCTTTGGCCTGGGGTATAATGAGGGGCAGGTGCACGGCGTTTGTTGGCCTGTTTCTGGGAACGGGAGGAGGTTCGGAGAAGCGCCGTCCGAGTGCGCTTCCAGGTCCTCTGGCAGCGTTGCATGTGAGCCTGCACTGATGGTACAGCGATCTCCGCCTCCAGGGAAGGAAATAGAGGTGGCTGATACCCTAAGGAGCACTGGAACGGGGATAAACCGGTGGAGGAGTTTTCTAGGGAGTTGTGGGCGTATTCAACCCACGGTAATTGGGAACTCCATGTGGATGGGTTCGCTTCAGTGATGCAACGTAAAGCCGCCTCCATCTCCTGGTTTGCCCGTTCAGCTTGGCCGTTGGTCTGGGGGTGGTATCCCGAGGACAGGCTGACCGAGGCCCCCAGAGCAGTGCAGAAGGCTCGCCAAACCTGGGATGTAAACTGGGGACCTCGGTCTGAGACCACGTCCATCGGAATGCCGTGCAGCCGGAAGACGTGGGCGACGAGGAGTTCCGCAGTCTCCTTAGCAGAGGGAACTTTGGGGAGCGCGAGGAAATGGGCAGCCTTGGAGAACCGGTCGATGACGGTAAGGATGGTGGTGTTGCCGTCAGAAGGGGGAAGACCGGTGACGAAGTCCAAGGCGATGTGGGACCAGGGGCGGCTGGGAATGGGCAAGGGTCTGAGAAGACCCGAGCGGGGCCGAGTTGAAGTCTTACTACGCGAACACGTTGGGCAGGCTGCGACGTAACCACGAACGTCCGTCTCCATCGTTGGCCACCAGAATCGCCGGCGGATGAACTCCAGAGTTCGGGTCACGCCAGGATGGCAGGTGAGCCTGGTGGAGTGTGCCCACGAAAGGACCCTTGAACGCTCCATGTCCGGGACAAAAAGGCGACCGGTGGGACCGGTACCCGGGTCGGGCTGGTGTTCCTGGGCCTGGAGGACGGCGGACTCGACCTCCCAGGTAAGTGTCGCTACCAAGCAAACCGGGGGCAAAATGGGTTCAGGATCCGGGTTGGGATCCTCCGGGGAATAGAGGCGAGACAAGGCGTCGGGCTTAACGTTTCTGGAACCGGGCCGGTAAGTGAGGGTAAAGTTAAATCGACCGAAGAACAGGGCCCACCTGGCCTGCCGAGAGTTCAGCCTCTTTGCGGATTGAATGTACTCCAGGTTCCGGTGGTCCGTCCAAACAACGAATGGCTGCTCGGCTCCCTCCAGCCAGTGTCGCCATTCTTCTAGTGCCAACTTGACGGCCAAGAGCTCACGGTTGCCCACGTCGTAATTCCTCTCGGGAGGAGTCAGGCGGCGGGAGAAGAAAGCGCACGGGTGCATTTTCTGGTCGGAGGAGGAACGCTGGGAAAGCACTGCGCCCACACCGGTGTCCGAAGCGTCCACCTCCACCACGAACTGGTTTTCAGGGTTGGGTTGGACGAGAATCGGGGAGGAGACGAAGCGTTCCTTGAGGTTGAGGAACGCTGTTTCGGCCTCCGGGGTCCATAGAAAAGGGCTCTTAGTGGAGGTCAGAGCAGTGAGGGGTGCCGCGATCTGACTGTACCCGCGGATGAACCTCCGATAAAAGTTTGCAAAACCCAGGAATTGCTGGAGCTTCTTCCGAGTAGAGGGAGTGGGCCATTCAGCAACCGCCGAGATCTTTGCAGGGTCCATCCTGACCTGTCCCTGGCCGATGATGTATCCCAGGAAAGAAGTGGAGGTGACATGAAACTCGCACTTCTCAGCTTTGACGAAGAGCCGATTCTCTAGGAGCCGCTGGAGAACCTGCCGGACGTGGATCTTATGTTCCTCCAACGACTCGGAGAAGATGAGTATGTCATCTAAGTAAACGAAAACCGAGCGGTTCAGCATGTCGCGAAGAACGTCGTTCACGAGGGCTTGGAAGACGGCTGGGGCGTTAGTGAGACCGAAAGGCATCACTAGATATTCAAAGTGGCCAAGGGGAGTGTTGAACGCCGTCTTCCACTCGTCCCCCTCCCGGATGCGGACCAAATGGTACGCGTTACGCAGATCGAGTTTAGAAAAAATCTGGGCTCCGTGGAGGGGAACAAAAGCAGAGCTGATCAGGGGCAGAGGGTATTTATTCTTAATGGTGATACCATTCAGGCCTCTATAATCAATACAAGGACGGAGGGAATGATCCTTCTTAGAAACAAAAAAAAATCCCGCTCCGACCGGAGAAGATGAAGGGCGGATAATTCCCGCGGCCAGGGACTCCTGAATGTACCGCTCCATAGCCTCCCGTTCCGGGCGGGAGAGATTAAATAACCGACTGCTAGGCAGGGGTGCGCCCGGAAGAAGGTCTATGGAGCAGTCGTATGGGCGGTGGGGAGGCAAAGTGAGAGTGTGTGTCTTACTAAAAATCTCCGCGAGATCATGGTAACAATCTGGAACCGCGGACAGGTCAGGAAGTGGCGGTTTCGTGGATTCAACTACGTGGGGTGGCGAGGCGGAACGAAGGCAGTGGGAGAGACAGTGAGGGCTCCAGGACGTAATACGAGCCGATTGCCAATCGATGTTAGGATTGTGCTCTCGCAACCAAGGGAAACCCAACACTATTGGGGAAGCGGGACAGTCCATAATATGAAGTGAAAGTGTCTCGCGGTGATTGCCCGAGATTAATAAAGAAATCGGTACAGTTTGATGCTTAATACGGCCGAGGGACTTCCCATTGAGAGCCTGAGTCTCAATAGGGGAGCTAAGCGGGGTCGAATCTATTTTGAGTTGTTTAACCAACTCGCTATCAATAAATGACTCGTCGGCCCCTGAATCTAAAAGAACAGAAAGTGGAATCGCCTGGCCTCGCCACGAGAGAACGGCATCTAACTGAGGTCGGAAAACAGAGGGAATAAGAGTACGACTCGCCAGGACCCCTCGAATTACTGACGAGACGGCTCTTTTCCCGGGCGTGTGGGACAGGTACTAATGAAATGGCCAGGAAGACCGCAGTAGAGACATACTCTCGTAGCTCGTCGGTGTTGGCGCTCGGACGGGGACAGATGAGCTCGGCCTACTTGCATGGGTTCGGAGTCGAACAACTGCTGTTCCCCCTTAGACTCCTGGGACGTAATTCGGGCCCCCAACTCCACTCCATACCTGGAAGACTGACGACCCGGAGAATGGTTGGTAAACCTCTCACGTTTATCCCTCCTTCTCTCTCGGCACCTGTTATCGACCCGGATGGATAAAGCCACTAACTCGTCTAAGTCCCTAGGTTCAGGATACGAGATTAATTCATCCTTTAGTTGTTCAGACAATCCCTGATGAAAAATGGCCTGAAGAGACTCTTCGTTCCACCCACTCTCTCCTGCCAACGTTCTAAACTCGATCACAAATTCTGCTACGCTGCGTGACCCCTGACGCAGCGAGCACAACCGCTTCGACGCGTCTTTTCCTCGGACGGGGTGATCAAACAATTTTCTCATCATGGCTGAGAACTCACGGTAAGAAGATAGACACGGGTCCCCTCGTTCCCACAGGGCGGACGCCCACTCCAAAGGCTTTCCCCGCAGTAATTCCAAAACGAAGGCGACCTTCGCCTTATCAGAAACATATGAGAGGGGTTGTAAGTCGAAGACCAACTCACACTGCATGAGAAAAGCTCTACATCCTCCCAAATCCCCCTCATATTTGTCCGGCGTCGGGATCTTGGGCTCTCGGACCGACGCAGTCCCTGGAACAACAGGCGGGGGTGGAGGCACAGGTGGTGTAGCTAGAGCACCGAGCTGAGTCTGGACAGAGGCAAGGCCAATCTCTAGACCACGAATTGCACCGATGATGTCCTTTAGAGTCTCACGGTGCTGTTCCAACAAAGCTCCTTGCTGGGAAGAGGCGGAGCGGAAAGCGTCCAGTTCCGCTGGGTTCATCTTGGCCAGATCGTACTGTCACGGGGAACGACTGGTAAACCCAAATGCGGAACACAGCAGGCGGAGATGGTGTGGTTGACTATGACGTTTAATACAACAGTACAATAGGGCAGGGCAAGGCGTAGTCAGACAGGCAATGGTTCGAGGTCAAGCGGAAAGTCAGGCAGGCAGAAGGACGTAGGCAGGCGGGTAGTCGGACAGGCAGTTGGCAGGCAAGAAGTCAGGCAGACAGACAGACGGGAGCAGGCGGGGAGTCTTTGCAGGCGTGAATCGACAACGGGAAGGCAGTCCGGAGGTTGGTAACAGGAATCGGGTAGATGATCAGGAAAACTGGGTAGAGGTAAAGGCAAGTTTAGGGTAAGCTAGGTACGGGTAAAGATAAAGTAACTCTATACTTAATGCGGGAACGTGGTACTGACTCAAGGTTGGAACACAACGATCTGGCGCCGGCTGCTTGGGGAGCGAGGGTTAAGTAGAGTGCGCTGATTAGCTGATGGTGTACAGGAGTGAAGACCGGAGTGCACGTGGGTGATTGACGAGGGAAGGTAAACAGAAGCACATGGTGAAGTGGCAGCCGGCGCCACTAGATGGTGGCAGAGGGTGACGTGACAAGTTCCTTCTGATCTGTTTTAGTTTTCTTTGCTGGTTGCCTGACACCAGGAGAGGTTGTTTGCCGACTTTGGCCTCCTATTGCCGGTACAAGGACATTGTCCATAAGACTTTGATTAACCTCCTCTCTTAAGGTAACAAAACTGTCCTTCAATCTTGGGTTGAGAAACGTGGCTGTGTTCAGTATCAGCTGCAGATGCCTGTCCTCATATCTTTGTCTGAGATCTCTTTTGTTTAAGTTGACGTTTTAGGTTGCTGTCACTTTCCTCAACTGTCAAAGTAGAAAATATTTTCCAACTTAGGGCCAGCACAGAGGAGAGAGTAGTGTGTTTTTCACCACTAAGGGCATCCGTGAAAGCTGACAGGGCTCAATACCTCTTTTACAGCCTCAAGAACTGTAATGTCGAAATCTTTAGGCATGAGGTGCCATTTCTTCTAATCATCAGCTAGAACTGAACAGACCTCTTGCTTCTAGAAATCTCTCCACCATTTCATACGCTGAATCCCATTGTGTCGGCTGATCATGGATCAGTCTGTGTTCGGGCAGTTGCAAATCTTTTTGCTTCTTCTTCAGCTGTCTGAACGTCTTTGGTGACCTGCTGAAAGCAGACACTGTCTTTCTCAACCTCGACAGTGCTCCAGACACACGGTCTATAACCAGGCCCTTGTTAATGGCTAGGTGCAGGTTGTGCCCAAAGCAGGGGACCCATGTGAAGTCCTGCTGAAATGCTGGACTTCATTTGAAGTGTGTGGCACTGAAGGGGGAGTATAGGGCTCAGACGGTTGCCAATATACTTGTGTTCAAGGCTGTTTGCAGGACCAAGTCCTACTAATAAAGCACAATATTTCCTGTAACCTGTTGGTGTTCTCCTCCTTTACGTGGGTGCACCGTAGCAACATTTCTGGGTGCGGGCTCATCTACATTCTCCCTTCGGTTTATTCCCTATCAATGGAAACTCGGCTGTCTGATATTCCTCAGGTCTGATAGATCTGAGGGGGATTAGTTTAGCTTTGAGAACTACAAAGGGCTATTTGGCCAACAACAGGACAACACA
>JACYXH010000752.1:0-67500 GCA_026745465.1 Lota lota
TTAAAGTTAAAGTTAAGTTAAAGTTAAAGTTAAAGTTAAAGTTAAAGTTAAAGTTAAAGTTAAAGTTAAAGTTAAAGTTTAAAGTTAAAGTTAAAGTTAAAGTTAAAGTTAAAGTTAAAGTTAAAGTTAAAGTTAAGTTACAGTTAAAGTTAAAGTTAAAGTTAAAGTTAAAGTTAAAGTTAAAAAAGTTAAAGTTAAAGTTAAAGTTAAAGTTAAAGTTAAAGTTAAAGTTAAAGTTAAAGTTAAAGTTAAAGTTAAAGTTAAAGTTAAAGTTAAAGTTAAAGTTAAAGTTAAAGTTAAGTTAAAGTTAAAGTTAAAGTTAAAGTTAAAGTTAAAGTTAAAGTTAAAGTTAAAGTTAAAGTTAAAGTTAAAGTTAAAGTTAAAGTTAAAGTTAAAGTTAAAGTTAAAGTTAAAGTTAAAGTTAAAGTTAAAGTTAAAGTTAAAGTTAAAGTTAAAGTTAAAGTTAAAGTTAAAGTTAAAGTTAAAGTTAAAGTTAAAGTTAAAGTTAAAGTTAAAGTTAAAGTTAAAGTTAAAGTTAAAGTTAAAGTTAAAGTTAAAGTTAAAGTTAAAGTTAAAGTTAAAGTTAAAGTTAAAGTTAAAGTTAAAGTTAAAGTTAAAGTTAAAGTTAAAGTTAAAGTTAAGTTAAAGTTAAAGTTAAAGTTAAAAGTTAAAGTTAAAGTTAAAGTTAAAGTTAAAGTTAAGTTAAAGTTAAAAGTTAAAGTTAAAGTTCCGTTAAAGTTAGTTAAAGTTAAAGTTAAAGTTGTAAGTTAAAGTTAAAGTTCGTAAGTTAAAGTTAGTTAAGTTACGTTAAAGTTACGTTAAGTTTAAAGTTAGTTAGTTAAGTTAAGTTAAAGTTAGTTAAGTTAAAGTTAAAGTTAGTTCAGTTCAGTTAAAGTTAAAGTTAAGTTAGTTAAGAAAAGTTAAAGTTAAGTTAAGTTAAGTTACCAAAGTTAAAAAGTTAAGTCCTAACTTTTAAGTTAAAGTTAAAGTTAACCCTTTAAAAGTTCCGTTAAAGTTGTTAGTTCCCTTTAAAGTTATAAAGTTATGTTTACCAGTAAAAAGTTTAAGTTAAAGTTAAGTTTTAAAGTTAAGTTCCCATTAACCCTATCCCTTTCCCTAACCCTAGTTAAACCCTTAAAAGTTTAAGTTAAACCCGTTAACCTACCCTAACCTTTCCTTTCCAGTTAATTACCCTTTCCCTAACCCGTAACCCTTAACCTATACCCTAACCCTAACCCTACCAATTACCTTACCGTTTTACCCTAACCCTAAGTTCCTAACCCTTTAAGTTACCCTAACCCGTTCCCTAACCTAAGTTACCTAACCCTTAAACCCTTACACTAACCCTTAACCCTTCCCTTTAAACCCTAACCCCGTTTCCTAACTTTCCCTATCCCTAAACCTAACCCTATCCCTAACCCTAACCCCCTTTCCCTAACCCTTACCGTTCCTATTCACTTACCCTTACTAACCAATCCCTTACACTAACCCTACCTAACTTAAACTAACCCTGTTAAGTTACGTTCCACCTTTCCCTAACCCTTCCTAACCCTACCCTTTCCTAACCTATCCTACCCTAACCCTAACCCTAACCCTAACCCTAACCCTAACCCTAACCCTAACCCTAACCCTAACCCTAACCCTAACCCTAACCCTAACCCTAACCCTAACCCTAACCCTAACCCTACTAACCCTAACCCTAACCCTAACCCTAACCTAACCCTAACCCTAACCCTAACCCTAACCCTAACCCTAACCCTAACCTAACCCTAACCCTAACCCTAACCCTAACCCTAACCCTAACCCTAACCCTAACCCTAACCCTAACCCTAACCCTAACCCTAACCCTAACCCTAACCCTAACCCTAACCCTAACCCTAACCCTAACCCTAACCCTAACCCTAACCCTAACCCTAACCTAACCCTAACCCTAACCCTAACCCTAACCCTAACCCTAACCCTAACCCTAACCCTAACCCTAACCCTAACCCTAACCCTAACCCTAACCCTAACCCTAACCCTAACCCTAACCCTAACCCTAACCCTAACCCTAACCCTAACCCTAACCCTAACCCTAACCCTAACCCTAACCCTAACCCTAACCCTAACCCTAACCCTAACCCTAACCCTAACCCTAACCCTAACCCTAACCCTAACCCTAACCCTAACCCTAACCCTAACCCTAACCCTAACCCTAACCCTAACCCTAACCCTAACCCTAACCCTAACCCTAACCCTAACCCTAACCCTAACCCTAACCCTAACCCTAACCCTAACCCTAACCCTAACCCTAACCCTAACCCTAACCCTAACCCTAACCCTAACCCTAACCCTAACCCTAACCCTAACCCTAACCCTAACCCTAACCCTAACCCTAACCCTAACCCTAACCCTAACCCTAACCCTAACCCTAACCCTAACCCTAACCCTAACCCTAACCCTAACCCTAACCCTAACCCTAACCCTAACCCTAACCCTAACCCTAACCCTAACCCTAACCCTAACCCTAACCCTAACCCTAACCCTAACCCTAACCTAACCCTAACCCTAACCCTAACCCTAACCCTAACCCTAACCCTAACCCTAACCCTAACCCTAACCCTAACCCTAACCCTAACCCTAACCCTAACCCTAACCCTAACCCTAACCCTAACCCTAACCCTAACCCTAACCCTAACCCTAACCCTAACCCTAACCCTAACCCTAACCCTAACCCTAACCCTAACCCTAACCCTAACCCTAACCCTAACCCTAACCCTAACCCTAACCCTAACCCTAACCCTAACCCTAACCCTAACCCTAACCCTAACCCTAACCCTAACCCTAACCTAACCCTAACCCTAACCCTAACCCTAACCCTAACCCTAACCCTAACCCTAACCCTAACCCTAACCCTAACCCTAACCCTAACCCTAACCCTAACCCTAACCCTAACCCTAACCCTAACCCTAACCCTAACCCTAACCCTAACCCTAACCCTAACCCTAACCCTAACCCTAACCCTAACCCTAACCCTAACCCTAACCCTAACCCTAACCCTAACCCTAACCCTAACCCTAACCCTAACCCTAACCCTAACCCTAACCCTAACCCTAACCCTAACCCTAACCCTAACCCTAACCCTAACCCTAACCCTAACCCTAACCCTAACCCTAACCCTAACCCTAACCCTAACCCTAACCCTAACCTAACCCTAACCCTAACCCTAACCCTAACCCTAACCCTAACCCTAACCCTAACCCTAACCCTAACCCTAACCCTAACCCTAACCCTAACCCTAACCCTAACCCTAACCCTAACCCTAACCCTAACCCTAACCCTAACCCTAACCCTAACCCTAACCCTAACCCTAACCCTAACCCTAACCCTAACCCTAACCCTAACCCTAACCCTAACCCTAACCCTAACCCTAACCCTAACCCTAACCCTAACCCTAACCCTAACCCTAACCCTAACCCTAACCCTAACCCTAACCCTAACCCTAACCCTAACCCTAACCCTAACCCTAACCCTAACCCTAACCCTAACCCTAACCCTAACCCTAACCCTAACCCTAACCCTAACCCTAACCCTAACCCTAACCCTAACCCTAACCCTAACCCTAACCCTAACCCTAATTAGGGTTCGAACCCTAACCTAGGCTTGGAGCTGGAAGTTGGGTGCTCGAATTTGGAAGTAATTTTAATAAATTCTGGGAAAGAGATACCGGAAATTGGAAGTGGTTAGGGTTTAGGTTAGGGTTTTCTGAATTTTTTGAAAAAAAAATGAAGTCTCTATCTCTTTCCGTTAAATATATATGAATTATTAAAGAATGTGTAGTACCTCCAAATTTCCGAAAAAAAAATCGTGGCGCTGTGGGCAAATTTGCCGAATGTTACATTTGGAAGTGCACGAATTTGGAAGTGAAAGTTTCGCCAGCAGGGGTCGCACTTTTCCAAAATTTTACTTCCAACTCAAATGGCCTAAAAATGGAAGTCAATCTAATAACACTACAAATGAATGGTAAGTTGGAGTAAAGTAAGAGTTGACCTTGTAAACATCCAAAAGATGGGAATAAGTCCAAACTAAGCAGAAATGGATTGTAAGTTGTAGTGTTAGACTTTTTTAAGTTGGAAACAACAAAAAAAATGAAGTAAGTCCAAAGTCATCCAAAATGAATTGCTAGTTGTAGTGGTGTACATGGTGATGTTGAAACTACCAAAAAAATGAAGTAAGTCAAAAGTAAGCCCAAATGTATTGTAAGTTGTTGTGGTGTACATTTACAAGTTGGAAACAACTAAGAGAATGAAATAAGTCCAAAAAAATGACATTTGGGTTTAAAGGCACAAAAGTCAACATTTGGAAGTTGTACACAACCCTCAGTTTCAATTAAGTCCACCCTAGCAACAAATGGGATGGAAAGGTGGAATTGGCTGAATTTCTTAAAAAACTTATAAAAAAATAGAAATGGAATGTATGTTGGAAGTGGGAGAAAGTTGGAAGTGCAAGTGGGTTGGACGGTGGCAGTTGGAAGTGGGAAGTGCAAGTGGGTAGGAAGTTGGAAGTGGGAAGTGCAAGTGGGTAGGAAAGTGGAAGTACAAGTGGGTAGGTAGTTGGAAGTGGGAGGAGTCAGTCCAAAGTAAGATCACAACTTGTTTGAAACTCAAAGTTTGAAGTGGACTTTGCCTATACAGCATACTTTAACATTACTTCAGCTTTAGCATACTTTAACATTACTTGACCTTCAGCTTGTAAATTAGAATCTCTGGAGATATTTTGGGGACATTTGGTTTTATAACTATTTTGTTTGCCATTCCTTAAATGACTACTTCCTTACATATTTTCCTTTGCCTCGTATACTTCTGTCTAAGAAAAGACACTAGTACTGCCGGAACACAAAAAGTCATTCATATTAAAGGTCAACATTTTTATTAAGAACCAATTTTGACAAGTCATCTTTCCAACAAATCTCTCTGAACATACAAGTTGAACAAGGGCGGTTTTGAATTGTACTACGCACAATGAGATTCACGGTTCGATGAAGGCCTACAATCAAGGATTTCTCAAAGGTCTGAATGACCACATACATAAATGACTGTAAAACAACACACTGATTATGGAGGCCCTCTTCGCTTGATGGGATACGGTTACTTTCAACAAGTGTAACACACAACATACATACATGTATACATAACATAGATGACTCTACTCTCTAAAGTAATCCCTAAAGCTACACTAAAAACACCACACAAAAACACTGATTATGACGACGGAGGCACTCCTCGCTCTGTCCTTCATGTCCTTCGTGGGAAGGGGAATGAATTATGTCCGGAGGAGGGACGGTCCTGATGGGAAGCGGAGGATGGATGTGCTGGGGAGGCTGGTCTTTGGCAGGCCGGCCCCTTGGCGAAGGAGCAGGAGGAGGTGGCAGGCAGGCAGCAGAAGGTGGAAGCTGCACAGGGTGGGAACATTGATTTTAACTCAATGTGTTCCGGGTGATGAACAATACATGACAGACAATGTGTTTTTGTGTAAATAAATCACTTGCTGGAAACACTTGCTTGGCTATTATGTTATTATTAATAACTAACACAACATATGTATAACAAAAGTACTCTAAACTAAACACAGTGATTATTTATGACAACAGAAATTTGTCCTTTGTGGGCGAGGTGGCCGTCCAATGAAAGGTTGACGGCGGTGGCTGGCTGTGCTTGGGAGGAGCAGGGACATCCTAACATCCTGTGTAACGTCAAGGCGTTTTCAATGCACAGGGACCTCTTCCACGGGCGTCGAGTAAGATCACGGCGGTGCAGATCGGGCAGGAGACCATCAAAGGCCTGCAGAGCGACATCCTGTGAGATGTGGTGACCCTATCCGGCAAATAAAGTGTAGAAAGAGCCATTTTATTTATCTCTGTATTTCAAGTTTTTGAATGATGTGCCTAACTAATAAACTACATACTAATATGCCACTCTTAAGTTTTTCCTTTTAGATGTACAATAGAGCACATGCTTAGTGCCGCTGCTGATCAAAAGCCTTTTCAGCAAAGCGGATTATCCCCAAATGTTTCAGTAAGTAAGCCATAAACACAGTCTTTTGGTTTGCAGACCATGAAATGAGGGGCCCATTTTTGGTTCCTTTCTTTCTGGTAATGAAGAGGTTATGGTTAGGCTAGAGGTTTGAAAAGGTTATGGTAAGGCTAGAGGTTTGAAAATGTTAGGGTTAGGGGAAGGGAGAGGTTATGGTTAGGCTAGAGGTTTGAAAAGGTTATGGTAAGGATTAGGGGAAGGGAGAGGTTAGGGTTATGAAAGGGGGAAGGGAGAGGTTATGGTTAGGCTAGAGGTTTGAAAAGCTTATGGTAAGGATTAGGGGAAGGGAGAGGTTATGGTTAGGGTACAGGTTTGAAAAGGTTATGGTTAGGATTAGGGGAAGGGAGAGGTTAGGGTTATGAAAGGGGGAAGGGAGAGGTTATGGTTAGGCTAGAGGTTTGAAATGGTTATGGTAAGGGTCAAGGGAGAGGTTATAGGGATAGTGTAGGGGTTTGGGTTATGGAAAGGAAAGGGTGAAAGGTACACGTACCCTACATGCATCTCTCCTAAGTGATGAAGGAGAGTGTGTGTGTGACGGCTTGAGCACTTGGGAGAAGAGCACAAGACAATATTAGTATGTTTGTATCAGCCACTTGCATGTGTTTGATGTCCTTGGTGCATTCGCTGATGATCTTAGTTCTCCTACTCCATGTACTGCTTGGCCTTCAGGTAGCCACAGCCTGCGGTGACTTCTGCGGCCTCGCCCTCCTTGTCCGGGTTACACACACACACAGATAGAGACAGAGACAGAGACAGAGACAGAGAGAGAGAGAGAGAGAGAGAGAGAGAGAGAGAGAGAGAGAGAGAGAGAGAGAGAGAGAGAGCGAGAGAGACAGAGAGAGACAGAGAGAGACAGAGAGAGACAGTGTGTGTGTGTTTGACACCAACAGTTGAATGGCTGTAATACATTATTAAATTAGATCTTACTCAGTGAGGGGACATGGTCCAGAAACAGAGGAGGTTCCTGGTGGAGTAGGGTGGAGGCTGGCCTCTTGGCGGAGGAGCAGGATGTAGCATAACCCTACTTGTGGGCTTTGGTTAGCATTATTTTGATTATTAACAATAATGTAAATATGGTGTCTTCTATATTATATTTTTTTTACTACCATTTGAGAAAATTTAACTTTGGTTAATTTAAGAGCGTGAGACTGTGGTCCTCCTCTGGCGCCACTAGATGGCGCCATTGGACTTTTATCCCTTACCCAACCCTGCAATTAAAGCATAAAAACATGGTTGACCATGACACCGGCGCCTAATGCTTCTTCAAATGGGATCAAGTAAAACTTTTGGAAACCCATTCCAATATGTTATCTGTCCTTCTTACATGGAGCTGTAGCCATCCCAGTTACACGTCAAATCCAAGTAACATGCAGTGTTAGGCTTTTGAATTACATTCAGGGTTAACGTTACAACTGTAGTCTGTCAAAGTTACATCCTTCGTCACAATGTGATCTGATGATTACAAGCATGTGGACAAGACTGTAACCGAATCATTAATCACTCAATTAAATGCGTAGTCACAACCACTTCCATTAAAAGGCATAGGGGTCTACTTCCAAGAGCCAATAATCTGAAACACGCTTTTTGGGGGACTTGAACGAGCGACAGGGCGGGGTGTAGTTCTGTGGAGGCCATGTTGGCCGTTGTAAAAGCTAAGCTCTAATTTAAACTCTTGCAAGCTCTACAGCAGCTCTAGCGGACAGAGCGGTGTCCTCCAGGGAGCTGCTCAGACAGGAACTAGCCTCTTTCGTCAAACCTGCCTCACCCACAGACACTACATCACCACCATCTGCATGCACACACAATACAGCTTATCACTGAACAGCACAACCAACTGGGCACATGAAAATATGGCAACAGACTGACAGCCACCAAAGAACACACTACCACACACCACCCAATTCACACCTCCTTAACTCGCCTGTCTCCATCACAGAGTACCAGTCCATTACACCACCAATACCAGCCGCTCTCCACAACTCCCTCTAACCCCACCCACACACCAATCTACAGCCTCGACTAATCCTACAAACACATGCACAGGTCATCCACACCAACTACACCCACCAGACCCCTCCTCCACCACCACCACGCATCCACACCCACTACACCCACCAGACCCCTCCTCCACCACCACCACGCATCCACACCCACTACACCCACCAGACCCCTCCTCCACCACCACCACGCATCCACACCCACCAGACCCCTCCTCCACCACCACCACCACCACACCTCTACACCCTCCAGACCCCTCCTCCAGACCCCTCCTCCACCACCACCACCACCACACCTCTACACCCTCCAGACCCCTCCTCCAGACCCCTCCTCCACCACCACCACCACCCCACCTCTACACCCACCAGACCCTCCTCCACCACGCAGACGCTCTCCCCTCATAGTACACTATGATAACGCTCTCCCCTCATAGTACACTATGCTAACGCTCTCCCCTCATAGTACACTATGCTAACGCTCTCCCCTCATAGTACACTATGCTAACGCTCTCCCCTCACAGTACACTATGCTAACGCTCTCCCCTCACAGTACACTATGCTAACGCTCTCCCCTCATAGTACACTATGCTAACGCTCTCCCCTCATAGTACACTATGCTAACGCTCTCCCCTCATAGTACACTATGCTAACGCTCTCCCCTCATAGTACACTATGCTAACGCTCTCCCCTCATAGTACACTATGCTAACGCTCTCCCCTCATAGTACACTATGCTAACGCTCTCCCCTCATAGTACACTATGCTAACGCTCTCCCCTCATAGTACACTATGCTAACGCTCTCCCCTCACAGTACACTATGCTAACGCTCTCCCCTCATAGTACACTATGCTAACGCTTTCCCCTCACAGTACACTATGCTAACGCTCTCCCCTCATAGTACACTATGCTAACGCTCTCCCCTCATAGTACACTATGCTAACGCTTTCCCCTCATAGTACACTATGCTAACGCTTTCCCCTGTCCCCCACAGGTGGAACCAATGGCCTGGCAAAAACCAGTTACTACGATGACAGGGCTCCCCCAGGTCAACACAACCACAGCAACCCCCTCTGAAAACTCAACCCGTGCCTCAAACACATCACCACAACAGCCAAACAACACAATCTTAGTCTGACCCAACAACCCCACAAATTGTAGCCATTACCCAAAATTCACAAGGACACATACTTGGACAGTTCCCTTTTCAGTTTCTCCCAGCAGACCTGTAGTCTCAGATTGCACCAGCATCACCAGCCACATTAAACACTACATAGATCACCACCTCAACCCCCTCTGCACATTACACCCCAGCTATCTCAGGGACACAACACACTTTCTAGACAAGATCAGGCCCAAGGTGGTTCTCACACCCACCTGGGGTAAGCTGCATTTAACCCACAGCCACCTTGACCCCTGTTTGACCCCTGTGTGTTTCAGCCACTGTTCCCATCTCCACTCTCCATCACACACACACTTTAACTACTGCCATCCCTGACCTCTCCTCACCACCCCCGTCCCCCCCCCCACCTCCCCCATCATCCCACCTCCCCCTCCTCTTGGCAGCAGGCCCCACCACAGACCCGGACTGGTTCAGGTACAGCGGAGAGACCCAAGCAGGTGGCTAAGGTGATGATGGGTCAAAGGGAAATGTCCCACACAGCAATCCCAATCTGAAGCCACCTCTAGCAACAGGTCTCCTCCGCTGGCCAGCCAGTCCGCTAGCACACCTTCACAACTCACTTTACAGCAGACTCCATCACGTCCGTCATTCGTCCCCGCACCCTCAGTATCTCTATCCCCATCATCAACGCCTCACAATTTTGCTGCACCACACCAGGCCACATTAAAACTCCTTAACGCATACATCGCCACACACATTATAACCCACTATTCAAAATACACCACCATCAATTCCACACAACTCATGACTAAATACATTGGACATCACACACTGCAACACATATCCTGGAACACTGGCTTCTACAGTTGAAACACACGAGGGGGCTAAGTCATAACAGGGACACCTCCTCCATCAAGAACCCAACCTACTCAACCTATCCACTCTGTTCCACCTCACACACCGAAGCTCAGCTGCTGGAGAGGGCCCTCAGCTTCATTCCCACCGCTCAGGTCTCTGAGCAACAAGTTTCTCAGAGACCTTCTTAAATACAACTGTTCTCTCAAACTCACTGAATTCTTTCACAACTGTCCCGGTGAGCCCTTTCCACCTTTTCAGGGGCGGTCCAACTGGGAAACACCATCGGGCGCCTTGTCTGAGAACCTCCCCACACTCCTCCCAAACAATAAACACTCAACCAACACGTTTGAAACATCCAAAATTCATGTAGCAAGGGCCATGCTACAGGCCACCTAGGTGACTTGTCTTGGGCTCCTCCAGACAAGGACGCAGGGTGGTGGTGTTGAAAGACCGGTTTATTGTAAAGGTTTGATGAAAATGATACATGGCCTGGTGCTCCATGTTGCCATGTAGGAGATCTCTCTCTGAGTGTGTGTGGTGATGGCTGGTTTAACCTGTGCACACTGATTACTCAATGTGCAACAGGTGTGCAGCCTCACCCAGCCCCAGACTCCAATCAGTCTGACTGGGGCCAGGTGAGGCTGCTTCAACCAGCCGTCATCCACACACACTCCTACAATTACTAAAGAAGAATATACAGCACTTAGACACCTGCGTAAATACAAACAATTATTAAACCCGCCGACAAAGGCTCTAAAATAGTTATCTTCACAACAGCAAATTCTCAAGTTATTTACTGATCTCCATAAACTTAATCCAAACATTAAACAGGACACTGGTTTCAACACAAGCCTTTTTATTTAAAATGAACAGATTCATTATACACCAACATTGACAGAGATTTTGTCCTGTGGGCGACTTCGTCTTCAACAAGTATTACCTGCAAACGCACGACACAGCAATGGGCAAGAAGTTTGCACCCAGCTATGTGAACATCTACATGGCTGAGTTCACTGCTCTGCAGAAATGCCCATTGCTGCCACAGGCGTACGGTCGGTTCCTGGACGACATCTTCAGGGTCTGGCCACATAGTTTAGATCACTTCCTGCAATTCATTCAAACCCAATTCACATCATCCCACTATTAAGGATAAATATGCACAACACTGATTTTCTAGATACTACAGTTAGTTTTTCGCACACAAACGCACTACAGTCCTTCACACCACCACTCCCCCATTGTGTAGTGAGAGCCCCCCCCCCCCCCCCCCCCCAAAGACCCAAATTTAGGTCCCTAATTGGGAACATGTTTTTCGGGGGGATTTGAGCAAACGGTAGGAGCGAGGTGTAGTTCTGCTTGAGGGCGTGTGGCCAGCTGTTCTCAGATTGGAAGGTCCATCCAGTCTGATTACTGGTCTACCGACGTCCCTAACCCTCACACACCCTGGCATACAACCAGTACCTCAAGAGAAGTTACTGAGATCACTTTGTTTTAGGGATTCCAAATTGATTGACGATTGAATTGTAGCTCCAGCTATAGCTATATAACCTCTAGTGGCTTGAGTTGTAGCTCCAGCTTAAGCTATATAACCTCTAGTGGCTTGAGTTGTAGCTCCAGCTAAAGCTATATAACCTCCAGTGGCTTGAGTTGTAGCTAAAGCTATAGAACCTCTAGTGGCTTGAGTTGTAGCTCCAGCTATAGCTATATAACCTCTAGTGGCTTGAGTTGTAGCTAAAGCTATAGAACCTCTAGTGGCTTGAGTTGTAGCTCCAGCTTAAGCTATATAACCTCTAGTGGCTTGAGTTGTAGCTAAAGCTATATAACCTCTAGTGGCTTGAGTTGTAGCTCCAGCTATAGCTATATAACCTCCAGTGGCTTGAGTTGTAGCTCCAGCTAAAGCTATATAACCTCTAGTGGCTTGAGTTGTAGCTCCAGCTTAAGCTATATAACCTCTAGTGGCTTGAGTTGTAGCTCCAGCTTAAGCTATATAACCTCTAGTGGCTTGAGTTGTACCTCCAGCTTAAGCTATATAACCTCTAGTGGCTTGAGTTGTAGCTAAAGCTATAGAACCTCTAGTGGCTTGAGTTGTAGCTCCAGCTATAGCTATATAACCTCTAGTGGCTTGTAGACATATTAAGGGTTAGACATATTAAGGGTTAGACATATTGAATGGGTTAGACATATTAAGGGTTAGGGATGTTAAGGGTTAGACATATTGAATGGGTTAGACATATTAAGGGTTACATATTGAATGGGTTAGACATATTAAGGGTTAGGGATGTTAAGGGTTACATATTGAATGGGTTAGACATATTAAGGGTTAGGGATGTTAAGGGTTACATATTGAATGGGTTAGACATATTAAGGGTTAGACATATTAAGGGTTAGGGATGTTAAGGGTTACATATTGAATGGGTTAGACATATTAAGGGTTAGGGATGTTAAGGGTTACATTTTGAATGGGGGACGGTATGTTCATAAGCCAGCTCATAGCTGGACAGCCGAACACACAACAGCTGAGAAACAAATAGAGGACAGAGTTTGCTGCTATTAATACACACACACACACACACACACACACACACACACACACACACACACACACACACACACACACACACACCTAAAGATGGTGGCACGATTAACAAATGTTAATGTTCATGTATGTTTAAGTGCATGTAAATAAATATGTACATGTAATGTATGTGTATGTATACACATTTGTTTAAATGTACATGAATGTGTAGATGAACATAGTTACAGAGTGCCCATTTCTTGGTGACCCCTGACCTTCTCATGAAGTAACCTGACACCCTGTCTGGGATGAGGGGCTGTTATACTGGGAGGAGGGGCTGTGATACTGGGAGGAGGGGCTGTGATACTGGAAGTGAGCAGAGGGTTGGGGGGTAGAGGTAGAACAAGTTAGACAAGCACAAGCGGAAGTAGCAGGGACAGAGCGAGAGTAAAACTAGGTTAGTTTAAA
Organism: Lota lota; assembly: GCA_026745465.1. NCBI lineage: Eukaryota > Metazoa > Chordata > Actinopteri > Gadiformes > Lotidae > Lota > Lota lota. Next base: position 13,030 of record JACYXH010000752.1, read on the forward strand.
GCAACATATCCTGGACTGGACTATTGTGGACATAAGCTGAGACCATTGAGGAGCAACACGGATCAGTGGAATCTGGAAAAACCAATGAAGACATTGGAATCTTGGCTATCCCTGAAATCCACTGTGAGGCAACTTTAAGGTACACTGTTGGAGGTTTTTTGTAACGAAAGTAGCAGCTGTCCATACTGAAACATCAGAGCATTGCCATTAGCAGGAAATGCAGGGTTAGGGTAACACAGGCCTAACCCTTGGATGTGGGGAACCACAGCACACATTCTGATGATGCATGTTCAGGGTAACACAGGCCTAACCCTTGGATGTGGGGAACCACAGCACACATTCTGATGATGCATGTTAAGGGTAACACAGGCCTAACCCTTGGATGTGGGGAACCACAGCACACATTCTGATGATGCATGTTAAGGGTAACACAGGCCTAACCCTTGGATGTGGGGAACCACAGCACACATTCTGATGATGCATGTTCAGGGTAACACAGGCCTAACCCTTGGATGTGGGGAACCACAGAACACATTCTGATGATGCATGTTCAAGTGAATCTCATGAGCGGTTCATTGGGTTTATCATCATATATTAGAATAAAGATAACCCAGCTATGGCTCCAACAGGGCACCACTCTGCTCCAGCTGGGACTCAAGATGATCCTGATCTCAGCTCTAGTGGTCCTAACCGACCTGGCCGCCATGTTGCTAGGCAACAAGATGTTCCGAAGACACTTCCACCTGTTGCTCTCGGTGTTGCTCGTGTTTGGCCCAGCTCTGAGCCTGTGGGTCTCCCAGTACAGTGTGTTCGCCAGGAGAACCCACTTCCTCTACAGGTGAGAAACCACTTCCTGTACAGGTGAGAACACACTTCCTGTACTATGTACATGTTAGAAACACTAGGGTTAGGGTTGAGCAAGTGTTTGAGATTATCCCCAGCCATAATTACAATATGGCATGGCCACGTGCTTTCTACATTCTCATTCCTCAGTGGTCTGAGCAGGTTGACCTGATGTTCTTGTAGCTTGAGCAGTGTATATATAAATATACATGATGTATATTCACTTCTTCCTCTCTCCAGGATGTTCTTGTAGCTTGAGCATTGTGTATATATCAAGATACATGATGTGTCTAACTTCTTCCTCTCTCTAGGATGTTCTTGCGCTCCGGCTGGGGCTGGACCTGCATCTTTGTGGGGTCGTTCGTGTTGGTCCTGTCCTTCTCTGGGCGCCGCTCCATCCTGCTCTCCTTGCGTCACCTGTCACGCATGCTGGCGGCTGGCGGCTTGTGGCTGGGCTTCCGCAAGATCCTGGATCTCCTGGGGAACGCCACAGGAAGCTGCTACGAAGCCCTGGCAGCTCCTCTTGAAGGTGGCACGGCCTCCGACCAGCCCCTGCTGCTGCTCCGGGAAGGGGAGGGCAAGGCGGAGTGCCTGGGACAAGGGATGCAGTGGCGGGGATACGAGCTGTCTGAAGACGTCTTCCTCCTGTGCCTCTGCTGCCTCCTATTGGCTGAGGAGATGGCCGTGTTCGGGGCCTATCTGAATGTGGGTGGGGCTTCGGGAGGTCCTCTCCGCATCCTCTTCCTGCTTTGTGTTCTGCTGCTGGTGTTGTGGCTTTTCCTACTCCTCTGTCTGCTGGCCTATTTCCCCCAGTTCCCCACACAGCTACTAGGGGGCGCTCTAGGCTGCCTTAGCTGGAGGGGGTTGTACCAGGGCTGGTACCCACTAGGACCCAGCTGGTACTGCCCTGGTGGACCTGGCAATGGCCTGCTGAACGCTGGAGAATAGGGCTGGGAGCAGCGTGAACCAACTGAGTCCATACTTCTATTATTATACATAAAGATTTAAATATATATGTGTCAAAGTTACATAATACTGAATCCGCTCCATTAGCAGCTAATACTGACAGACATTATCCGAACAGTATTAAATCCCATGTTGTAGGTCACTAACGTTCAGCTGTTAAGACAATGTATCCCATAATAGTTGACCTCTGTGAACCCGAGGACATCTACAGCAGGGTTAGGGTTAGATCAGGGGTCTGAAGGGGTTACCCTTCAGCATCAATGGAGATTGGTTCTATTTCAGTCCATATTGAAAGGCGGATGTCAAGTCTAGATGTTAAGGAGGGAGCATATGTAAACACGCAGCACATCATTCATATGCAGGATTTTTTGTTATAAGCAGAGGGTATCAAAATACATTTCCTTCTTCTACGGACAAAATGTCTCTGCAGTAAATCGACTAATCGTCCATTTGAGAAAGCCAAATGAAAGAAAATAGAGTGAAAGGTAGCATCCTTCATCCTCCAAATTACATTTACAAGTTTTACATTTTAGTTAACAAAAAGGAGTGAAGATATATCCACCTGTCGGAAAGCTTTTTGGTAAATACTGTCTTTACAATTCTACTTATTCCATCAAAGAAATTCATTGAACGAGAAAATCTTGTTCAAAATTTTATGTACAAATAAATGAAGGCTCCAGCCCTGCTTGGGTACACATGAGAGTACCAGTATCACCACCATAACTACCACTACCGCGACTATCACCACCATAACTACCACTACCACTACTATCACCACCATAACTACCACGACTATCACCACCATAACTACCACTACTATCACCACCATAACTACCACTACTATCACCACCATAACTACCACTACTATCACCACCATAACTACCACTACTATCACCACCATAACTACCACTACTATCACCACCATAACTACCACTACTATCACCACCATAACTACCACTACTATCACCACCATAACTACCACTACTATCACCACCATAACTACCACTACTATCACCACCATAACTACCACTACTATCACCACCATAACTACCACTACTATCACCACCATAACTACCACTACTATCACCACCATAACTACCACTACTATCACCACCATAACTACCACTACTATCACCACCATAACTACCACTACTATCACCACCATAACTACCACTACTATCACCACCATAACTACCACTACTATCACCACCATAACTACCACTACTATCACCACCATAACTACCACGACTATCACCACCATAACTACCACGACTATCACCACCATAACTACCACTACTATCACCACCATAACTACCACTACTATCACCACCATAACTACCACTACTATCACCACCATAACTACCACTACTATCACCACCATAACTACCACTACTATCACCACCATAACTACCACTACTATCACCACCATAACTACCACTACTATCACCACCATAACTACCACGACTATCACCACCATAACTACCACGACTATCACCACCATAACTACCACTACTATCACCACAACTACCACGACTATCACCACCATAACTACCACTACCACTACTATCACCACCATAACTACCACTACTATCACCACCATAACTACCACTACTATCACCACCATAACTACCACTACTATCACCACCATAACTACCACTACTATCACCACCATAACTACCACTACTATCACCACCATAACTACCACTACTATCACCACCATAACTACCACGACTATCACCACCATAACTACCACTACCACTACTATCACCACCATAACTACCACTACTATCACCACCATAACTACCACTACTATCACCACCATAACTACCACGACTATCACCACCATAACTACCGTGACTATCACCACCATAACTACCGTGACTATCACCACCATAACTACCACTACCACTACTATCACCACCATAACTACCACTATCTCTTCTACCACTAGTATCATTACTACCACTACCAGTACTATCTCTTCTACCACTAGTATCAATACTACCACTAGTACCACTACCAGTACTATCTCTTCTACCACTAGTATCAATACTACCACTAGTACCACTACCAGTACTATCTCTTCTACCACTAGTATCAATACTACCACTAGTATCACTACCAGTACTATCTCTTCTACCACTAGTATTATTACTACCACTAGTACCACTACCAGTACTATCTCTTCTACCACTAGTATCAATACTACCACTAGTATCACTACCAGTACTATCTCTTCTACCACTAGTATCAATACTACCACTAGTACCACTACCAGTACTATCTCTTCTACCACTAGTATCAATACTACCACTAGTATCACTACCAGTACTATCTCTTCTACCACTAGTATCAATACTACCACTAGTACCACTACCAGTACTATCTCTTCTACCACTAGTATCAATACTACCACTAGTATCACTACCAGTACTATCTCTTCTACCACTAGTATCAATACTACCACTAGTACCACTACCAGTACTATCTCTTCTACCACTAGTATCAATACTACCACTAGTACCACTACCAGTACTATCTCTTCTACCACTAGTATCAATACTACCACTAGTACCACTACCAGTACTATCTCTTCTACCACTAGTATCAATACTACCACTAGTACCACTACCAGTACTATCTCTTCTACCACTAGTATCAATACTACCACTAGTACCACTACCAGTACTATCTCTTCTACCACTAGTATCAATACTACCACTAGTACCACTACCAGTACTATCTCTTCTACCACTAGTATCAATACTACCACTAGTATCACTACCAGTACTATCTCTTCTACCACTAGTATTATTACTACCACTACACCAGGAAGTTTGGAGACTCAGGAGTCTCTAGTGAGTTATATTTTTTAATCAACGTTCAAGATGGAGATCAATAATGCACAGTAATGGGCAGAGATTGAAAGGGTATTACACAACAACTTGCCAAACTCTCCCAATACTTACGCATCTGTCGGCATCACTATGTGAAGCACAAAAAGGGATTTGTAAAAAATGTACAAAAAATAAACTGCATGTCCAACAAATCCATTGCATTACTACAAGTATGATGCAACAAAAGGGAAGTTTGCTATACACTACTGGTAAGTCTGAGTACACACACACACATAGATATATATCTATATCTATAGACACACAAACACACACACACACACACTAGTTGGCAGGGCGATCCTGCATTAATAAAAGACAGTAGGGTATTGACAGCCAGGAGGCTTAAAGCCTCGTTGAGCTTCAGTGATGTCATCATGTTGTTCAGGAGAGGGAGGGGATGGGGGAGGTAATAGAGGGAGGGGCCTCAGGAGAGGGAGGGGATGGGGGAGGTAATAGAGGGAGGGGCCTCAGGAGAGGGATGGGATGGGGGAGGTAATAGAAAGAGGGGCCTCAGGAGAGGGAGGGGATGGGGGAGGTAATAGAGGGAGGGGCCTCAGGAGAGGGAGGGGATGGGGAGGTAATAGAGGGAGGGGCCTCAGGAGAGGGAGGGGATGGGGGAGGTAATGGAGTCAAGGGGCTCCCAGTGGCAGTCCATCATGGCGTCATAAAGTTCCTCGCTGCGCTCCATGAAGTCTCTGTTAGCCTGCAGCACGTCCACCACATCCAGCTCTGTAACACAGATATATAACACTATGTAATACTATATAATACTAACCCTAACCCTAACTATGTACTATAGATATACAGGGTTAGGGTTAGCCTTAGCCTGCAGCACGTCCACCACATCCAGCTCTGTAACACAGATATATAACACTATGTACTATATAGATAACACTATGTACTATATGGATATATAACACTATGTACTATAGATATACAACACTGTACTATAGATAACACTGTACTATAGATATACAACACTATGTACTATATAGATAACACTATGTACTATATAGATATATAACACTATGTACTATAGATATACAACACTGTACTATAGATAACACTATGTACTATATGGATATATAACACTATGTACTATAGATATACAACACTGTACTATAGATAACACTATGTACTATATGGATATATAACACTATGTACTATAGATATACAACACTGTACTATAGATAACACTGTACTATAGATATACAACACTATGTACTATATAGATAACACTATGTACTATATAGATATATAACACTATGTACTATAGATATATAATACTATATACTATAGATATACAACACTGTACTATAGATAACACTGTACTATAGATATACAACACTATGTACTATATAGATAACACTATGTACTATAGATCTACATCACTGTACTATAGATAACACTGTACTATAGATATACAACACTATGTACGATATAGATAACACTATGTACTATATAGATAACACTATGTACTATATGGATATATAACACTATGTACTATAGATATACAACACTGTACTATAGATAACACTATGTACTATAGATATACAACACTATGTACTATATAGATAACACTATGTACTATATAGATATATAACACTATGTACTATAGATATATAACACTGTGCTATAGATATACAACACTATGTACTATATAGATAACACTATGTACTATATAGATATATAACACTATGTACTATAGCTATATAATACTATATACTATAGATATACAACACTGTACTATAGATAACACTGTACTATAGATATACAACACTATGTACTATAGATATACAACACTATACTATAGATAACACTGTACTATAGATACACAACACTGTACTATAGATAACACTGTACTATAGATAGATAACACTGTACTATAGATATACAACACTATGTACTATAGATAACACTGTACTATAGATAGATAACACTGTACTATAGATAACACTGTACTATAGATAACCCTGTACTCCATACTCCATGTATACCATGATATACAACACCATGTATACCATGATATACAACACCATGTATACCATGATATACAACACCATGTATACCATGATATACAACACCATGTATACAACATCATGTATACCATGATATACAACACCATGTATACCATGATATACAACACCATGTATACCATGATATACAACACCATGTATACAACACCACGTATACCATGATATACAACACCATGTATACAACACCATGTATACCATGATATACAACACCATGTATACCATGATATACAACACCACGTATACCATGATATACAACACCATGTATACAACACCATGTATACCATGATATACAACACCATGTATACCATGATATACAACACCATGTATACAACACCATGTATACCATGATATACAACACCATGTATACCATGATATACAACACATGTATACCATGATATACAACACCATGTATACCATGATATCAGATTCTATCAATAAATGTGTTCTATATGAGGATAGTTTTACAGAGCGTTTGGGTGCAGGCCTGAGAACTACGTCAGTTCAGCTGTGCAGCTGTTCTACCTTCTCCGTTGTCCTCCACCTCCCCGCTTTCATCGTGGCATCCCTGAGAAAGGAGACAAAGGGCAGAAAATCTCCCTTTAATGTCAACTTTTACTGTGAACATTAAAGGTTGTCAGTTCGATTACTGTGATGTCCACACGTTTCTGCCCATAAGTAAACCAGGGTTCAGAAGTTTAGTCAACCAGGGTTATCGAGCCTTAAATAACCAGGGTTTAGATAACCAGGGTTTAAATAACCAGGGTTTAAATAACCAGGGTTTAGATAACCAGGGTTTAGATAACCAGAGTTTAAATAACCAGGGTTTAAATAACCAGGGTTTAAATAACCAGGGTTAAGATAACCAGGGTTTAAATAACCAGGGTTTAGATAACCAGGGTTTAAATAACCAGGGTTTAAATAACCAGGGTTTAGATAACCAGAGTTTAAATAACCAGGGTTTAAATAACCAGGGTTTAGATAACCAGGGTTTAAATAACCAGGGTTTAGATAACCAGGGTTTAAATAACCAGGGTTTAGATAACCAGGGTTTAAATAACCAGGGTTTAGATAACCAGGGTTTAGATAACCAGGGTTTAGATAACCAGGGTTTAGATAACCAGGGTTTAAATAACCAGGGTTTAGATAACCAGGGTTTAAATAACCAGGGTTTAAATAACCAGGGTTTAGATAACCAGGGTTTAAATAACCAGGGTTTAGAGGTTTGAGATAACGAGGGTTATAGAACCAGGGTTTAAATAACCAGGGTTATACAACCAGGGTTTAGATAACCAGGGTTTAGATAACCAGGGTTTAGAGAAGCAGGGTTTAGAGGTTTGAGATGATGATGGTTAGAGAACCAGGGTTCATAGGGTTTAGGGAACCAGGGTACCGAGGGTATAGAGAACCAGGGTTCAAAGTAATAGTTGTTCTAAAAAGAAGGAGCACTGAAGGCGTCTACTAGGTCAGGGAGTCGTAAAATGATCCATCTAGCGAGAGGCTTTAGGTCGCTAAGTAAAAGATTGTCCATGTTGCCAATCCCATCATGTAACATGAATATAATACAGATGCTGTCTCACCTCTGTGGCCCCTAAGGCCTCCGTGGATGTGGGAGGGGCTCCTGCGGGGGGAGGGGGCCCCACCGCATGGCCGGGAGGGGGGTATCCATATGCTCCGTAGTTGTAGTTATAACCCGGGTTGTAGCCAGCGTTGCTATAGCCACTGTTGCTATAGCCACCATACTGGTCATAACCCCCCCACTGAGAGTAGTAACCCCCCTGCCCTCCGTTGCCATGGCTCCCGTAGTAGCCGGACTGCTGCTGATTGTAGTTGCTATGGTAACCTTGGCCCTGTCCTCCATGGTAGTTGCTCACCTTTTGGCTGAAAGTAGTACAAACATCAAACATAAAGAGGTGTTTTCCACTCAAGCAAAATCTCCCAAAATGGCCTCAATTACATCCCAGCCATCTTTAAAAATGATTCCTGCCAGAATCATTAAAAAAAGATTTTGAGAAAGACAACCCTTCATGCATCCAGCAGTGGCACAGCGCCTCCACTGGATAACTAGTGCCACTGCAAACAGCCATGCCAAAGAAAAGAACAATTATTAAATATATATAAAGAAAAAGTGAAGTTTGTTACTTTCTTTTCGGCCTCTAGTTTTGGTCACAGGGTGATATGATTTGGACTGTTGGAATCAGTGGATTCTCGATTTTCATTTGATATAGTCTGTGTAAATCACATCATGTGAAGAATATCGCTTTTGCTGTGCATGAGCATATGCACAGTTATGAAATACATAAATCTTTTTATTACATGCTTCTTATTTTGTTTGGGGTTGGAATTGTCTTTTGTTAAGCTAACAATGGTTACGATAGACTAAAAGTTGGGAATCTAATCTTTCTAGGCCTGTCTCACATGACTGCTTTTCATGTGTTTAAATGCCTTACAACGTCTTTGTAATTGGGGGGAGGGGCTTTACATAGATATCTGTCATTTCAGGATGAAGAGGATATGAGTTAATGGAGGAAGCGTAAAGAGAAGAAATAACACAACAAAGGGTTGAATAATATAAAGTAGTCTACATATTTGATTGTATAGAACAGAAGCAACAGTGTTATGAACCCTGGCGGTGCATTTGTGCCAACATTAACGCCAGTTATATAGTTTTACCATGTCTGTTGGAATGAAACCACCAGCATGTATTTAGGGTGGACCCTCCTTTAAGCTACGTTAGGGTCCTCCTGTAAGCTACGTTAGGGTCCTCCTGTAAGCTACGTTAGGGTCCTCCTGTAAGCTACGTTAGGGTCCTCCTGTAAGCTACGTTAGGGTCCTCCTGTAAGCTACGTTAGGGTCCTCCTGTGAGCTACGTTAGGGTCCTCCTGTGAGCTACGTTAGGGTCCTCCTGTGAGCTACGTTAGGGTCCTCCTGTGAGCTACGTTAGGGTCCTCCTATGAGCTACGTTAGGGTCCTCCTGTAAGCTACGTTAGGGTCCTCCTATGAGCTACGTTAGGGTCCTCCTGTAAGCTACGTTAGGGTCCTCCTGTGAGCTACGTTAGGGTCCTCCTATGAGCTACGTTAGGGTCCTCCTGTAAGCTACGTTAGGGTCCTCCTATGAGCTACGTTAGGGTCCTCCTGTAAGCTACGTTAGGGTCCTCCTGTAAGCTACGTTAGGGTCCTCCTGTGAGCTACGTTAGGGTCCTCCTGTAAGCTACGTTAGGGTCCTCCTTTAAGCTACGTTAGGGTCCTCCTGTAAGCTACGTTAGGGTCCTCCTGTAAGCTACGTTAGGGTCCTCCTGTAAGCTACGTTAGGGTCCTCCTGTGAGCTACGTTAGGGTCCTCCTGTGAGCTACGTTAGGGTCCTCCTGTGAGCTACGTTAGGGTCCTCCTATGAGCTACGTTAGGGTCCTCCTGTGAGCTACGTTAGGGTCCTCCTATGAGCTACGTTAGGGTCCTCCTATGAGCTACGTTAGGGTCCTCCTGTAAGCTACGTTAGGGTCCTCCTATGAGCTACGTTAGGGTCCTCCTGTAAGCTACGTTAGGGTCCTCCTTTAAGCTACGTTAGGGTCCTCCTGTAAGCTACGTTAGGGTCCTCCTGTAAGCTACGTTAGGGTCCTCCTGTGAGCTACGTTAGGGTCCTCCTGTAAGCTACGTTAGGGTCCTCCTGTAAGCTACGTTAGGGTCCTCCTGTGAGCTACGTTAGGGTCCTCCTGTAAGCTACGTTAGGGTCCTCCTGTGAGCTACGTTAGGGTCCTCCTATGAGCTACGTTAGGGTCCTCCTGTGAGCTACGTTAGGGTCCTCCTGTAAGCTACGTTAGGGTCCTCCTGTGAGCTACGTTAGGGTCCTCCTGTAAGCTACGTTAGGGTCCTCCTGTAAGCTACGTTAGGGTCCTCCTTTAAGCTACGTTAGGGTCCTCCTGTAAGCTACGTTAGGGTCCTCCTGTGAGCTACGTTAGGGTCCTCCTGTAAGCTACGTTAGGGTCCTCCTGTAAGCTACGTTAGGGTCCTCCTGTAAGCTACGTTAGGGTCCTCCTGTGAGCTCCGTTAGGGTCCTCCTGTAAGCTACGTTAGGGTCCTCCTATGAGCTACGTTAGGGTCCTCCTATGAGCTACGTTAGGGTCCTCCTGTAAGCTACGTTAGGGTCCTCCTGTAAGCTACGTTAGGGTCCTCCTGTAAGCTACGTTAGGGTCCTCCTGTAAGCTACGTTAGGGTCCTCCTATGAGCTACGTTAGGGTCCTCCTGTAAGCTACGTTAGGGTCCTCCTGTAAGCTACGTTAGGGTCCTCCTGTAAGCTACGTTAGGGTCCTCCTGTAAGCTACGTTAGGGTCCTCCTGTGAGCTACGTTAGGGTCCTCCTGTAAGCTACGTTAGGGTCCTCCTGTGAGCTACGTTAGGGTCCTCCTGTAAGCTACGTTAGGGTCCTCCTGTGAGCTACGTTAGGGTCCTCCTGTAAGCTACGTTAGGGTCCTCCTATGAGCTACGTTAGGGTCCTCCTGTGAGCTACGTTAGGGTCCTCCTGTAAGCTACGTTAGGGTCCTCCTGTGAGCTACGTTAGGGTCCTCCTGTAAGCTACGTTAGGGTCCTCCTATGAGCTACGTTAGGGTCCTCCTGTAAGCTACGTTAGGGTCCTCCTATGAGCTACGTTAGGGTCCTCCTGTAAGCTACGTTAGGGTCCTCCTATGAGGTACGTTAGGGTCCTCCTGTGAGCTACGTTAGGGTCCTCCTATGAGCTACGTTAGGGTCCTCCTGTAAGCTACGTTAGGGTCCTCCTGTAAGCTACGTTAGGGTCCTCCTGTAAGCTACGTTAGGGTCCTCCTGTAAGCTACGTTAGGGTCCTCCTGTAAGCTACGTTAGGGTCCTCCTGTGAGCTACGTTAGGGTCCTCCTGTAAGCTACGTTAGGGTCCTCCTATGAGCTACGTGAGGGTCCTCCTGTGAGCTACGTTAGGGTCCTCCTGTAAGCTACGTTAGGGTCCTCCTGTGAGCTACGTTAGGGTCCTCCTATGAGCTACGTTAGGGTCCTCCTGTAAGCTACGTTAGGGTCCTCCTGTGAGCTACGTTAGGGTCCTCCTGTAAGCTACGTTAGGGTCCTCCTGTGAGCTACGTTAGGGTCCTCCTGTAAGCTACGTTAGGGTCCTCCTATGAGCTACGTTAGGGTCCTCCTATGAGCTACGTTAGGGTCCTCCTATGAGCTACGTTAGGGTCCTCCTGTAAGCTACGTTAGGGTCCTCCTATGAGCTACGTTAGGGTCCTCCTATGAGCTACATTAGGGTCCTCCTGTGAGCTACGTTAGGGTCCTCCTGTAAGCTACGTTAGGGTCCTCCTATGAGCTACGTTAGGGTCCTCCTATGAGGTACGTTAGGGTCCTCCTGTGAGCTACGTTAGGGTCCTCCTGTAAGCTACGTTAGGGTCCTCCTTTAAGCTACGTTAGGGTCCTCCTGTAAGCTACGTTAGGGTCCTCCTGTGAGCTACGTTAGGGTCCTCCTATGAGGTACGTTAGGGCTAGACCCTCCTATAACCTACGTTAGGGTTGGGGCAAGACCCTCCTATAAGCTATGTTAGCTAGGGTTAGGGCTAGACCCTCCTATAAGCTAGGTTAGCTAGGGTTAAGGTTAGGGCTAGACCCTCCTATAAGCTACATTAGCTAGGGCTAGGGTTAGGGCTAGACCCTCCTATAAGCTATGTTAGCTAGGGCTAGACCCTGCTATAAGCTACGTTAGCTAGGGTTAGGGCTAGACCCTCCTATAAGCTACGTTAGCTAGGGTTAAGGTTAGGGCTAGACCCTCCTATAAGCTATGTTAGCTAGGGCTAGACCCTGCTATAAGCTACATTAGGTAGGGCTAGGGTTAGGGCTGGACCCTCCTATAAGCTATGTTAGCTAGGGTTAGGGCTAGACCCTCCTATAAGCTACGTTAGCTAGGGTTAGGGTTAGGACTAGACCCTCCTATAAGCTACATTAGCTAGGGTTAGGGCTAGACCCTCCTATAAGCTATGTTAGCTAGGGCTAGACCCTGCTATAAGCTATGTTAGCTAGGGTTAGGGCTAGACCCTCCTATAAGCTATGTTAGCTAGGGCTAGACCCTCCTATAAGCTACATTAGCTAGGGTTAGGGCTAGACCCTCCTATAAGCTATGTTAGCTAGGGCTAGACCCTGCTATAAGCTACGTTAGCTAGGGTTAGGGTTAGGGCTAGACCCTTCTATAAGCTATGTTAGCTAGGGCTAGACCCTGCTATAAGCTACGTTAGCTAGGGTTAGGGTTAGGACTAGACCCTCCTATAAGCTACATTAGCTAGGGTTAGGGCTAGACCCTCCTATAAGCTATGTTAGCTAGGGCTAGACCCTGCTATAAGCTACGTTAGCTAGGGTTAGGGTTAGGGCTAGACCCTCCTATAAGCTACATTAGCTAGGGTTAGGGCTAGACCCTCCTATAAGCTATGTTAGCTAGGGCTAGGGTTAGGGCTAGACCCTCCTATAAGCTATGTTAGCTAGGGCTAGACCCTCCTATAAGCTACGTTAGCTAGGGTTAGGGTTAGACCCTCCTATAAGCTATGTTAGCTAGGGTTAGGGCTAGACCCTGCTATAAGCTACATTAGCTAGGGTTAGGGTTAGGGCTAGACCCTCCTATAAGCTATGTTAGCTAGGGCTAGACCCTGCTATAAGCTACGTTAGCTAGGGTTAGGGTTAGCCACAACAGTACCTTTTGGCCACAGCGATGCTAAGGCGCAGCGGCTTTCCTCCGAGCAATCGTTTCTCCCTACAAACTTCAAAAAAAAAACAACATAGTCACAGCTACTCAACTGGCCCACGCCTGCTCGCTATTTAGCATGTTGAAACAAATGACAAACAGAAACTGGTGAATTCTTTCTGATAGAACTGTACTTGTTTTTTGCTCTTGTTTAGCTATATGTGAGTTAGTAGTAGCCCAAGAAATAGTAACTTGTGCTGACAGAGAATGACAAAACAATGCAGTTAAAGAACACATTGGAACAGTGCTTCATTGTCTGGACCTGTTGCAGATCCAGTATCTCACCTGGAGTTCCCATACTGGTCCGTCACCACCTTGGCTCCTTTGCAGGAGGGATACTTCTTAAAGACTTGGTGAAGCTGGAAGTCGTCCACATCAGACGACAAGTCGCCCACAAACACAGAGAACTCTGGCCTGCAGGGTCACACAATACTATAGCTATAACTAGCTATAACTAGCTAGTTATAGCTAGCTTAGCTTAGGCCTTAGCTTAGGCCTTAGCCTTAGGCCTGCAGGGTCACACAATACTATAGCTATAACTAGCTATAACTAGCTATAACTAGCTAGTTATAGCTAGTTATAGCTAGTTATAGCTATAACTAGCTATAACTAGCTAGTTATAGCTAGCTTAGCTTAGGCCTTAGCTTAGGCCTTAGCCTTAGGCCTGCAGGGTCACACAATACTGCCATGATAGCTATTTCTAAATACTTTCAATACTGCCATGATAAGTATTTCTCTATTTTCAATACTTGAATAAATTGGGCAAACTTAATATATAACATGTACAGTACCTATTGCTAGCATACTGACTATATAACATGTACAGTACCTATTGTTAGCATACTGACTATATAACATGTACAGTACCTATTGCTAGCATACTGACTATATAACATGTACAGTACCTATTGCTAGCATACTGACTATATAACATGTACAGTACCTATTGCTAGCATACTGACTATATAACATGTACAGTACCTATTGCTAGCATACTGACTATATAACATGTACAGTACCTAGTGTTAGCATACTGACTATATAACATGTACAGTACCTATTGTTAGCATACTGAACATATATAACATGTACAGTACATATTGTTAGCATACTGACTATATAACATGTACAGTACCTATTGCTAGCATACTGACTATATAACATGTACCTAGTGTTAGCATACTGACTATATAACATGTACAGTACCTATTGCTAGCATACTGACTATATAACATGTACCTAGTGTTAGCATACTGACTATATAACATGTACCTAGTGTTAGCATACTGACTATATAACATGTACAGTACCTAGTGTTAGCATACTGACTATATAACATGTACAGTACCTATTGTTAGCATACTGAACATATATAACATATACAGTACATATTGTTAGCATACTGACTATATAACATGTACAGTACCTATTGTTAGCATACTGACTATATAACATGTACAGTACCTATTGTTAGCATACTGACTATATAACATGTACAGTACCTAGTGTTAGCATACTGACTATATAACATGTACAGTACCTAGTGTTAGCATACTGACTATATAACATGTACAGTACCTATTGCTAGCATACTGACTATATAACATGTACCTAGTGTTAGCATACTGACTATATAACATGTACAGTACCTATTGCTAGCATACTGACTATATAACATGTACCTAGTGTTAGCATACTGACTATATAACATGTACCTAGTGTTAGCATACTGACTATATAACATGTACAGTACCTAGTGTTAGCATACTGACTATATAACATGTACAGTACCTATTGTTAGCATACTGAACATATATAACATATACAGTACATATTGTTAGGATACTGACTATATAACATGTACAGTACCTAGTGTTAGCATACTGACTATATAACATGTACAGTACCTATTGTTAGCATACTGAACATATATAACATATACAGTACATATTGTTAGCATACTGACTATATAACATGTACAGTACCTATTGTTAGCATACTGACTATATAACATGTACAGTACCTAGTGTTAGCATACTGACTATATAACATGTACAGTACCTAGTGTTAGCATACTGACTATATAACATGTACAGTACCTATTGCTAGCATACTGACTATATAACATGTACCTAGTGTTAGCATACTGACTATATAACATGTACAGTACCTATTGCTAGCATACTGACTATATAACATGTACCTAGTGTTAGCATACTGACTATATAACATGTACCTAGTGTTAGCATACTGACTATATAACATGTACAGTACCTAGTGTTAGCATACTGACTATATAACATGTACAGTACCTATTGTTAGCATACTGACTATATAACATGTACCTAGTGTTAGCATACTGACTATATAACATGTACCTAGTGTTAGCATACTGACTATATAACATGTACAGTACCTATTGTTAGCATACTGAACATATATAACATATACAGTACATATTGTTAGCATACTGACTATATAACATGTACAGTACCTATTGTTAGCATACTGACTATATAACATGTACAGTACCTATTGTTAGCATACTGACTATATAACATATTGTTTGGTCTTAATTTAAGGGTTTGAATCCCTTGTGTTCATGAAAAGAGGCCTTACCCTGCTTCTGGCCGTTTCCCATAGGTGGCATAGTTTAGCTTAAACTTGCGGGGCTGAGGAGGAGAAGAACAAATAGTGAGCTGCCGCCACACCACCACAGACCTGTAGTATAGCTCTGATATTGCTGGGAAATAAAGAGTGGTTACTGTGGTTGTTAGCTTTTACATACCTCCACCACCCAGACCAGCCTTTAGCCCATTCCTCAGTTAGTTCCTACCAGAGACTCTATGCACCAGCTTCAACAAAAATACATACTCATATACAAGCAGCCCCACAGTCAGCTAGATGTATGGGCAGACTCACACGCCCTCGTAGGTCACAAAAACACTCAACAAGTGGACCCGGTGTGTTTGAAACAAGCATTAGACCAGTGGCCTCTCAGCTGCAATATAAACTCATATTAACTATAGCTATTGTATAGGTGGACTATTATATAGATACAATATAAACTCATTAACTATAGCTATTGTATAGGTGGACTATTATATAGATACAATATAAACTCATTAACTATAGCTATTGTATAGGTGGACTATTATATAGATACAATATAAACTCTTTAACTATAGCTATTGTATAGGTGGACTATTATATACATACAATATAAACTCATTAACTATAGCTATTGTATAGGTGGACTATTATATAGATACAATATAAACTCATTAACTATAGCTATTGTATAGGTGGACTATTATATAGATACAATATAAACTCATTAACTATAGCTATTGTATAGGTGGACTATTATATAGATACAATATAAACTCATATTAACTATAGCTATTGTATAGGTGGACTATTATATACATACAATATAAACTCATTAACTATAGCTATTGTATAGGTGGACTATTATATAGATACAATATAAACTCATTAACTATAGCTATTGTATAGGTGGACTATTATATAGATACAATATAAACTCATTAACTATAGCTATTGTATAGGTGGACTATTATATAGATACAATATAAACTCATATTAACTATAGCTATTGTATAGGTGGACTATTATATACATACAATATAAACTCATATTAACTATAGCTATTGTATAGTTGGACTATTATATACATACAATATAAACTCATATTAACTATAGCTATTGTATAGGTGGACTATTATATACATACAATATAAACTCATTAACTATAGCTATTGTATAGGTGGACTATTATATACATACAATATAAACTCATTAACTATAGCTATTGTATAGGTGGACTATTATATACATACAATATAAACTCATATTAACTATAGCTATTGTATAGGTGGACTATTATATACATACAATATAAACTCATATTAACTATAGCTATTGTATAGGTGGACTATTATATACATACAATATAAACTCATATTAACTATAGCTATTGTATAGGTGGACTATTTTATACATACAATATAAACTCATATTAACTATAGCTATTGTATAGTTGGACTATTATATACATACAATATAAACTCATATTAACTATAGCTATTGTATAGGTGGACTATTATATACATACAATATAAACTCATTAACTATAGCTATTGTATAGGTGGACTATTATATACATACAATATAAACTCATATTAACTATAGCTATTGTATAGTTGGACTATTTTATACATACAATATAAACTAATATTAACTATAGCTATTGTATAGTTGGACTATTATATACATACAATATAAACTCATATTAACTATAGCTATTGTATAGGTGGACTATTTTATACATACAATATAAACTCATATTAACTATAGCTATTGTATAGGTGGACTATTATATACATACAATATAAACTCATTTTAACTATAGCTATTGTATAAGTGGACTATTTTATACATACAATATAAACTCATATTAACTATACCTATTGTATAGGTGGACTATTTTATACATACAATATAAACTCATATTAACTACAGCTATTGTATAGT
Source organism: Lota lota (assembly GCA_026745465.1). NCBI lineage: Eukaryota > Metazoa > Chordata > Actinopteri > Gadiformes > Lotidae > Lota > Lota lota. The sequence continues at coordinate 31,069 of JACYXH010000752.1, forward strand.
TGGACTATTTTATACATACAATATAAACTCATATTAACTATAGCTATTGTATAGTTGGACTATTTTATACATACAATATAAACTCATATTAACTACAGCTATTGTATAGGTGGACTAATATGTACTTCACAATAGCTATACTATCATGAAGTAGAGGTGTATTCTACACTCTGTAGAGCTCCTTACACAGAAACTATACCGTGGTTAGGGTAATGCTGGGACCACAACAAGTTTTACATTACATTTGTGGGATAATATGGTCGATTAAGGGACATTAACTTCTACCTAGAAAGAACTCTGAACGCAGGTCAAACATCTTTCCAATAGATCCATATATAAAGAATATTTCTGGAGTTACAGCCTTGTACTGTGATATCCAGAAGTGAGTGGTTCATAACTCTTTTCAAAGTTGCACTGATGATCATAGCATGGTCCAAACTCACAGGGTTGGATCCAGGGACCAGCTTTCCGTTGAGCCTCTGAACACAGCGGTCCACGCTGGCCTCATCAGACATTTCCACAAAGCAGTAGCCTGCCGAGCCCCTACGGAGATAGGGTTAGGGCGTTTAGAGGAGCTTTGTTTTTACACTTCTGAGAGCAGCTCCTGTCTCCGCTACAACACTGACACCAGCGTTTCAGAACCTAAAACAGTGACAGTCCTACCCTGTAACAAAGGATGTATACAGCAGTACTACTGGTCCTTCCCTGTAGTATTAAATGTATACATTTACAGTAATACTCGGGAGTCCTACCCTGCAATATAAAGTGTATACAGTAATGGTGCTACCATGTAGTATTAAGTGTATACAGCAGTACTACTGGTCCTTCCCTGTAGTATTAAATGTATACATTTACAGTAATACTCGGGAGTCCTACCCTGCAATATTAAGTGTATACAGTAATGGTGCTACCATGTAGTATTAAGTGTATACAGTAATGGTGCTACCATGTAGTATTAAGTGTATACAGTAATGGTGCTACCATGTAGTATTAAGTGTATACAGTAATGGTGCTACCATGTAGTATTAAGTGTATACAGTAATGGTGCTACCATGTAGTATTAAGTGTATACAGTAATGGTGCTACCATGTAGTATTAAGTGTATACAGTAATGGTGCTACCCCGTAGTATTAAGTGTATACAGTAATGGTGCTACCATGTAGTATTAAGTGTATACAGTAATGGTGCTACCATGTAGTATTAAGTGTATACAGTAATGGTGCTACCATGTAGTATTAAGTGTATACAGTAATGGTGCTACCATGTAGTATTAAGTGTATACAGTAATGGTGCTACCATGTAGTATTAAGTGTATACAGTAATGGTGCTACCATGTAGTATTAAGTGTATACAGTAATGGTGCTACCATGTAGTATTAAGTGTATACAGTAATGGTGCTACCATGTAGTATTAAGTGTATACAGTAATGGTGCTACCATGTAGTATTAAGTGTATACAGTAATGGTGCTACCATGTAGTATTAAGTGTATACAGTTATGGTGCTACCATGTAGTATTAAGTGTATACAGTAATGGTGCTACCATGTAGTATTAAGTGTATACAGTAATGGTGCTACCATGTAGTATTAAGTGTATACAGTAATGGTGCTACCCCGTAGTATTAAGTGTATACAGTAATGGTGCTACACCGTAGTATTAAGTGTATACAGTAATGGTGCTACCATGTAGTATTAAGTGTATACAGTAATGGTGCTACCATGTAGTATTAAGTGTATACAGTAATGGTGCTACCATGTAGTATTAAGTGTATACAGTAATGGTGCTACCATGTAGTATTAAGTGTATACAGTAATGGTGCTACCATGTAGTATTAAGGTGTATACAGTAATGGTGCTACCATGTAGTATTAAGTGTATACAGTAATGGTGCTACCATGTAGTATTAAGTGTATACAGTAATGGTGCTACCATGTAGTATTAAGTGTATACAGTAATGGTGCTACCATGTAGTATTAAGTGTATGCAGCACCAGTCCTACCCCGTAGTATTAAGTGTATGCAGCAGTACCACCAGTCCTACCCTGTGATTCTGTGGGTGATTATCTTGACTCCAAACGCCGTCTCCCCCATGGTGCTGAAGGCCTGCTTGATGAAGTTCTCATCCATGTAGGGGTCCAACTGTGATACAGACACACATTACCTTCCACCAGCTCACAGATACTACGTACACAAAAATAAGTAAAGAGAACTCAAAGATGGAATAAATACCAAAAGAATAACTATAGATAGCTTAAAGTTGTGATACATCCATCTACATTATTACATATTAAAAGAAGAACTAAAGACAACTCAAAGGACGTACATCACCCATCCAGAGGCTGGTCTGTCTGTTGAACATCTCGAGCTCGGGGTAAATCTAGGTTTATTTAGGGTAAGCTAAATATATAAGTTATTAAAGGGTTACTTCATATATAGTACATGTATAGGGTTTATTATATTAAATCGATTATATTTTGTTGAAATTTGTAGAAAATAAAAACCGTCTCCGCCGTCGCCGGGATCCTCGACACACCAGTGTACTTCCTGGTGTACGTTCGAATCTCAAGAATTACTTCCGGGCTAATAGTCTTTGTCAAAATAAAAGTTCGTATATAATATATACAGAGCTATTTAGAGAGCTCTAAAGCTCTTATTCTCTCTAAATGGCTCTGAATATATACAAATATTTATTTGAAAACAAAACACATTCAATAATAATAATTAATAATAATAATGAGAATAACCATAATCATAAACGAGTATAGACTCGTTTATGATTATTGGTTATTAGTTATTCTATGACAAAAATTCTAGGGTTATATACGTTTTAGATGGCTCGGTATCCATGGCAACTACAAACACTACTATTTCCAGCATTGGACGTCAAGAAACATGGCGTACCGACTATAATGTACTGTCATAGTGATCGTAGGGTAATGTACTGTCATAGTGATCGTAGGGTAATGTAGCTGTCATAGTGATCGTAGGGTAATGTAGCTGTCATAGTGATCGTAGGGTAATGTAGCTGTCATAGTGATCGTAGGGTAATGTAGCTGTCATAGTGATCGTAGGGTAATGTAGCTGTCATAGTGATCGTAGGGTAATGTAGCTGTCATAGTGATCGTAGGGTAATGTAGCTGTCATAGTGATCGTAGGGTAATGTACCTGTCATAGTGATCGTAGGGTAATGTACTGTCATAGTGATCGTAGGGTAATGTAGCTGTCATAGTGATCGTAGGGTAATGTAGCTGTCATAGTGATCGTAGGGTAATGTACTGTCATAGTGATCGTAGGGTAATGTACTGTCATAGTGATCGTAGGGTAATGTAGCTGTCATAGTGATCGTAGGGTAATGTACTGTCATAGTGATCGTAGGGTAATGTACCTGTCATAGTGATCGTAGGGTAATGTACTGTCATAGTGATCGTAGGGTAATGTAGCTGTCATAGTGATCGTAGGGTAATGTAGCTGTCATAGTGATCGTAGGGTAATGTAGCTGTCATAGTGATCGTAGGGTAATGTAGCTGTTAGCTGCTATTGCGGCTTGGTCAGATGTAGTTGTATAATCAGGCGTTGAAGGAGGACTTTTCTTCAGGAATTGTTTTGTACAAACAATCGATGTGTAACATTTAGGAAGGATCTGAACGGTTGTCCTTATAAATATGAAGATTGAAAGTTGTTCACACACACACACACACACACAAACACTTTAATCCTGACAATAAAAATGGATTGGGTGCAGTGCTGACATAGCAGAGTGAAAATTACAGACTTCATTAAGTTGGTTTTAAATCCTCCTTCCCCTGGGTGCAACAGCTGACACACTTTGTAATGCAGCTCTTCAAGAATACACACACACACACCCCACACACACACCTACACACACTCACACGTACACACACCCTACACACACACCCCACACACTCACACGTAAACACACACCCCACACACACACACACTTACACACCTACACACACTCACAAGTACACACACCCTACACACACACCTCACACACACACACGTACACACACCCTACACACACACACACCCCACACACACACACCTACACACACTCACACGTAAACACACACACCCCACACACTCACACGTAAACACACACCCCACACACACACACACCTACACACACTCACACGTACACACACCCTACACACACACACACACCCCACACACTCACACGTAAACACACACACCCCACACACACACACACACACACACACACCTACACACACTCATATGTACACACACTCACACCCGCACACACATACACACCACACACACAAGCCTGCAAACATACGCAAAATACATGAATGCATCTACAATGAACATGCTAACCAACAATGACAACACGCTAATCAACAATGACTCTGCTGAGGCTGAAAAGTTCCAGATTTGTGTTAGTATACCTGAAGACAGTACCTTGAAGCAGTTAAAGCAACTGTCTTAGGAGAAGGGCTAGGGCTAACAGGGTTAGGACTAAGACATGGTTAGGGTTAGGGCCAGGGTTATGGCTTACACAGGGTTATAGCTAGGGTTATGACATGGTTAGGGTTGGGCTAGGGCTAACAGGGTTAGGACTAGGACTAAGACATGGTTAGGGTTAGGGCTAGGGTAGGGCTAACACAGGGTAAGGACTAGAGCTAAGACATGATTAGGGCTAGGGTTATGGCTAACACAGGGTTAGGGATAGGGTTATGACATGGTTAGGGTTAGGGCTAGGGTAGGGCTAACACAGGGTAAGGACTAGAGCTAAGACATGATTAGGTTTAGAGCTAGGGCTAAGACATGGTTAGGGTTAGGGCTAGGGTAGGGCTAACACAGGGTAAGGACTAGAGCTAAGACATGATTAGGGTTAGAGCTAGGGCTAAGACATGGTTAGGGTTAGGGCTAGGGTAGGGCTAACACAGGGTAAGGACTAGAGCTAAGACATGATTAGGTTTAGAGCTAGGGCTAAGACATGGTTAGGGTTAGGGCTAGGGTAGGGCTAACACAGGGTAGGGACTAGAGCTAACACAGGGTTAGGGATAGGGTTATGGCTTACACAGGGGTAGGGCTAGTTTATGTCATGACATTTGGTTTTGTGTTGGGAGTGTATCCATTTCCTCATTCCCTCCCCATTCTTCTCTCTATCCAGGACAGGCCTTATTTAGGCGCTGACTAATTGATACCGATCTCCAGATGGCAAATTTACAAACATTATTTTCCGTTAGAGTTTGGTGGGTAATTACACTAACCATTCCAGTCTGCTAGAGAAGCATGGCAATATGCTAATGCATGCATACATTAGCATTTATAGCTGTATCATATTAGGGATTTGGAAAGAAGGACTTTACAAGACCAAAATAACGAGAATAAAAAAAAGCAGAATGTGGACTAGGGTTAAGTGGGAAAAGGGAAAACAGTCAGCATTCGTACTCCATCCCTTCATCCATCATCCATCCCTTCATCCATCATCCATCCCTTCATCTATCATTCATCCCTTCAACCATCATCCATCATCCATCCCTTCATCTATCATTCATCCCTTCAACCATCATCCATCATCCATCCCTTCATCTATCATTCATCCCTTCATCCATCATCCATCTCTTCATCTTTCATCCATCCCTTCATCTATCATCCATCCCTTCATCTATCATTCATCCCTTCATCCATCATCCATCCCTTCATCCATCATCCATCCCTTCATCTATCATTCATCCCTTCAACCATCCATCCATCATCCATCCCTTCATCTATCATTCATCCCTTCATCCATCATCCATCTCTTCATCTTTCATCCATCCCTAAATCTATCATCCATCCCTTCATATATCATCTATGCCTTCATCTATCATCTATGCCTTCATCCATCCATCCATTCATGTATCATCCATCAATCACTTCATCTATCATTAATCCATCAATCACTTCATCAATCATCAATCCATCCCTTCATCTATCATCTATGCCTTTATCCATCAACCATCCTTTCATCTATCTTCCATTCCTTCATTGTTCATCATTCCCCATCATATGGAGAGCATTGTAAAGTCAGACATCTACTTATGCGTTCATATTAAGCTATTTTACCTTTTAAAGCTATATGCTAATATGCCACAAACTCGTCTCTACTAGAGCTGGCATTGAGCTTATTTCAACTAACACTCATCCATTTACAAACGATACTGGGACCTGGAGCTCATGGTTTCTGGTTTGCTGGAATTGGATGAAATGAAATGGAAGAAAGGAGGAAAGTGAGTGTTAGAAGGGGAATGCTGGGGTTTGTCTTTCTTTCCGTGTGGTCAAATACCTGCAGGGAACCCTGAGGCTGACCGACATAACAGGACGTAATGATCATAAGTTAAAGAATTGAGGGGATGATGATCTACATGTAGGCATCCTAGAGCAAGACACCCAACCCCTAGCTGCCCTACTTTAATGACTTATAGTGTGATTCAAGTCTAAGGGACCAGACTTTCTGCTGGTAAGGGCCCAGACTATCTGCTGGTAAGGGACCTGACTATCTGCTGGTATATCTCCCCTCTCTAAGGGACCAGACTATCTGCTGGTAAGGGACCTGACTATCTGCTGGTATATCTCCCCTCTCTAAGGGACCAGACTATCTGTTGGTAAGGGACCAGACTATCTGCTGGTAAGGGACCTGACTATCTGCTGGTATATCTCCCCTCTCTAAGGGACCAGACTATCTGCTGGTAAGGGACCAGACTATCTGCTGGTAAGGGACCTGACTATCTGCTGGTATATCTCCCCTCTCTAAGGGACCAGACTATCTGCTGGTAAGGGACCTGACTATCTGCTGGTATATCTCCCCTCTCTAAGGGACAAGACTATCTGTTGGTAAGGGACCAGACTATCTGCTGGTAAGGGACCTGACTATCTGCTGGTATATCTCCCCTCTCTAAGGGACCAGACTATCTGCTGGTAAGGGACCTGACTATCTGCTGGTATATCTCCCCTCTCTAAGGGACCAGACTATCTGTTGGTAAGGGACCAGACTATCTGCTGGTAAGGGACCAGACTATCTGCTGGTATATCTCCCCTCTCTAAGGGACCAGACTATCTGCTGGTATATCTCCCCTCTCTAAGGGACCAGACTATCTGCTGGTATATCTCCCCTCTCTAAGGGACCAGACTATCTGCTGGTAAGGGACCAGACTATCTGCTGGTATATCTCCCCTCTCTAAGGGACCAGACTATCTGCTGGTATATATCATTATTCAGCTGTGTTGCTCTCACGGTTTCTTGCTCTCTAATCCATCAGCATTTAGAACTTCAGAGAGAAAGCGAGAGAGAGAGAGAGAGAGAGAGAGAGAGAGAGAATTATGATATGGCGGTTTCCTACACAAGCAGAGATCTCTGTTGACATACGTGCGCGCACACACACACACACACACACACACACACACACACACACACACACACACAGTTTACTTTTGATTATATTGATGCTTGTATATTTCACACATTTAATGGAACTTGGACCCACTAACTGTTTTAGAACATGATAATTTAACATCTATTGTTTTAAACAAATTATCTAGAGTATATTATTTTGGGCTATAACCACACACACACACCTGTACTAGTTTAAACCGGTATTCTGCACCAGAAACACCTTTACTAGTTGAAATCAGTATTCTGTGCGGTGCTTGGGGTGTGTTGGGATTTATTCCCCTGCGTCCGGTCAGCTTTAGATCGGCTGCTGAATAAATAACACATACACACACACACACACACACACACACACACACACACACACACACACACACACACACACACACACACACACACACACACACACACACACAAGCAGCTATCCCTAGGGTAGGCCTGGAAACATCCAACAACGACCTCTTGCCAAGGACCACACACATATATATGTATATATATGTATATATATATATATATATATATATATATATATATATATATATATATAGGTACACATATACATATGTATACACATACATATATGTACACATATACATACATATATATACATACATACATCAAAAGAAGTATGTAGAAATATGTAGGTTTAGTTACATATTTCTAAATAAATAATAAACCTTTATTTTAATTAGGGTTAGGGTTAGAGGCTGGATAGGGGCCTTTAGTTACTAGGGTTAGAGGCTGGATAGGGGCCTTTAGTTACTAGGGTTAGAGGCTGGATAGGGGCCTTTAGTTACTAGGGTTAGAGGCTGGATAGGGGCCTTTAGTTACTAGGGTTAGAGGCTGGATAGGGGCCTTTAGTTACTAGGGTTAGAGGCTGGATAGGGGCCTTTAGTTACTAGGGTTAGAGGCTGGATAGGGGCCTTTAGTTACTAGGGTTAGAGGCTGGATAGGGGCCTTTAGTTACTAGGGTTAGAGGCTGGATAAGGGCCTTTAGTTACTAGGGTTAGAGGCTGGATAGGGGGCTTTAGTTACTAGGGTTAGAGGCTGGATAGGGGCCTTTAGTTACTAGGGTTAGAGGCTGGATAGGGGCCTTTAGTTACTAGGGTTAGAGGCTGGATAGGGGCCTTTAGTTACTAGGGTTAGAGGCTGGATAGGGGCCTTTAGTTACTAGGGTTAGAGGTTGTTCTTGGTTTTGTACCACCTGGCTTGTGATTAGACTGAGGAACCGAGATGGTTTCCTTCATTCCTACAACTTAGCAGTTATAATAATGATAATAATAATAACCCTAATAATTATAATAATAATAATAATAATAATTATATAATGATAATAATAAAGCACTGGCCATAACAATATTAATAATAATATCATCTGGAAAGAGTTGGCTTGCAAGATTCCTTTGAACACAATATCCCCTCCAGTGTGTGGGATATAATTATATTATCATATTACTATAAAGACAGAAGCTTCAGTTCCCTGTGGGCAAATTAAACTGTTTGTCTTCCCAGGTTTCACAATAGCACCACGTTCACAGCTCCAGCCATGAAGAGCTAAGCCTTAATGAAAAGATTCCCTTCATCACACGCTGGGCCTCCTTTATAGCAAGGAGACATTTAGGATATCCAATAAAGCTCCCCAGGGGAGAAGGACCCCCTGCTGCTCAGTGTCCCAATGTACACACACACACACACACTCACACTTACACACACACAGGCTCAAACACACATTCAAACACACATTCACACACACACACACACACACACACACACACACACACACACTCACACTTACACACACACACAGGCTCAAACAGACATTCACACACACACACACACACACACACACACTCACACTCACACTCACACTTACACACACACACACACACGCACTCACACTCACACTTACACACACACAGGCTCAAACACACACACACACACACACACACTCATACTTACACACTCAGGCTCAAACACACATTCACACACACACACACACACACACACACACTCATACTCACACTTACACACACAGGCTCAAACACACATACACACACTTATTATTCACTGTCCCTCTTCATCCTCCCTCTATCCCTCTTCATCCTCACTATATCACTCTATCTTCTTCATCCTCACTATATCACTCTATCCCTCTTCTTCCTCACTATATCACTCTATCCCTCTTCATACTCAATATATCACTCTATCCCTCTTCTTCCTCACTATATCACTCTATCCCTCTTCATCCTCACTATATCACTCTATCCCTCTTCATTCTCACTATATCACTCTATCCCTCTTCATACTCAATATATCACTCTATCCCTCTTCATACTCACTATATCACTCTATCCCTCTTCTTCCTCACTATATCACTCTATCCCTCTTCATCCTCACTATATCACCCTATCCCTCTTCTTCCTCACTATATCACTCTATCCCTCTTCTTCCTCACTATATCACTCTATCCCTCTTCATACTCAATATATCACTCTATCCCTCTTCTTCCTCACTATATCACTCTATCCCTCTTCATCCTCACTATATCACTCTATCCCTCTTCATCCTCACTATATCACTCTATCCCTCTTCATCCTCACTATATCACTCTATCCCTCTTCATCCTCACTATATCACTCTACCCCTTTTCATCCTCACTATAGCACTCTAGCACTCTATCACTCTTCATACTCAATTTATCACTCTATCCCTCTTCATCCTCACTATATCACTCTATCCCTCTTCATTCTCACTATATCACTCTATCCCTCTTCATCCTCACTATAGCCCTCTAGCACTCTATCCCTCTTCATCCTCACTATATCACTCTATCCCTCTTCATCCTCACTATATCACTCTATCCCTCTTCATCCTCACTATATCACTCTATCCCTCTTCATCCTCACTATATCACTCTATCCCTCTTCATCCTCACTATATCACTCTATCCCACTTCTTCCTCACTATATCACTCTATCACTCTTCATACTCAATATATCACCCTATCCCTCTTCATCCTCACTATATCACTCTATCCCTCTTCATCCTCACTATATCACTCTATCCCTCTTCATCCTCACTATATCACTCTATCCCTCTTCATCCTCACTATATCACTCTACCCCTTTTCATCCTCACTATAGCACTCTAGCACTCTATCCCTCTTCATCCTCACTATATCACTCTATCCCTCTTCATTCTCACTATATCACTCTTCTTCCTCTAAGTCGCACGCCTTTTTATTTAGATTGCCCTGAACTCTGTTTATTGGAGAATGATGTTTCTTCCTTTCATGTTTTAAAGTCAGCTGTTGACTGCAATTCCATTTTACTCCCATTGCACAAGCCACTGGCACCTCAATAAGAAATGACTATAAAAGATGTGTTAAAATCGAATGCAATTTAAAATTTTCATTAAGGAAACAATTTAAAGATAATGAAAAAGACAGTGGTTTTACGCTTGTTATTATATCTAATTTATTTGCTATGTCTACAATTTAGTTCCAAGATTGACTGCATTTGCCATTTAATCCGATTTGAGAATCTATTAGAGGATTGTGAATGGCTGCTAGATACTGTAGTGGCCTTTAGGTTAGGGTTAGAGGCTGGATAGGGGCCTTTAGTTACTAGGGTTAGAGGCTGGATAGGGGCCTTTAGTTACTAGGGTTAGAGGCTGGATAGGGGCCTTTAGTTACTAGGGTTAGAGGCTGGATAGGGGCCTTTAGTTACTAGGGTTAGAGGCTGGATAGGGGCCTTTAGTTACTAGGGTTAGAGGCTGGATAGGGGCCTTTAGTTACTAGGGTTAGAGGCTGGATAGGGGCCTTTAGTTACTAGGGTTAGAGGCTGGATAGGGGCCTTTAGTTACTAGGGTTAGAGGCTGGATAAGGGCCTTTAGTTACTAGGGTTAGAGGCTGGATAAGGGCCTTTAGTTACTAGGGTTAGAGGCTGGATAAGGGCCTTTAGTTACTAGGGTTAGAGGCTGGATAGGGGCCTTTAGTTACTAGGGTTAGAGGCTGGATAGGGGCCTTTAGTTACTTAGGGTTAGGATTAGAGTTAGAGTTAGAGTTAGGGTTAGGATTGTGAATGGCTGCTAGATACTGTAGTGGCCTTTAGGTTAGGGAGGGTCATTAGCACTACTGCCTCACAGAAAGACAGTCCTCGGTTAAATGCTGCTAGTGATGGTTAAATGCTACTAGTGCTCCTAGTGATGGTTAAATGCTCTAGTGCTGCTAGTGATGGCTAAATGCTCCTAGTGCTCCTAGTGATGGTTAAATGCTCTAGTGCTGCTAGTGATGGTTAAATGCTCCCAGTGCTGCTAGTGATTGTTAAATGCTGCTAGTGATGGTTAAATGCTCTAGTGCTGCTAGTGATGGTTAAATGCTCCCAGTGCTGCTAGTGATGGTTAAATGCTGCTAGTGATGGTTAAATGCTCCTAGTGCTGCTAGTGATGGCTAAATGCTCCCAGTGCTGCTAGTGATGGTTAAATGCTCCTAGTGCTCCTGGTGATGGTTAAATGCTGCTAGTGATGGTTAACTGCTGCTAGTGATGGTTAAATGCTGCTAGTGATGGTTAAATGCTCTAGTGCTACTAGTGATGGTTAAATGCTGCTAGTGATGGTTAAATGCTGCTAGTGATGGTTAAATGCTGCTAGTGATGGTTAAATGCTGCTAGTGATGGTTAAATGCTCTAGTGCTGCTAGTGATGGTTAAATGCTGCTAGTGATGGTTAAATGCTGCTAGTGCTAGTATCTCTCCTCTATCTCCCCTCTATCTCTCTCCTATCTCTACTTTCTCCTCTATCTCTCTCCTCTATCTCTCTCCTATCTCTCTCCTCTATCTCTCCTATCTCTACTCTCTCTCTCCATCTCTCCTCCATCTTTCTCCTATCTCTACTCTCTCCTGTCTCCCTTCTATCTCTCTACTCTATCCTCTCTCTCCCTTCTATCTCTCTCCTATCTATACTCTCTCTCAATTATCTCCCCTTTATCTATTATCTCTACTCTCCCTCTCTCCTCTATCTCTGTTATCTCTACTCTCTCCTCTATCTACTGTATATTGTCTCTACTCTCTCTCCTATCTCTCTCCTCTCTCCTCTTTCTCCTCTCTCTCGCTTCATATCCCTCTAACTGTTCTCTATCTCTCCTATCTCTCCTATCTCTCTCCTCTGTCTCCTCTTTATCCTCTCTCTCTTCCTATCCCTCTAACTGTCCTCTATCTCTCCTATCTCTCTCCTCTCTCTCCTCTTTATCCTCTCTCTCTTCCTATCCCTCTAGCTGTCCTCTATCTCTCCTATCTCTCTCCTATCTCTCTCCCCTCTCTCCGCTTTATCCTCTCTCTTCCTATCCCTCTAACTGTCCTCTATCTCTCCTTTCTCTCTCCTATCTCTCTCCTCTCTCTCCTCTTTATCCTCTCTCTCTTCCTATCCCTCTAACTGTCCTCTATCTCTCCTTTCTCTCTCCTATCTCTCTCCTCTCTCTCCTCTTTATCCTCTCTCTCTTCCTATCCCTCTAACTGTCCTCTATCTCTCCTATCCCTCTTCTATCTCCTTCTGCTCTCTTCATTCATTGTATTGGGTTGAACCCTAAAAAGAACAGTTCACAGGACAGATTGACAGAAGAGAAGAGAAACATCATATTTTATTGAACTCGCTGGGCTGTTTATATACAGTATGCATGATGACACAACACAGTCAGTTATGTATCTGAATTACTCTTCTCGTTCAACTGTATCATCGTTAATATGATCATTAATAATGTTCTGCTGTTTGGGAACTGAACTGTTAATTATTTATTTCTGGTTAAAAAAACAAAGAAATAATGTGTATAACCTTTGACCCCGTTTATGCTTGCTTTGACCCTTGGAAATATTGAAGTGAAGGGTTAGGGTTAGGGTTAAACTCTGACCCTTAGAATAAGGGTTAACCTTTGACCCTGACCCTGATTCCTGCTTTGACCTGTGGAAATACAGAAGTGAAGAACAGCAAATAAAGTCATTATTTGTGATCCCTTTGTCCAATCATCCCGTGATAGTTCAAAGTTCATCATGGCCCTAGCCCTTCTTAACCCTAACCCTACTTAACCCTCAGGTGTACCATCATCACCCCTCACCCCTTCTGCCTCACCCCTGCTGTCCTCCCCCTCTCCCCTACAGTCCTCACACCTACAGTTCTCCCCCCTCACCCATACAGCCTCACCCTTTCAGTCCTCACCCCTCACCCCTGCAGTCTCACCCCTGCAGTCCTCACCCCTGGTCTTCTCCTGATGAGGACAATTCAATACACACACACAAACTCACCCTCACACACACTCCCTCTGACCAATCCAATCTCATTATGTTGACCGCCTGCATTTCTAAACACGATAAATCATTTGAGAACCAGAAGTTCAGCTTCTCTCACCTTGTCTCCGTCTTGCATACTCTCTCTCCTTATCCTGTCCATCTCTCCCTCTAGTGCACCCTGCTCTCTCTCCTTATCCTGTCCATCTCTCCCTCTAGTACACCCTGCTGTCTCTCCTTATCCTGTCCATCTCTCCCTCTAGTACACCCTGCTCTCTCTCCTTATCCTGTCCATCTCTCCCTCTAGTACACCCTGCTCTCTCTCCTTATCCTGTCCATCTCTCCCTCTAGTACACCCTGCTGTCTCTCCTTATCCTGTCCATCTCTCCCTCTAGTACACCCTGCTCTCTCTCTCCTTATCCTGTCCATCTCTCCCTCTAGTACACCCTGCTCTCTCTCCTTATCCTGTCCATCTCTCCCTCTAGTACACCCTGCTCTCTCTCTCCTTATCCTGTCCATCTCTCCCTCTAGTACACCCTGCTGTCTCTCCTTATCCTGTCCATCTCTCCCTCTAGTACACCCTGCTCTCTCTCCTTATCCTGTCCATCTCTCCCTCTAGTACACCCTGCTGTCTCTCCTTATCCTGTCCATCTCTCCCTCTAGTACACCCTGCTCTCTCTCTCCTTATCCTGTCCATCTCTCCCTCTAGTACACCCTGCTCTCTCTCCTTATCCTGTCCATCTCTCCCTCTAGTACACCCTGCTCTCTCTCCTTATCCTGTCCATCTCTCCCTCTAGTACACCCTGCTCTCTCTCCTTATCCTGTCCATCTCTCCCTCTAGTGCACCCTGCTCTCTCTCCTTATCCTGTCCATCTCTCCCTCTAGTACACCCTGCTCTCTCTCCTTATCCTGTCCATCTCTCCCTCTAGTACACCCTGCTCTCTCTCTCCTGTGTGAGGTCCAGCTTCAACAGAATCCTGATGGGTGGCCTGTCCTCAGCAGGCATCATCACCTGCCCAAGGGCAGGGTTAGGGTTAGGGTTAGGGTTAGGCATCATCACCTGCTGGGCAGCCACCCATCCGCTGTCCCACTGCTGAATAACAGTTTATAAAGGTGAACACAGCCAAGACCGAACGCAAAACCACTTCTACTACACCTCATTATGGACCGCTGCTGATGTTTAGCAGCTCTACATCTCTAGCCTTCCTCATACACCTCTTCCTCTCTCCTCATCTAACTCTCTCCACCCATCTCTACCCCTCCTTATTTCAAATCCAAACGGACAGGACGCTGGGTGTGGCCCTAAACAAAGGGCCACAATATCTGTTAAATAGGGTTGGTAAAGGACTCTAAAGGACCAGGCTATCTGCTGGTATATCTTCCCTGTCTCTGCCAGGTTGGGCTTCTATCGAGCAGGTGTGGGAGGGGGCTCTGACCACTGTCTGCTATTGGTCAACCACAGCACATGAATGATTACATCAATATCTGTTGAATAGGGTTGGGTGAAGACGGTTCAGTTTAGTTCAACATGGACCAGGTTGAGGTTCTGAGGGATTCTGATCGTTTAGAAGACCACTCAAGCTGGCGCTATGAGGCCAGGAGAAGGTTGGAGACCCTAGGCTCATTAAAGAACCACACATCCAGGTGGCTTGATGGTACTCTGTCCAAATAACCGTGTTCTGCAGCCTTTTGACAACTTATCGACCACATAAATGTCTCTCTCTCTCTACCTCTATCTCGCTCTCTCCCCTTTATCTCTCTCTCACTACACCTCCATCTCTCTCTCTCTACACCTCTTTATCTCTATCGCTTTCTCTCTGGTGTTTTGATGGAAAGTGACAGGGTGTGTGTGGGTCTGGTTCACTCTTTGACAACTCTGGAAATTGGCTTTTCATCTTGCAGAAGAATCCTGGTCTGCTTGTGTAAGCAAGCGTCCTCTGGGACTTATTAGCGTCTGTATTGCTGAGGGATGAGGAGTAATTGGATGTGTATGCGTGTGGCCAGAGCGTGTGGAGGGGATGTATAAAACACCTAAAGACCTCCTCACCAGCACATGAATTATCTTTGTAGAACCTTAATAGCTGACTGGTCACAGCAGCTGAAAACAACAAAAGTTCTTTAAGTTTGACATTGTACAAAAAACACTACAATATATGCCACTGTGTTTATTCTTGAAACCTTGTGTTGTAAAGTAAAAACCTCTGAGTGTTCAGCATCATCTAACTCCTCTAGTTGTCACCTTTGAAGGACCTTTGAAGGACTTTGAAGGACTTTGAAGTCAACCTGAGTTGACTTGAAATCAACAAGACACTTCAACCCCGCTCATTCGGAGAGGTTCTGAGAGTTGACAAATGATGAACAGGCAGGAGCTTCACAACATCAGACCAAAGAATGGCTCAGGAACGCTGCATCACATGTTCTTCCATGTTGGTTGTGTCAGTAAAAACGGGAAATATAAAAAGCAATACAGCCTTTTCTGAAAAATTCAACACAGAAACGTGATGTGCTTCTTAACATTACCGCTCCATGTAAGACTTTTCTGTTTGTTCCAAACTTGTTTTTGGTCTTTGCATTTATCTAAAAAGCAATGTGCCTTCTTCACACCTCAGGTTAGAGTGAGCCATATTTACAGCATATATGCCAATTTACCATCATCCTGTTCCTTTGAGATTAAAGCAACATTTAAGACATGTTCATGTTTGCTGTAGTGCTGATCTTGTAACGCATCAGCACTGGCCTCAAATGCCACTTAAAATGGAGGGAAATATAAATAAAATATTCAAAGACAATCAGCAGCTTTTTGGAGCACCCTTCACCACTACTGGTTTCCTAAAGCATTTCGTAAGCAAAGCATTTGGAAAAGGACCATCCATGTTCCATTATATTTGATTCTCTTTGACATATCAAAAGCCCAGGTGTGTGGTCCAGTAGTCCAGCATCTAGTACGTTTACCAGAGGAACCACAGATGCTTTAAGTCGCACTGCAGAGCAACCGAGAGACCTCTTCTCAGGCATGCTGTTTAAAAACACTGAGAAAAAAGTACATGTCAGAATGTTCTTCAATAATTTGTTCTGACTATCAGGAAATCAGGTTGGTCCAGCTCCTCCTCCGATCCAATCCTAAACCCTTCTGAGTTTAGCTAGTTGAGTTAGCTAGTTGAGTCAGGCTATCTGAGTTAGCATGCTGAGTCAGGTTGGCTGACTTTAGCTAGCTGTGTTTAGCTAGCTGAGTTAGGCTAACTGAGTTAGCTATCTGAGTCAGGTTGGCTAAGTGTAGCTAGTTGAGTTTGGCAAGCTGAGTCAGGCTATCTGAGTTTAGCTATCTGAGTCAGTCTAGCTGAGTTTAGCTAGCTGAGTCAGGCTCTCAGAGTTTAGCTATCTGAGTCAGTCTAGCTGAGTTTAGCTAGCTGAGTTTAGCTAGTTGAGTTTAGCTATCTGAGTCAGTCTAGCTGAGTTTAGCTAGCTGAGTTTAGCTAGTTGAGTTTAGCTAGCTGAGTCAGGCTCTCAGAGTTTAGCTATCTGAGTCAGTCTAGCTGAGTTTAGCTAGTTGAGTTTAGCTATCTGAGTCAGTCTAGCTAGCTGAGTTTAGCTAGTTGAGTTTAGCTAGCTGAGTCAGGCTCTCAGAGTTTAGCTATCTGAGTCAGGCTATCTGAGTCAGGCTAGCTGAGTTTAGCTAGCTGAGTTTAGCTAGTTGAGTTTAGCTAGCTACATAGCTGTGCCAGCTCCGGTTCTGGGGGGCTGTTGGGGAGCTTGGAGTGGAACAGCTGCAAGGAGTCTTTGATGCGCGCAACCTCGCTGGCCGGCAGCTTGAGGCGATGGCGCAGGAGGCAGCTGAACAGGTCGAGGGGCTGGGGGGCGGGAGGAGACAGCCGGTTGATCCGGTCTCTCATCTCCAGAAGCATCATGAATGCAGCATCTTGAGTGCCTTGTGTGTATGGGTAGTCCAGTTGGAGGATCAGATCTTTCAGCCCCTCAGGGTCAAAGTGCATGCTGTATCCAAACACCTTCAATGTGTTTATCTTCATGGAGCCCATGTTTGACGTCTGGTCTTCCACGTCCAGCGGTTCGTAGAACAGTGTTTCGTTGACCACAGGGTCGTCCGTGACGATGCGGCTCCGCAGGTAGATGTGCACCGTTTCAAAAAAGGACTTCCACTTGTTGCCCAGTGACAGAGTCCAGTTGTAACACAGGGCTGTTGTCATGGTGGTGTCCAGTCGAGTCCTCTCCCAGTCAGGGAAGACTGGCTGGTTTACCGGCAGGAACCAGCTCTCAGAGTGGCTCCCTCCAAACGGATTGACGTAAATGGCGGGAACCGGCTCCAAGGTGGAGTTCTTAGTGGAGCAGATCTGGAAGGAGATGCCCATGAGCATGTGGATGAGGTTGGACTTGTTCTTGTTGCTCTTCAGTGTCAACAACATCCTCTTCCTCCAAGCAGGATTGAACCAACTGCCCAAGCGGACATCGTTGCTGATGTAGATGGCGTGGACCTCCACCCTGCTGTCCAGACGCTGCAGTAGATATTTCACCTGGAGGCAGAGTTGCACATCATGAGGCACTACTGACAAGACACTGTGAAATCACCGTGTTTACAGTGATTTATTCAGATAGATTGGTGTTTGGTACCTCAGTGTCGGCCATGTCCAGGTCAAAGTTCAGGTAGTGGTCAAGAGATGCTGCGATGCTGGGCCGGCAGGATCCAAAATGGAGGAGGTTGCCATGGTGACAGGCACCACAGCGGGTAACGTTGTCAGGAGCACAGGAGGAGCAGGAGCTGGAGGAGGAGCCCACCACACATGGAACTATTGCCTGGCAGGAGGGCTGCTCCACAGGACAGCTGCAGCTCAGGACCTCCTCTGAGAAGGAGCCCAGGACTCCGTGCTCGTTGCAGTAGAGGAGAGACTGGACCCGTGACAACCAGAACCCCAGCCGCCTGCAGGGACAAACACACACTGCTAGGAGGGACCCGGGACTCACACACACACACACACACACACACACACACACACACACACACACACACACACACACACACACACACACACACACACACACACACACACACACACTGCTAGGAGGGACCCGGGACTCACACACACACACACACACACACACACACACACACTGCTAGGAGGGACCCGGGACTCACACACACACCCACACACACACACACACACACACACACTCACATACACACTGCTAGGAGGGACCCGGGACTCACACACACA
The DNA here is from genome assembly GCA_026745465.1 of Lota lota. Lineage (NCBI taxonomy): Eukaryota > Metazoa > Chordata > Actinopteri > Gadiformes > Lotidae > Lota > Lota lota. The sequence continues at coordinate 49,978 of JACYXH010000752.1, forward strand.
CACATTCACACACACACACTGCTAGGAGGGACCCGGGACTCACGCACACACACACACACACACACACACACACTGCTAGGAGGGACCCGGGACTCACACACACACACACACACACACACACACACACACACACTGCTAGGAGGGAACCGGGACTCCCTCACACACACATACACACACACACACACACACAAACACACTGCCAGGATGGACACACACACAAACACACACTGCTAGCTCACTAACCAGTATAGGGTGAATGTTGACATATGTTTCAGCCATGCATTGCTAGTGTTTCTATGTGGTGAACAGCCATGCATTGTTAGTGTTTCTATGTGGTGAACAGCCATGCATTGCTAGTGTTTCTATGTGGTGAACAGCCATGCATTGCTAGTGTTTCTATGTGGTGAACAGCCATGCATTGCTAGTGTTTCTATGTGGTGAACAGCCATGCATTGCTAGTGTTTCTATGTGGTGAACAGCCATGCATTGTTAGTGTTTCTATGTGGTGAACAGCCATGCATTGCTAGTGTTTCTATGTGGTGAACAGCCATGCATTGTTAGTGTTTCTATGTGGTGAACAGCCATGCATTGCTAGTGTTTCTATGTGGTGAACAGCCATGCATTGTTAGTGTTTCTATGTGGTGAACAGCCATGCATTGCTAGTGTTTCTATGTGGTGAACAGCCATGCATTGTTAGTGTTTCTATGTGGTGAACAGCCATGCATTGTTAGTGTTTCTATGTGGTGAACAGCCATGCATTGCTAGTGTTTCTATGTGGTGAACAGCCATGCATTGCTAGTGTTTCTATGTGTTTTCTACCTCTCCCTGGGCAGGCTGATGCGGGGCAGCCTAGGACATCTCTTGCTCAAGGTGAACAGTTTGCGGACCGTCTTGTGGGCCTTCCCCAGGACCAGGGTGCTGCTGGACTCCAGCTGGGAGTAGCGCTTCTGGAGCTGAAGGTCGCCGGACCAGGACTTAGCGATCTGGGACACATTCAGGAAGTGGTGGGTCGGGAGTCGCTTCATAAAGGACTTGAACTCATCTGGAGGAAGGGGAGCAGTGATGGTGGGGATGGAGAGAGGGGAAGAAAAACACCCAATTTTAGTTAACAATGTCTTTAGAGAAACTGCTAATATTAGACCCCTGGCAAAGGATGGACCTGACCCTGTAGTTTGCCTACCAGGCTAACATTGGGCTTGAAGACGCCATCATTTACCTGCTACACCGGTTCCACTCTCACCTGTACAGGACTGGCAGCACTGGGAGCTTCTTGTTTTCTCCAGTGCATTCAACACCATTCAGCCCCCTCTACCCGGAGACGAGCTATGGCCAAGGCAGGCAAGACCCCCCTGGTCACCTGGGGTACCGACTACTTGACTGGCAGACCACAGAATGAGGAGGACTGTGTGTCACATCGAGGGGTCAGTAACATGTGGGCCCCCAGGGGACTGTGCTGGTTCCCTTCCTGTTCTGACCTTAGGTACAACTCGCAGTCCTGTCACCTACAGAAGTTGTGGATGACTCTGGGATTGTAGGATTTTAGATTTGTGAGTGATGGAGCCAGAGCCCTCTGAAGCTCAACGCAGGGAAGACCAGCGAGTTGGTGGTGGTCATTAGGAGTCACCCCTGTGTCCATCCAGAGGCTGGATGTGGCACCTGAACAGTAAGCTGGAGTGATCTGGGAACACTGAGGCAGTATACCAGAAGGGCCAGAGCAGATTGTATTTCCTAAGGAGGCTCTGGTTCTTCATTGCAGGACCATGCTGTACATGTTTCACCAGTCTGTGGGTGGAAGGGCCTCTACTTGGCCGTTGTGAGCTGAAGCAGGAACTTCAAAGCTGTGGATGCCAAAAGGATGGACAAACTGCTTAGTTAGGCGGGGTCTGTCCTGGGGGACTTGACTCAGTCAGGGTGCGTGCAGAGAAGAGGATGGGGACCAGGGTTAGGGTTAGGGTTAGACCCTAACCCTTAACCCTTAACCCTTAACCCTAACCCAGAGAAGAGGATGGGGACCAGACTGCCACCCATCATGGACACCGCCTCTAAGCCGCTCCATGACCCTCTGGTCAGGCAGAGGAGCACCTTCAGCAGGAGACCTGTCTGCCCCTAACCCACAGAGCGACACAGGAGACCTGTCTGCCCCTAACCCACAGAGCGGCACAGGAGACCTGTCTGCCCTTAACCCACAGAGCGGCACAGGAGACCTGTCTGCCCCTAACCCACAGAGCGACACAGGAGACCTGTCTGCCCCTAACCCACAGAGCGGCACAGGAGACCTGTCTGCCCCTAACCCACAGAGCGGCACAGGAGACCTGTCTGCCCCTAACCCACAGAGCGACACAGGAGACCTGTCTGCCCCTAACCCACAGAGCGGCACAGGAGACCTGTCTGCCCCTAACCCACAGAGCGGCACAGGAGACCTGTCTGCCCCTAACCCACAGAGCGACACAGGAGACCCTTCCTCCCTACTGCCATCAGACTTTACTACTTAGACTAGTGCCACGTAATCGCATACTGACCCCCCATTAATGTTCCTTCACACTCACCCCCCCTTAACGTACATTCATACCCCCCTTAACGTACATTCATACCCCCCCTTAACGTACATTCATACCCCCCTTAACGTACATTCATACCCCCCTTAACGTACATTCATACCCCCCCTTAACGTACATTCATACCCCCCCTTAACGTACATTCATACCCCCCTTAACGTACATTCATACCCCCCCTTAACGTACATTCATACCCCCCTTAACGTACATTCATACCCCCCTTAACGTACATTCATACCCCCCCTTAACGTACATTCATACCCCCCCTTAACGTACATTCATACCCCCCTTAACGTACATTCATACCCCCCTTAACGTACATTCATACCCCCCTTAACGTACATTCATACCCCCCTTAACGTACATTCATACCCCCCTTAACGTACATTCATACCCCCCCTTAACGTACATTCATACCCCCCCTTAACGTACATTCATACCCCCCCTTAACGTACATTCATACCCCCCTTAACGTACATTCATACCCCCCTTAACGTACATTCATACCCCCCTTAACGTACATTCATACCCCCCTTAACGTACATTCATACCCCCCTTAACGTACATTCATACCCCCCCTTAACGTACATTCATACCCCCCTTAACGTACATTCATACCCCCCCTTAACGTACATTCATACCCCCCTTAACGTACATTCATACCCCCCTTAACGTACATTCATACCCCCCTTAACGTACATTCATACCCCCCTTAACGTACATTCATACCCCCCCTTAACGTACATTCATACCCCCCTTAACGTACATTCATACCCCCCTTAACGTACATTCATACCCCCCCTTAACGTACATTCATACCCCCCTTAACGTACATTCATACCCCCCTTAACGTACATTCATACCCCCCTTAACGTACATTCATACCCCCCTTAACGTACATTCATACCCCCCTTAACGTACATTCATACCCCCCTTAACGTACATTCATACCCCCCCTTAACGTACATTCATACCCCCCTTAACGTACATTCATACCCCCCTTAACGTACATTCATACCCCCTTAACGTACATTCATACCCCCCTTAACGTACATTCATACCCCCCTTAACGTACATTCATACCCCCCTTAACGTACATTCATACCCCCCCTTAACGTACATTCATACCCCCCTTAACGTACATTCATACCCCCCCTTAACGTACATTCATACCCCCCTTAACGTACATTCATACCCCCCCCTTAACGTACATTCATACCCCCCTTAACGTACATTCATACCCCCCTTAACGTACATTCATACCCCCCCTTAACGTACATTCATACCCCCCCTTAACGTACATTCATACCCCCCCTTAACGTACATTCATACCCCCCTTAACGTACATTCATACCCCTCCCCCCACCCCCCACATAGTGCTGGTGAATTTAGAACAGTGCTACTAATGGTTTGAGGGTTAGGAGGTGGCTAGGCTAACCCTCAAACCATTAGTAGCACTGTGGTACTAATGTACCTCTCTCCCCCCCCACCCCCCACATAGTGCTACTAACGGTTTGAGGTTTAGGATTCACATGAAAGCTTCTCTCCAGCCTCTAGCTACTCCTCCTCCAGCCTCTAGCTACTCCTCCTCCAGCCTCTAGCTACTCCTCCTCCAGCCTCTAGCTACTCCTCCTCCAGCCTCTAGCTACTCATCCTCCAGCCTCTAGCTACTCCTCCTCCAGCCTCTAGCTACTCCTCCTCTAGCCTCTAGCTACTCCTCCTCCAGCCTCTAGCTACTCCTCCTCCAGCCTCTAGCTACTCCTCCTCCAGCCTCTAGCTACTCCTCCTCCAGCCTCTAGCTACTCCTCCTCCAGCCTCTAGCTACTCCTCCTCTAGCCTCTAGCTACTCCTCCTCCAGCCTCTAGCTACTCCTCCTCTAGCCTCTAGCTACTCCTCCTCCAGCCTCTAGCTACTCCTCCTCTAGCCTCTAGCTACTCCTCCTCTAGCCTCTAGCTACTCCTCCTCTAGCCTCTAGCTACTCCTCCTCCAGCCTCTAGCTACTCCTCCTCCAGCCTCTAGCTACTCCTCCTCCAGCCTCTAGCTACTCCTCCTCTAGCCTCTAGCTACTCCTCCTCCAGCCTCTAGCTACTCCTCCTCCAGCCTCTAGCTACTCCTCCTCTAGCCTCTAGCTACTCCTCCTCCAGCCTCTAGCTACTCCTAAACAACAGGATCCCAGCTAGCCCTTAATCGATAGGGTTCAGGGCTGAGAAACAGACATCCTTAGAGATGGAGAGAACATGCTGATGGATGAGCAGACACATGGCTGTCTTCATGAAGGACTGACTTTACATGAGATGCTGCTGAAAGCCTTTTAAACAACATGCTAAATAATGTCTCATACTACAATACCAATCACTCCCTCAGAGGGATACTAGTAACTAGTACTATTATATACTAGTACTATTATCAATACTAGACTGAGGGGAAGATGAGGAAGATATACTCATACTATGAATACCTTCGTCTGAGGCTCACACACAAACACACACGCACAATACACTTTACATTGGTATTGATAACATGTTTGATGTTTCAGGTATCTTGTGTCTACAGACAGTAACTGTGGCAAGCAGATCTCAACACCAGCTCCTTTCTAGCTATAGCCGTTGACAGTAACCGTAGCAACGAGATCCTATGTAACCATAAAATATGATAGTAACCATGGCAACCAGCTCCTCTCTAACTATAGACGATGCTAGTAACCATAGCAACCAGCTCCTCTCTAACTATAGATGATAATAGTAACCATAGCAACCAGCTCCTCTCTAACTATAGACAATGCTAGTCTGTAACTATAGATAATAGTAACCATAGCAACCAGCTCCTCTCTAACTATAGACAATGCTAGTTTGTAACTATAGATAATAGTAACCGTAGCAACCAGCTCCTCTCTAACTAAAGACAATGATAGTAACCATAGCAACCAGCTCCTCTCTAACTATAGACAATGCTAGTCTGTAACTATAGATAATAGTAACCATAGCAACCAGCTCCTCTCTAACTATAGACAATGCTAGTCTGTAACTATAGATAATAGTAACCGTAGCAACCAGCTCCTCTCTAACTAAAGACAATGATAGTAACCGTAGCAACCAGCTCCTCTGTAACTAAAGACAATGACAGTAACCGTAGCAACCAGCTCTTCTGTAACTATAGGTGATGACAGTAACCATAGAAACCAGCTCCTCTGTTACTATAGTTGATGACAGTAACCATATTAACCAGCTCCTGTGTAACTATAGGTGATGACAGTAACCGTAGCAACCAGCTCCTCTGTTACTATAGGTGATGACAGTAACCGTAGCAACCAGCTCCTCTGTTACTATAGGTGATGACAGTATTGGTTGCAAACAGGACCTCGTCAATGTGTTTACCTTTTTGACTGAACCTCTAACACTAGCACCATCTAACCCTTACCCAATCTACACTAACCCCATCCTTTTGGAGGAGAGCAGCAGAGAGAGTCACACACACACACACACACTCCTTCTGCGCTATGCTTCAATGAGTTGACTGTTTTGTGCCAAAGGCAGCATTTCTCTTGGATTCCAGAGAGAATCTCCCATGCTCAGCTCTCATCCATATAATCCCCAACTCTCTCCATTTCCCTGTTAGAAAGAGCCCTCTCAGAACTGAATGGTTCTGCACAAGGTGATATGTACCAGAAGCCAACATCCTCAGCAAACAAACAAAGCACAGAGCCTAAATAAAAGCACAGAGCCTAAATGAATGTGTGATGGGGACGATATGTCAGAGCTTTTACCAAAGCTCCCTAGAAGACAGAGACTCTGACCGCCTGTGACGTCCCAACGTGTGAAGGTAACTTCATTTGACCGTTATTTTGGTTTGTGATGTCAGCTCAATCTGCTGCTTGACCATCGCATGTTGTCATACTCAATATCCTGTGAAATATCCTGTCCCATGCTGTCTGAATATGAGTTGGTGTTAAATGCTTCTATTTGTCTTTGACACAAATACAGAGCAGACACTTGAACACAAGATATTAGTTGGGATATAACCTTAACCTTAACTAACCTTAACCCCAACCAAAACACTAGTGGTTAGGATGTTGAACTAACCTTAACCCTAACCAAAACACTAGTGGTTAGGATGTTGAACTAACCTTAACCCTAACCAAAACACTAGTGGTTAGGATGTTGAACTAACCTTAACCCTAACCAAAACACTAGTGGTTAGGATGTTGAACTAACCTTAACCCTAACCAAAACACTAATGGTTAGGATGTTAAACTAACCTTAACCCTAACCAAAACACGAATGGTTAGGATGTTAAACTAACCTTAACCCTAACCAAAACACTAATGGTTAGGACGTTAAACTATCCTAAACCCTAACCAAAACACTAATGGTTAGGATGTTAAACTATCCTAAACCCTAACCAAAACACTAATGGTTAGGATGTTAAACTATCCTAAACCCTAACCAATACACTAATGGTTAGGATGTTAGCTAAAACTAGTGGTTAGACTGTTTAACTAATCAGAGTGCATAGGATGTTTAAGTAACCCTACTGGTTAGGGCGTTTAACTAACACTACTGGTTAGGATGTTTTTCCAGTCTGAATCTTTGTAAAGAGTTAATAAGCCAGTCTGCATCTTTAGAACTAGTTAATGAGTCAGTCTCTGACACTATAAGGGAGGGGTTATGACCCTTGACCTTCTGTTACCTGACTCCATGAAGTGTTGGTTGAATTCGCTCCAGGCGTCTTTGCTCTTCCTCAGGTTATCCTCCATGACTCGGATGTCGGCGGATGGACAGTTACATTCTGGAAAGCGTGCGGAGCAGCGGCACCAGCAGTCGTTGTTATGACAGAGAAGTTCTCCCTCCGAGTTGCAAGCAACATAGCTGAGGGCTGCTTCCACGAAGCGGCTACGCAGAAACTCTGGCAACACATCCTGCAAACCTGCAACACAACAATCAGTATAAGATCTACTGCTGCACAACACACTGCTGCACAACACACTGCTACACAACACACTGCTGCTTCACTACTGCTCCACAACACACTGCTCCACAACACACTGCTACACAACACACTGCTGCTTCACTACTGCTGCACAACACACTGCTACACAACACACTGCTACACAACACACTGCTGCACAACACACTGCTACACAACACACTGCTGCTTCACTACTGCTCCACAACACACTGCTACACAACACACTGCTACACAACACACTGCTCCACAACACACTGCTACACAACACACTGCTGCGCAACACACTGCTGCACAACACACTGCTGCGCAACACACTGCTGCACAACACACTGCTACACAACACACTGCTGCTTCACTACTGCTCCACAACACACTGCTACACAACACACTGCTGCACAACACACTGCTGCACAACACACTGCTACACAACACACTGCTGCTTCACTACTGCTCCACAACACACTGCTACACAACACACTGCTACACAACACACTGCTACACAACACACTGCTGCTTCACTACTGCTCCACAACACACTGCTACACAACACACTGCTACACAACACACTGCTACACAACACACTGCTGCACAACACACTGCTGCTTCACTACTGCTGCACAACACACTGCTGCACAACACACTGCTGCACAACACACTGCTACACAACACACTGCTGCGCAACACACTGCTGCACAACACACTGCTACACAACACACTGCTGCTTCACTACTGCTCCACAACACACTGCTACACAACACACTGCTGCACAACACACTGCTGCACAACACACTGCTGCTTCACTACTGCTACACAACACACTGCTGCACAACACACTGCTACACAACACACTGCTGCTTCACTACTGCTCCACAACACACTGCTACACAACACACTGCTACACAACACACTGCTGCTTCACTACTGCTCCACAACACACTGCTACACAACACACTGCTACACAACACACTGCTACACAACACACTGCTGCACAACACACTGCTGCTTCACTACTGCTGCTTCACTACTGCTCCACAACACACTGCTACACAACACACTGCTGCACAACACACTGCTGCTTCACTACTGCTGCACAACACACTGCTGCACAACACACTGCTACACAACACACTGCTGCACAACACACTGCTACACAACACACTGCTACACAACACACTGCTACACAACACACTGCTGCTTCACTACTGCTGCACCTGAACACCACCTGCAGATAGCTACTTCTGATTCTCTCTCTCTCTCTCTCTCTCTCTCTCTCTCTCTCTCTCTCTCTCTCTCTCTCTCTCTCTCTCTCTCTCTCTCTCTCTCTCTCTCTCTCTCTCTCTCTCTCTCTCTCTCTCTCTCTCTCTCTCTCTCTCTCTCAGAAATCAGAATCAGAAAAGCTTTATTGCCATGTACGCTTTTTAAACATACAAGAAATTTGTCTTGGTTATGTCTTGGTCTCTCTCTCTGTCTCTCTCTCTCTTTATGTCTCACCTCTCTCTGTCTTTCTCCCTTGCTCTACTTCTCTTTCTCTCTCACCCTCTCTCCCTCCTCCTCTCCCCATCTCTCACTTTATCCCTCCCCTTCTCTCTCTCTACCAGAGGACAAAGTTCCTTTAGGCTCTTGATTTGATAATGGCAGCAACCCACTACCCCAACACACACACACACACACACACACACACACACACACACACACACACACACACACACACACACACACACACACACACACACACACACACACACAGACAAACAAACACATTGAGAACAGCCAAAGTATTAAAGCATTGCAGAACATGGATTAATACATTAATAATTATGTGATGGTGCAAGGTGATGGTGCACAGTGACGATGAGAAGTGATGGTCCAGGGTGATGGTCCAGGGTGATGGTCCAGGGTGATGGTGCACAGTGATGGTGCACAGTGATGGTGCACGATGATGGTGTATAGTGATGGTCTACGGTGATGGTGCACGATGAGAAGTCCTACCCTGCAGGTGGATCTTGTTCTCTGGGCTGTGCACTAGGACGGAGCTCACAGAGTCCAGGCTGTCATAGTTACTGCATCCCAGAGGCCCCGTCCTCGTCTCTGTTACCTAGGAAACCATACACACATCTGTTATTTATCAATGTGATACATCCTTCCATATATCTATTGTATGTCAACATAATATGTACCTTGTGTCAAGTCAAATCAGGAAGCAGGTGTAGTGTGTACATTATGTGTGTAGTGTGTACATTATGTGTGTAGTGTGTGTGTAGTGTGTACATTATGTGTGTAGTGTGTACATTAGGTGTGTAGTGTGTACATTATGTGTGTAGTGTGTGCTGTTTGTAGTGCCGTTTAGTGTGTAGTATGTGGGAGTGTGTGTGGATGGTGGCTGGTTTAAGCAGCCTCACCTGGCCTGAGTCAGACTGATTGGAGTCTGGAGCTGGGTGGGGCTGCACACCTGTTGCACATTGACTAATCAGTGTGCACAGGTTAAACCAGCCATCACCACACACACTCAGGGAGAGCTCTCCTGCATGGCAGCATGGAGCACCAGCTGCATGCCTCATTCTATACAACCTTTACAATAAACCGGATTTTCAACATCACCACCCTGTGTCCATTGGTTTGGAGGAGCCCGAGGAAAGCCACCTAGGTGTGGTATGGGAGCCACCTAGGTGGCGTGTAGTATGGACATTGCTACACTCCACCTAGGTGGCTTTTCTCATTCCACCTAGGTGACTTTCTGGCTCTACATCGCCAGCACTCATGCCTCATGACTCATCTACTCTTTAAAAAGAAGAGCAGGCCTCCTACACACCAGCTGTCACTGCTCACACACACACACACACACACACACACACACACACACACACACACACACACACACACACACACACACACACACACACACACACACACACTGCGCCCACGCAGAGAAATTCCATAGAAGTGCTTTACATTGTAACTAGCGGCCTTGCTTCGTTGGAAAACATGATTAGTGGCCACATACACCCTTCCCATACAGACAGTATGGATAGGGTTACTACATAGGGTTAGGACATACACCCATCCCATACAGACAGTATGGATAGGGTTACTACATAGGGTTAGGACATACACCCATCCCATACAGACCGTATGGGTCCTATACTGTTCCAAAGGATCCATACAGACAGTATGGATCCTTTACTGTTCTAAAGGATCCATACAGACAGTATGGATCCTTTACTGTTCTAAAGGATCCATACAGACAGTATGAATCCTTTACTGTTCTAAAGGATCCATACAGACAGTATGAATCCTTTACTGTTCTAAAGGATCCATACAGCCAGTATGGATCCTTTACTGTTCTAAAGGATCCATACAGCCAGTATGGATCCTTTACTGTTCTAAAGGATCCATACAGACAGTATGAATCCTTTACTGTTCTAAAGGATCCATACAGACAGTATGGATCCTTTACTGTTCTAAAGGATCCATACAGACAGTATGGATCCTTTACTGTTCTAAAGGATCCATACAGACAGTATGAATCCTTTACTGTTCTAAAGGATCCATACAGACAGTATGGATCCTTTACTGTTCTAAAGGATCCATACAGACAGTATGAATCCTTTACTGTTCCAAAGGATTCTTTCAGAATCACAGGCCCACATCCAGAACTATATGACTAACATACCTCTGTAGAGGTATGTTAACCTAGGTATGTTAACCTATGTATAACCTAGGTATGTTAGGTTAACATACCTAGGTTAACATACCTCTGTAGAGGTATGTTAACTTAGGTATGTTAACCTATGTTAACCTAGGTATGTTAACCTATGTATAACCTAGGTATGTTAGGTTAACATACCTAGGTTAACATACCTCTGTAGAGGTATGTTAACTTAGGTATGTTAACCTATGTTAACCTAGGTATGTTAACCTATGTATAACCTGTTAGGTTAACATACCTAGGTTAACATACCTATGTAGAGGTATGTTAACTTAGGTATGTTAACCTATGTTAACCTAGGTATGTTAACCTATGTATAACCTAGGTATGTTAGGTTAACATACCTAGGTTAACATACCTATGTAGAGGTATGTTAACCTAGGTATGTTAACCTATGTTAACCTAGGTATGTTAACCTATGTATAACCTAGGTATGTTAGGTTAACCTAGGTATGTTAACCTATGTATAACCTAGGTATGTTAGGGTAACATACCTCTGTACAACTTGGACTCTGCTATCTTAGCGTGTCACAACTAAACGATTGGGTTTAGGGTGTATCAGAACCAACACTAGGGTTAGGTTGAAGTAGCTATCTGCAGGTGGTGTTCAGGTGTACCTTTATAGCTGATGTAGCTATCTGCAGGTGGTGTTCAGGTGTACCTTTATAGCGGATGTAGCTATCTGCAGGTGGTGTTCAGGTGTACCTTTATAGCGGATGTAGCTATCTGCAGGTGGTGCAGCCTCCTCAATGTGCTCTCTCGGTCGGTGAAGTAGGAAGCAGCCAGCTGGTGCAGCAGCTCCAGAGACACCACAGAGCTGTTGCCAGCCCCAGAATCAGACTTCCTGTTTAGCTTTTGTTTGTCCAGGAAGATGGTCAGGGACTCTTCCCCTAGGAACAAACACAGTGTTAGGGAGTAGGGTTCAGGGTTAGGGTTAGGTTTATGGCTTAGGGATAGGGTTATGGTTCAGGGTTCAGGGTTCAGGGTTAAGTTTATGGCTTAGGGATAGGGTTATGGTTCAGGGCTAAGGGTTAAGGTTAGGTTTATGGCTTAGGGATAGGGTTATGGTTCAGGGTTAAGGGTTAAGGTTAGGTTTATGGCTTAGGGATAGGGTTATGGTTTAGGGTTAAGGGTTAAGGTTAGGTTTATGGCTTAGGGATAGGGTTATGGTTCAGGGTTCAGGGTTAAGTTTATGGCTTAGGGATAGGGTTATGGTTCAGGGCTAAGGGTTAAGGTTAGGTTTATGGCTTAGGGATAGGGTTATGGTTCAGGGTTCAGGGTTAAGTTTATGGCTTAGGGATAGGGTTATGGTTCAGGGCTAAGGGTTAAGGTTAGGTTTATGGCTTACGGATAGGGTTATGGTTCAGGGTTAAGGGTTAAGGTTAGGTTTATGGCTTAGGGATAGGGTTATGGTTCAGGGTTAGGGTTAGGTTTATGGCTTAGGGATAGGGTTATGGTTCAGGGTTCAGGGTTCAGGGTTAAGTTTATGGCTTAGGGATAGGGTTATGGTTCAGGGCTAAGGGTTAAGGTTAGGTTTATGGCTTACGGATAGGGTTATGGTTCAGGGTTAAGGGTTAAGGTTAGCTTTATGGCTTAGGGATAGGGTTATGGTTCAGGGTTCAGGGTTAGGGTTAGGTTTATGGCTTAGGGATAGGGTTATGGTTCAGGGTTCAGGGTTCAGGGTTAAGTTTATGGCTTAGGGATAGGGTTATGGTTCAGGGCTAAGGGTTAAGGTTAGGTTTATGGCTTACGGATAGGGTTATGGTTCAGGGTTAAGGGTTAACGAGTGAAGATAGTTGAATGTAGTAGAGAAGTTCCTTCTTACCTCCCAGGGTGGCAGACACCAGGAAGTGGGTCCCGTACTTTTTGATGAGGTTCTCGTTGATTTGTTGTAGAGTGGGTCGTCGCCCTAGCAACCGCAGGTTGCGTAAGAACTCGGGCGCTAGCGGCAACGGAGCTCGCAGTAAATCTCTTTTCTCCGTCACCAAGCTAGTCACTTTCCAGTGGCTGAACTCCCTGCCAAATTAATAATATCATAACAATTATACATTTGACCAGGTGTACCTGTATTACTGTTACTAATATTAGTTATAACAAATATGTAATACCTGCATTACTGTTACTAATATTAGTTATAACAAATAGATAATACCTGTATTACTGTTACTAATATTAGTTATAACAAATATGTAATACCTGCATTACTGTTACTAATATTAGTTATAACAAATATGTAATACCTGCATTACTGTTACTAATATTAGTTATAACAAATATGTAATACCTGCATTACTGTTACTAATATTAGTTATAACAAATAGATAATACCTGCATTACTGTTACTAATATTAGTTATAAAAAATATGTAATACCTGCATTACTGTTACTAATATTAGTTATAACAAATATATAATACCTGCATTACTGTTACTAATATTAGTTATAACAAATATGTAATACCTGCATTACTGTTACTAATATTAGTTATAACAAATAGATAATACCTGCATTACTGTTACTAATATTAGTTATAACAAATATGTAATACCTGCATTACTGTTACTAATATTAGTTATAACAAATATGTAATACCAGCATTACTGTTACTAATATTAGTTATAACAAATATGTAATACCTGCATTCCTGTTACTAATATTAGTTATAACAAATATGTAATACCTGCATTACTGTTACTAATATTAGTTATAACAAATAGATAATACCTGTATTACTGTTACTAATATTAGTTATAACAAATAGATAATACATTAAACACTTTGATTCATGTCAAATATTCTCAGAGACATTACAAATAATGCAAATACAGCAAATAATGACATGCCATTACATTGGCCATGTAATAAATAATCACACATGCACGCGCGCCCACACACACACACACACACACACACACACACACACACACACACACACACACACACACACACATACACACAGCTAACAAAGCATGCTTGTGAATATATGTGTCATATTTAGTTTGAAGAACAGTTAGGAGCTCAGGGGACTCAGATAGGACTATGGTTAGAAGGATTTTATGTAGCCAGGTCGTTGCTAAGATTGTCTCTGTGTACTGGAGGAGTAAGGTTAATCTTCATTCCGTATGAATCTCATGTTAACTGGTGTCTGACTGGCTGCTTTCCAGGCATTGCTCAGACCAATATATTTATATGGTCAGACAATTTATGTTTCCAGGAACAAAATGCAAGCTAAAAGTTTGTATTTTGAGACAGAATCACCCAGAAATGTGAATCAAGGTTTAGAGTCAGTGTAGCCACTAAACTTTATCCAGGGTTAGGGTCAGTGTAGCCACTAACCTTTATCCAGGTTTAGGGTCAGTGTAGCCACTAACCCTTTATCCAGGGTTAGGGTCAGTGTAGTCCCAACACACCCACTAACCCTTTATCCAGGGTTAGGGTCAGTGTAGCCACTAACCCTTTATCCAGGGTTAGGGTCAGTGTAGCCACTAAACTTTATCCAGGGTTAGGGTCAGTGTAGCCACTAAACTTTATCCAGGGTTAGGGTCAGGGTAGTCCCAACACAGCCACTAACCCTTCTAAACCTAACCCAAGTATGTACACATATTCCTGGAGAAGTATATTTGCAAAACCCGGTTTCTGAAAATATTGAACATTATCCCTACCTGAAGATGTATCTTGATATAAAGAGTGTCTCCCATGCTGGGTTTGTAAGGGTTAGGGTTATTGAACATTATCCCTACCTGAAGATGTATCTTGATAAAAGAGTGTCTCCCATGCTGGGTTTGTAAGGGTTAGGGTTATTGAACATTATCCCTACCTGAAGATGTATCTTGATAAAAGAGTGTCTCCCATGCTGGGTTTGTAAGAGGGTTAGGGTTATTGAACATTATCCCTACCTGAAGATGTATCTTGATATAAAGAGTGTCTCCCATGCTGGGTTTGTAAGAGGGTTAGGGTTATTGAACATTATCCCTACCTGAAGATGTATCTTGATATAAAGAGTGTCTCCCATGCTGGGTTTGTAAGGGTTAGGGTTATTGAACATTATCCCTACCTGAAGATGTATCTTGATAAAAGAGTGTCTCCCATGCTGGGTTTGTAAGAGGGTTAGGGTTATTGAACATTATCCCTACCTGAAGATGTATCTTGATATAAAGAGTGTCTCCCATGCTGGGTTTGTAAGGGTTAGGGTTATTGAACATTATCCCTACCTGAAGATGTATCTTGATATAAAGAGTGTCTCCCATGCTGGGTTTGTAAGAGGGTTAGGGTTATTGAACATTATCCCTACCTGAAGATGTATCTTGATATAAAGAGTGTCTCCCATGCTGGGTTTGTAAGAGGGTTAGGGTTATTGAACATTATCCCTACCTGAAGATGTATCTTGATATAAAGAGTGTCTCCCATGCTGGGTTTGTAAGAGGGGGTCAACTGCTTGATTCAGGGTATCCTTCACAGTGGTGGGGTGCGCTAAGCGTAGCCGTCGGCAACGTATTGAAGAGCAGAAGCTGAGCATCATTTACTGTTCTGCCTGCCTCCGTCTCCCTGAGCTACCAGAGAGCTGCTAATGAAGATGGATGCAGCTAATGAAACCACTTAGCACGTTTCAGTTAGCTCTCACTGGTCCCAGCTCTGGCCATCCTCACTCTAAACCATCAAATTAAACCATCATATATACACTCTGAACCATCATATTAATACCATCATATATACACTCTGAACCATTATATTAATACCATAATATATACACTCAAACCATCATATATACACTCTGAACCATCATATTAATACCTATCATATATACACTCTGAACCATCATTATGATACCATCATATATACACTCTGAACCATCATATTAATACCATCATATATACACTCAAACCATCATATATACACTCTGAACCATCATATTAATACCATCATATATACACTCTGAACCATTATATTAATACCATAATATATACACTCAAACCATCATATATACACTCTGAACCATCATATTAATACCATCATATATACATTCTGAACCATCATATTAATACCATCATATATACACTCTGAACCATTATATATACACTCTGAACCATCATATTAATACCATCATATATACACTCAAACCATAATATATACACTCTGAACCATCATATTAATACCATCATATATACACTCTGAACCATTATATTAATACCATAATATATACACTCAAACCATCATATATACACTCTGAACCATCATATTAATACCATAATATATACACTCTGAACCATCATATTAATACCATCATATATACACTCTGAACCATCATATTAATACCATCATATATACACTCTGAATCATCACCAACCCTGACCCTCTAACCCTGACCTCTAAGACTGACCCCTAACCCTGACCCCTAACCCTGACCTCTAAGACTGACCCCTAACCCTGACCTCTAACCCTGACCTCTAAGACTGACCCCTAACCCTGACCCCCTAACCCTGACCTCTAAGACTGACCCCTAACCCTGACCCCTAACCCTGACCCCTAACCCTGACCCCTAACCCTGACCCCTAACCCTGACCTCTAACCCTGGGAGTGTCCTTGGCTAGATGGATTTTGAATGGAGCAGTACTTGGGCTGTGAATTATGACGTTTCCCAAGTCCACAAGAACATAAGTACAGAACGCAGATTGAAAAAGGGCTCATGACCCCTAACCTCTAACCCTGACCCTAACCATAACCCTGACCCTCTAACCCTGTGAACCGTTGTGGACCCAGGGTTACTTCTGTAGGGGTAGTGTTTCATTCATATTAGTATGTGTGTCATAAGTATAGGTTCTAAGCAAATATTTGTACCAATTCATTTCTCCCCTTCAGATCCTGCTGATCCAGGAAAAACTTGTTTTTTTGAAGGCAAGCTAAATATCTGCGGTTGCAGAAGTGTCGTTTAGGAGAAGATTGGAAGCACCTGGACCTCAATAACCACAAGCACATCAGAACCAGCTGTTAGTTAGGAAACCATTAATTACTTCACAGGATGCTTTTCAAGGCATCTAAATTGTATTAGTGCAACTGCACACTAACCCATCTGTTTTGCCTTCACGCTTGAAAGACAATGTGAATGTGTGTATGAATGTGTGGGTGAATGGGTGAAAGGATGTGTGCTTGAATGGGTGGGTGAATGGGTGTATGAATGGGTGAAAGAATGTGTGTATGAACGTGTGTAGGAAATAGCTGTCTAAAATATGAAATCTATCTTACATTACCACTTTATCTATATACAATTATCACTTCATCTAAAATTATCACTTCATCTAT
>JACYXH010000752.1:72500-160000 GCA_026745465.1 Lota lota
ATGGGACAGCCCAGGGCTCGTTTGTGATTTACAGGAGCTGAGCCCGGTGAACATGTCAGTGGATCTCCAGTAGGTGAGGCTGGGCCTTCATGTCCAGTAGGTGAGGCTGGGCCTTCATCTCCAGTAGGTGAGGCTGGGTCTTCATGTCCAGTAGGTGAGGCTGGGCCTTCATGTCCAGTAGGTGAGGCTGGGCCTTCATCTCCAGTAGGTGAGGCTGGGCCTTCATCTCCAGTAGGTGAGGCTGGGCCTTCATCTCCAGTAGGTGAGGCTGGGCCTTCATCTCCAGTAGGTGAGGCTGGGCCTTCATCTCCAGTAGGTGAGGCTGGGCCTTCATCTCCAGTAGGTGAGGCTGGGCCTTCATCTCCAGTAGGCGAGGCTGGGCCTTCATCTCCAGTAGGCGAGGCTGGGCCTTCATCTCCAGTAGGTGAGGCTGGGCCTTCATGTCCAGTAGGTGAGGCTGGGCCTTCATCTCCAGTAGGTGAGGCTGGGCCTTCATGTCCAGTAGGTGAGGCTGGGCCTTCATGTCCAGTAGGTGAGGCTGGGCCTTCATCTCCAGTAGGTGAGGCTGGGCCTTCATCTCCAGTAGGTGAGGCTGGGCCTTCATCTCCAGTAGGTGAGGCTGGGCCTTTATCTCCAGTAGGTGAGGCTGGTCCTTCATGTCCAGTAGGTGAGGCTGGGCCTCTAACCAGCCAGACTCCAGTCTCTTGGAGACCTTCGTACCTGAGGCGGTTCAGCTTCTCAACAGCCTCTCCTAGATTCTCCCTGGTGTGCAGTCAAACTCTTTTACCTTTCTGTTTCTTTAGATAACCTGCCTCACCTCACAGCCTCTTTCAGAGTGCCTCATTTTTTATTTCATTGTTACTTCATGTTGTTGTTGTCTTGTTTTGTGTGTGCACCTGGACCAAAACACATTCCTGTACTTCTTGACATATGGGCAGTAAAAGCTTTCTTATTCTGATTTATTTATTCCGCTTATAGAACAGTTACCAAAAATGATTTTATATGTATATGATCTACTTTCACCTATAACGTTATAGTTTTCTATCTAATTAATCTGCTGAAATTAAATCACTCTTCTGCAGAGCTTTGAGCATATCGTTTTAGCGTTGTCAAGGAAACAAGTGGTGGATAGTTGTATTGGACCATTGATGTTAATGTTGGCTTTGTAGCACATTGATTCAGAACTGTAAAAATGCAGAGGAATCCTGCTATTGAAACATAACCCACCCCCTGGTTACGTGATTTACCAACACTGTGGTTTAAGAAGAGTTATTTAATGATAATGATGTAAGGTAACCAAGCTGACATTTATTAATATCCGCTACCTATGTAAAATCCTAATGTAATGCTACCAAAATGAATGGTAATGTGCGCGTTGGTATAAAACAAGTGCTGTAACTCATTGCACCGTAGCGTTCTGTTCTTGCTCAGCTGTAATATGTAAAAATGAAAAAGGGTTTTGTTTATGTCTAATGGCGTAGCTGGATAATCACTAAACACTTTCTGAAACTATACACTGATGTATCACCGGTTAGACAGCTTCTGGTCTAGCAGCTTAAGCAATTCTGCAGTTGGAACTGTGGGTAAAATGGCCATGGAGGAAACATCTGGAGATTTAGGGAGCGAGCGCAAGCCGAATTGCTATAGACAAACTATTGGAACCCAGCCCTTATGTCACTCTGATATCAGCTTTTAATAAGGAGGTAAATAAGTTTTAGGCAGGAAACCTTGAAAGGTAAAAATAAAGCATGATGAAGTACTTCTTCAGAGGGCAGGATGTGTCTACGAATAATGAAACACTTCCACTCCTAAAATTAAAGAGCTGTTAGTTTTTTAATGAGCAGGTGGTAAGTACCCTCCAGAGCATGTGTGTGCATGTCTGTGTGTGGAAGAATGTGTGTGTGTGTGTGTGTGTGTGTGTGTATAAGAATGTTCTTTGGTGTTTTTTTGGACATTTTCCAGCTAGCAGAACAAACAGCCATATGGTGAATTAGGGCCCATCAATACCTTTGTTAACATCTTCACTGGCTGATAACCAAGAGAACAACGGACTGTCAGAGGTAATGAAACATGAATCATCCCCAGCTGTTGGCTGTTAGCTGGTAGCTGTTAGCTACTGGCTGGAACCTGGTAGCTGTTAGCTGGTAGCTGTTAGCTAGTGGCTGGAAGCTGGTGGCTGTTAGCTGGTAGCTGTTAGCTAGTGGCTGGAAGCTGGTAGCTGGTGGCTGTTAGCTGGTAGCCTTTAGCTGGGGGCTGTTAGCTGGTAGCTGGTGGCTGTTAGCTGGTAGACTTTAGCTGGGGGCTGTAAGCTGGTAGCTGGTGGCTGTTAGCTGGTAGCCTTTAGCTGGGGGCTGTAAGCTGGTAGCTGGTGGCTGTTAGCTGGTAGCCTTTAGCTGGGGGCTGTAAGCTGGTAGCTGGTGGCTGTTAGCTGGTAGCCTTTAGCTGGGGGCTGTAAGCTGGTAGCTGGTGGCTGTTAGCTGGTAGCCTTTAGCTGGGGGCTGTAAGCTGGTAGCTGTTACCTACCCTTTCATAGCCTTTTTTTAAATCAGACAACTATATCTATTTGACCAAAGTTCTTTGAATCACAAATATTTATGTAAGAAATTGACATTATTCCTTATGGGATATGAACCTGTGAGACCATTTGTCAAACTGCTCCGTTTATTTGAACAACTTTTACCAAAATATTCACAAAATGGCAATGTTCTGGAATAAGGTCTTTTACATTTAAAAGATTTTTCAACATTCATTAACTTAAAATAAAATGTGAAATATTTTTGAAGGGGCTGTATGTAAGGTTTAAGAGCTATTATTTAAGTGTAATTGTACAACATAATCAGTTGGGAACCCCTGCTATAGCTTTCAATATTTGTCCTTAATTTAGAGTTACTTCAGCGTTTGGTGAGGATCAAAAAGTGATTTCCTAGTGTGTTGTTGAGCGTGAGATCACCCCCCCCCCCCCACCAGTCCCCCCCCTTGCTATTAGTTCTCTTTCCCTTCCTAACCATCTTCCTCGTCATCTTCCTCTTCTTCCTCTGACACCCTCTCTGAGCTGATAATGAGGCACCCAGCCTCACTGAATCCCACATTAAATATATAGAAGATATTACACATTAAACATCTACTATACATACACGCATTCTGCTTATGAGTTGGCACTAGTTTCCTACTTTTTGTCTTGCTGCAAAAATGTTATATCATAGAAATATCATGTTAATATCATGTAAATATGGAGATACCATAGAGATATCATTACACAGCAGTGGCAGACATCTGTAACCCTACACCAACAGCCTGGACATGATGCTAACTATGCTAATGGTTCAAATGAACCGTCCACCACCATCACATGGGAGCTGGGGGCTGCTGTCTGTAGTGCGGGCCCTTGGGGGACCCCAGATTACTGGGGTGCACTACTGTAGTTATGCGTAATGCAGGTTTGCAAGGATCCACGCCGTCTCTTAAAGACATGATGCAGATCTTTTTATTTCTCTTTTCATTTATACTTCCATGTCACGTTAGCTTGTACCCACGGTAGCAGTTTAGTGTCGACACAAAATGTACAAATACGGAAATGGAATCTGTTCAAATCTGTTTCCCAACATTGTGCACTACTTAATATCCATAATGCACCGTAACACAAGTGTACACTTATTTATTTATTATATCCCATGATGCTAAATGTTTTTCACGGTCTTCAGATCCATCAATTAGCACTGTGCGATCACAGCGTGACAGGTGTTGGCTTGTTAATGTCACAATACACGTCAGACCGATGGATTTCCAGCGCGTAATAAGGGCTTGAATTCCCCATATACTTACTCCCTAAATAGTGTACTATGTAGTGTTCACTATAAAGGGGATAGGGAATGAGGCAACAAGTTAGCCAATCTCTCACTCTGTTGTTCTCCCGATGGAGAGGTTAGTGTGGAGACTAATGACTAACTAATGACTAATGACTAACTGACGGACACTCTGTGGTTCTCCTGATGGAGTGTCCGTCCGTCTGTCTGACACCTAATAGTTTCTAAATAACGTCTACTCAATGGAAACAAATCTTCTATTTTTCTCTCTTGTTTTTGTTCAGAATCTCTGAAAAACATCTACTCCACATTCCTGCCAGGGCCAAATTGTTTGCATTTGGAAAGATTGCTTTCACTAGAACAAGCAGTACATTACGAATCACTTCAGTAAATGCAGAAATCCTCAAAGAAAGAAATCTAACCCTAACCTAATCAAATAACGCCCAGAGTACGTCATACACAACACTGGTAGAAAACTGGGTAGTCTTAGTATTCCAGGTAGGAGTAGCTTGTTGTATTGCATCAGGACATGTATTAATGTTCTTCATTAGGTGAAAAAAAAGGGTTAGTAAAGTAATGGAGCCCTTCTTCCCTCTTGGGGTAAGATAAGGTTTCCTTTCCTTGTTCACCAAGACCAAGAGCTCTTAGCTCTTTTAACTTTTTGATCTATCACACTTATCTCATTACACTTAACATTAACAGTATTCATTAACCAATGAAAAACTTCCCATGATGATAAGTGTACAGCATAGTAGAGTATATTATAGTATAGTAACATGGGATAGAGAGGTATTGGCTGATTGGCAAGAGGCTACAGATCTGTACTAAAGGGAGAGAGAGAAAGGGTTTTGTTCTTGTTCTTGTTTTGCTGTTGTGAACTCCTAACTCCCCTGACAAACTATCAGGAGAAGGTGGGAAGTAATGGATCACCAGCAGTAGTTACCTCTCAGCTCCCTGACCCTGGACTAACTGACTAACAGAAGGAGCTAACCCTCCCCTCTCAGCTCCCTGACCCTGGACTAACTGACTAACAGAAGGAGCTAACCCTCCCCTCTCAGCTCCCTGACCCTGGACTAACTGACTAACAGAAGGAGCTAACCCTCCCCTCTCAGCTCCCTGACCCTGGACTAACTGACTAACAGAAGGAGCTAACCCTCCCCTCTCAGGAACTCCCCTGTTTCTTTAGAGTCTTATTCCTGTTTGATAGAGCCAGTAGGAGGTGGAGATGGAGAGAATTGATGAATGGATAAATAAATCGATATCTAGACCTGATGAACGAACAAGTGGGTGACAGGTGACAACACATGTTTCATAACTAACTCTGTTGTGCTGTATGCGTCCGTCCAGCGGAACCCATCATTCATTTTCATTGATACTGCTGTGAAACCAGAACCTCGGTATACTTGTCTTTCTTTAGATTCACACGTTAGTTTTCTTCCAGTGGAGGTCAGAGATAAACACACCAGACCCAAACTCATTTTAATGTCAAATCAAACTCTTTAATAAAAGGAGATTACAATAGTTTACTTCAGCAGTTCCACCACAAGGATAAACAACTAACAAACAAACCGAGAATCATCACTAAAACTATTCCTGCTCTATGACCCTTTATGACCCTGTATGACTCTTTATGTCCCTATATGTCCTGTTATGACCCTTTATGTCCCTGTATGACTCTTTATGTCCCTATATGTCCTGTTATGACCCTTTATGACCCTGTATGACTCTTTATGTCCCTATATGTCCTGTTATGACCCTTTATGTCCCTGTATGACTCTTTATGTCCCTATATGTCCTGTTATGACCCTTTATGTCCCTGTATGACTCTTTATGTCCCTATATGTCCTGTTATGACCCTTTATGTCCCTGTATGACTCTTTATGTCCCTATATGTCCTGTTATGACCCTTTATGTCCCTGTATGACTCTTTATGTCCCTATATGTCCTGTTATGACCCTTTATGTCCCTGTATGACTCTTTATGTCCCTATATGTCCTGTTATGACCCTTTATGACCCTATATGACCCTTAATGTCCTTTTAGGTGCCTATATGATCCTATAGGTGCCTATATGACCCTATAGGTGCCTATATGTCCCTACATGTCCCCTTATGTTCCTTTATGACCCTATATGACCCTTAATGTCCCTATATTGTCGTTATCTTCTCAATTTTGAATCAAGATAATTATGTTTGTACTCATCAATCCATCCATCCATCCATTCACCCACCTAACCCTCCACCCCTCCATCCATCCCACAGTGTTCCTCTCTTTTGAGCTTTAAAACAACACATTGAATAAAGCAAGCAATTAAATGTGGCACATTTATAACTGACTTTAGAATCCTATTCCTATAAATGCATTTCATAAGCTGCTGGGGTTATGGCATGCACTGTTCCCAGCTAAGCGGAGATAAAGTGAAGTCATATTTCTATGTTATGAAGGTACAGTAATAATTCTGGACAGGTAGGATGCTTGACCCCTGAACCCAGCGGAAGCTGAGCCACAGGAAATAAAGCCAACAATTCTCAGCACAAGTACCACCTACCCACATCTTGACCATTCAGCCTTGTGTGACAGCACTCCCCTGTGGGGAAGGAAGGGTTAGGGCTTTATCATGGTCTAGGGTTAGGGCTTTATCATGGTCTAGGGTTAGGGCTTTATCATGGTCTAGGGTTAGGGCTTTATCATGGTCTAGGGTTAGGGCTTTATCATGGTCTAGGGTTAGGGCTTTATCATGGTCTAGGGCTTTATCATGGTCTAGGGTTAGGGCTTTATCATGGTCTAGGGTTAGGGCTTTATCATGGTCTAGGGTTAGGGCTTTATCATGGTCTAGGGTTAGGGCTTTATCATGGTCTAGGGTTAGGGCTTTATCATGGTCCAGGGCTTTATCATGGTCTATGGCATTATCATGGTCTAGGGTTAGGGCTTTATCATGGTCTAGGGCTTTATCATGGTCTAGGGTTAGGGCTTTATCATGGTCTAGGGTTAGGGCTTTATCATGGTCTAGGGTTAGGGTTAATTCATGGGTTAGACCTGGGGTTAGTTTATGGGTTCCGGTTAGGGTTAATTCATGGGTTAGACCTGGGACTTGTTCATGGGTTAGGATTAATTCATGGGTTGGAGCTGGGGTTAGTTTATGGGTTCAGGTTAGGGTTGGAGCTGGGGATGGTTTATGGGTTCAGGTTAGGGTTGGAGCTGGGGTTGGTTTATGGGTTCAGGTTAGGGTTGATTCATGGGTTGGAGCTGGGGTTAGTTCATGGGTTCGGCTAAGGCTAGTTCATAGGTTAGGGTTAGTTCATGGGTTAGAGCTGGGGATAGTTCATGGGTTCGGCTAAGGCTAGTTCATAGGTTAGGGTTAGTTCATGGGTTAGAGCTGGGGATAGTTCATGCAACATCTCTGTATCAGACCAAGTCAGGGTTTTTGTTTCAGTGCCAGAATGGAGCACTGATGCTCTGGGCTGGCTGCCCCTGGCAATGCTTCCCTGGCAACGCTTCCCTGGCAACGCTTCCCTGGCAACGTCGTCATGCCAACTCCAATCATGTGCCCTCCCCTCTTCTCCTGAGGGCAGGCAACCAGCGACAGCAAAACAAACACCCTCTGTCATCTCTCTGGGGCGAGAGACAGCCAGACACATTCGGAGACAGAGAAAGAGAGGTAGAGAGACATTCAGAGACCGAGATATGTGAGATAGAGAGGCAGAAAGAGAGACAGAGAGACATAGAGAGAGAGGCTGGGAGAGGGAGAGAGGCAGAGTGAGAGAGATGCTTGGAGGAATAGATTGGAAGGAGATATAAAAGGAAAAAGAATGAATAGAGATTGAAGAAAGGAGGGCAATATCTTCTGAGTCTATTGAAGATCCAAGATGGCTGAGATCCACCACAGACGGATTTCATTTTCAGCTCGACAGGTTTAAGGTTAAATAATAAGAATAATAAAAATAAATAATTGTGTCACTGGCTGCTCACTCTGAATCGTATGAAATATAAAGCCATAGAGAAATGATTAATATTATGTAACATATGATATTCATCATATGATCATATAAGTCATTATATTATTTGTACTAGTAATATTAGCTTGTTCTTGTCTCCAAGTGGAAACTAGATTAATGTCCTGAGTGGTGGATATAAAGCCTCATTAACAGATTGATTCTACTTCTACCTCCCAGTTGGGACGGCCATCAGTAAAATCTCCTAGGTCATCAGAGTGCAGAAATGCTGACTAAGCCTCAGCCAGAAATAGCTTCTGGTCTTCAAGATACTGCCTTCCTAGATAACCATATTGATGTCTTGAAGATACCTTAATATCCCCCTAGATCTGTTTCTTGAAGACGATACCACCTAAAATAGCATTATTGAAGATGTTACCTCCCTAGATCTGTCTCTTGAAGATGTTACCTCCCTAGATCTGTCTCTTGAAGATGTTACCTCCCTAGATCTGTCTCTTGAAGATGTTACCTCCCTAGATCTGTCTCTTGAAGATGTTACCTCCCTAGATCTGTTTCTTGAAGTCATACCTCCATAGATCTGTCTCTTGAAGTCAT
Source organism: Lota lota (assembly GCA_026745465.1). Lineage (NCBI taxonomy): Eukaryota > Metazoa > Chordata > Actinopteri > Gadiformes > Lotidae > Lota > Lota lota. The sequence goes on from JACYXH010000752.1 coordinate 80,850, forward strand.
ACCTCCATAGATCTGTCTCTTGAAGATGTTACCTCCATAGATCTGTCTCTTGAAGTCATACCTCCATAGATCTGTCTCTTGAAGTCATACCTCCCTAGATCTGTCTCTTGAAGATGTTACCTCCATAGATCTGTCTCTTGCAGATGTTACCTCCCTAAATCTGTTTCTTGAAGTCATACCTCCCTAGATCAGTCTCTTGAAGGTGATACTACCTAAGATAGCATTCTTGAAGATATTACTTCCCTAGAAAGGACTGTTGATGTGGTTGTAATACTGTGGCGTGATGTTAAAAGTCACAACACATGATATGGACTTATTTCATTCTTAGTGACGTGTGAAGGCAAGATACAACTATTATGGAAGTCAAAACATATTAAGAAAAATGTATAAGTGGTTGCAGCTTCAACATTTGAGTTAGGGTTAGGTTAGATAGATAGTTTGGATAGATCTGAGGTATTCCACATCATTAGGTGTTTGTGTTTTGAACACATTTGAGCAGGAAAGATTTGGTCCAATCCCCTCTATGAGACCAAACCCCTGAAGTGTGTGTGAGTGTGTGTAGATTGAGGGTTAGGGTTATCTCCAGACCAAACCCCTGAAGTGTGTGTGAGTGTGTAGATTGAGGGTTAGGGTTATCTCCAGACCAAACCCGTGAAGTGTGTGTAGATTGAGGGTTAGGGTTATCTCCAGACCAAACCCCTGAATGTGTGTAGATTGAGACAGGAGGAATAGGGTTAGGGTTAGGGTTATCTCCAGACCAAACCCCTGAAGTGTGTGTAGATTGAGACAGGAGGAATAGGGTTAGGGTTAGGGTTATCTCCAGACCAAACCCCTGAATGTGTGTAGATTGAGACAGGAGGAATAGGGTTAGGGTTATCTCCAGACCAAACCCCTGAAGTGTGTGTAGATTGAGACAGGAGGAATAGGGTTAGGGTTAGGGTTATCTCCAGACCAAACCCTTGAAGTGTGTGTAGATTGAGACAGGAGGAATAGGGTTAGGGTTAGGGTTATCTCCAGACCAAACCCCTGAATGTGTGTAGATTGAGACAGGAGGAATAGGGTTAGGGTTAGGGTTATCTCCAGACCAAACCCCTGAAGTGTGTGTAGATTGAGACAGGAGGAATAGGGCGTATCTATTATTCTGAACAATCTCCCAACCTTTCTGTCTTCTCTAATTCCAAACAACTGGCTGACCTTTAAACAGCGACTGCAGACACGAGGAACGCATCGGCCTCACATGACTGGAGACGATTTATTTCCTTTATTACTCACTCTAATTCTCTTATTGAGAGTCCAAACTCCAGCATGTTAATAAGACAAACAGAAACTCTGGAGTTCCTTCAGTACTTCCTCCGTGTGACCGTGTTCACGTCTCTCCATCTCAGGGTATTTTACCCTTTAACCCTTCCTTAATCTAACCCTTCCTTAATCTAACCCTTCCTCCTTAACCTCGCCGTATTCTAACTTAAACCCTCTTACCCACAACCCAACCTGCTCTAAACCTCGAAACCCCTTACCACTGACCCCTTACCCATAACCCTTAACCCGACCCCATACCCATAACCCCTGACCCTAACCCCTGACACTGTACCCTGACCTTCTAAACCCTGACCATCTGAACCCCTTACTACCGACATGTAACCCTGAAAGGGATATGTTGAGATATCTGTAACTGGGCGTCTGCCAGTCTTACCCAGATCAGATGAGTTGTTCCAAAGGTTTCAAATGAAAACATGATTCAGCGTGACAGTGTATTATGAGCTGCTTCTGGCTAGGTAGTGCACGTGAAGGCTCCTCACAGAGATAAACTACAATCCTGTTGTGTTGTTACTGGCCCTTTTTCAATAAGCCACTATTAGGAACAAATTGGGACTCTTTGGAAAGTAATTAAAAGTGTAGTCACAAATGCACAGTGTATTTAACATGAGGAGCTAGGCTACAGTAACTCTGCAAGTCAATGAAAGAGGCTAACGGAAAGCAAATGCTAACCCAGCAAACGCCCCTTCTGGACACACAATGATGAATTTGGATTTAAACAAGTCGTCTGACTCTGTAAGAAAGGAAGTCTCCAATATACAGATCTCTTGGCTATCAATTTAACCTCTAAAACTAGTTAGACTGTTGAGGTCGAAGGTCGAAGGTTGGGCCTGAAAGGGTTGTATCATGTGATGTGTTGGTAGTAAAATATGAACTAATAGTACAATCTGACTTAGTGACTAAGGTAATAGTGACTACGGTAATAGTGACTAAGGTAATAGTGACTAAGGTAATAGTGACTAAGGTAATAGTGACTAAAGTAATAGTGACTAAAGTAATAGTGACTAAGGTAATAGTGACTAAGGTAATAGTGACTAAGGTAATAGTGACTAAAGTAATAGTGACTAAGGTAATAGTGACTAAGGACTTGAGTTGGTTCAGACTTTTTCATGCTGCTGAAATAGTGATAAGTACCACTGGATGTGTGAACATCTTATATAACATGACTTAGTTAGTAGAATATGAGTTACTAATTATATAGTATGACTTAGTTAGTAGAATAAAGGTTATAGTGATGATAAGTACCACTGGCTATATGAACATGTTATATAATATGACTTAGTTAGTAGAATATGAGTTACTGTTTGGCTAATATAACTAAGTAGTAAAGCAAGAGAGTGAAAGAGAGAGGGAGAGAGCTAGAGACAGCAAGAGAGGGAGGGAGAGCTTGAGAGAGCTAGAGAGAGAGAGGGAGGGAGAGAGCTAGAGAGAGAGGGAGAGTGAGTGAGAGAGGGAGAGAGGGAGGGAGAGAGCTAGAGAGAGAGGGAGGGAGGGAGAGAGCTAGAGAGAGAGGGAGAGTGAGTGAGAGAGAGAGAGGGAGGGAGAGAGCTAGAGAGAGAGGGAGAGTGAGTGAGAGAGAGCAAGAGAGGGAGGGAGAGAGAGCTAGAGAGAGAGGGAGAGCGAGAGAGGGAGAGAGGGAGGGAGAGAGCTAGAGCGAGGGAGAGCTAGAGAGAGGGAGTGAGCTAGAGAGAGAGAGGGAGAGAGAGCTAGAGAGGGAGGGAGAGAGGGAGGGAGAGAGAGCTAGAGAGAGCTAGAGAGAGAGGGAGAGAGGGAGGGAGAGAGGGAGGGAGAGAGAGCTAGAGAGAGTTAGAGAGAGAGGGAGAGGGGGAGAGGAGGATCCATCTGAATGGAGGCAGTCTAGTGAAAGCCATAAAGACGTGCGGGCTGGTGGTGATTTAGGGTTTAATCCCAGGATGCTGTCTGTCTGGGGATAGTCCCAGATCGTTGCTAACGGAAACCTGGTGAGAGGCGGAGGACACTAAGAGTAAAGCACCTCTCTCTCTCTCTCTCTCTCCTCTCTCCTCTCTCCTCTCTCCTCTCCTCTAGCTCACTCCTTTCTCTCCTCTCCTCTAGCTCTCTCCTCTCCTCTAGCTCACTCTTTTCTCTCCTCTCTCCTCTCCTCTCTCCTCTCCTCTAGCTCGCTCTTTTCTCTCCTTTCCTCTCCTCTCTCCTCTCCTCTCTCCTCTCCTCTAGCTCACTCCTTTCTCTTCTCTCTTCTCTCCTCTCCTCTCCTCTCTCCTCTCCTCTAACTCGCTCTTTTCTCTCCTTTCCTCTCCTCTCTCCTCTCCTCTATCTCTCTGGGCCCCCTCACACTCCTGAGAGGGGGAACCTCCTCTTCCAGACTTTAGTTAGCGTCATCAGGCCTGGAGAGGAATAGAGCTCCTGAAACGGATCCTAATGTGTGGAGGGATGAAACGAAGCTTTGTGGTAAGATGAGGTGAAGTTGAAGGGGTAGCAGTAGGTGGGTTTATGTACAATGTATCAAGGGTTGGGGTACCTTTCCCTCATAGTTTCTTCTCTGCATGTCGTCGCATCCAAGTGATGGCTTGATCATTCCTAATCACACGGCGGTTATTAATAGATTAGACAGAAATAAGAAGTAAGTAGGCCAGATGAAGGTAAACATCGAGGAGTGGAAGCTGAATAAAAACCTACTGCAGTAATCAGGGTTTGGTCTGCATTCTATATAAGAGTAGTTTTATACACGACAGAAAGAGAAAGACAGCGAGATAGAGACAGATAAATAGAGATAGAGAAAGACAAGAAGAGATAAAGAGAGAGAGAAAAAGAGAGAGGGAGAGATAAAGAGCGAGAGATAAAGAGAGAGAAAATGAGAGATAGAGAGACAGAGATAAAGAGAGAGAGATAAAGAGAGAGACAGAGATATAAAGAGATAAAGAGCGAGAGATAAAGATAGATAAAATGAGAGATAGACAGAGATAAAGAGAGAGAGATAAAGAGATAAAGAGAGAGATAAAGTGAGAGACAGAGATGTAAAGAGATAAAGAGAGAGAGATAAAGAGAGAGACAGGCAGAAAGAGAAAGAGATGTGAATGTAAACCTATACTTAGGTCTACATTATGGACCAGTACCCTCTGATAACACATGATGATGTTAGGCTTAGGTCTACATAGGATCTGAGTCAGCACTATTGGGATGTTATTTAAGCAATATTATTGTGCTTTACCGCCATTGTTGTAACGCATGACAACATGGCGACAGAGACGGCATCCCATTAGTTAGACCGCAGCCATGAGTCTAATATGTATATAATATGTACATAGGTATATATGTTATATGTAATATGCCACAGTTATCAACCTTAATGAAAATATACTGCTCAAAAAAATAAAGGGAACACTTAAACAACACAATGTAACTACAAGTGTTCCCTTTATTTTTTTGAGCAGTATATATCACTCAAATCGAATCATACTGCGGCAATAATAACATTTGGTTATTTGTATCCCAGGGAAACTGAGATAAAACTCACATTGGATCCGATTTATAATAGTTTTCAATTGACAGATTTAGCTGCTATGTCCACTATTTCACATTCATTTTTAAGCTAGGAGTGCCATGTTATGGCGGGATCAATGGCGGAGTAATATCATAGTGATGAGGCATTTCTCATTTGAGCACGGCTAGGTGTGCTGTCATGCTCATTTAATCGACTTTACCCATCAGCTTGCTCAGTCGGAAGTAGCTGTGGAATAATCAAAGTTTTCTGCAGCTCCTTCCTGAGTCCCAGCCAGTCTGAACCAGTGCTCTGCTCAGTCGCTAATATGATGAGTCCAGTTTTTACAGATTCCCTGAACGATTCAGCCCTTCCTGACCATGCTTGGACCGATAATATCAAACATGTTTAATATTTACTTCTTCAAATCGGCATGGCCCGATCACATCCTGTAGTGTGAGGTGCATGGAGATATGATCCAATCACATCCTGTAGTGTGAGGTGCATGGCGATATGATCCAAGAACTCGGAGTGCAAATAGCCAATGAAAAGGATCCTGAAAAGGGATGTGGGGGGACCCTAGCCCTAACCCTAACCCTAACCCTCTTCCTGTAATGTTTGAAGATGAAAATGGTTAGCGGTCATGGTGTTGTCCTAATCTTGGTGAGTTTGTTTTATTTGAGATACTGTATTCAACAGGGTGCATCTAGAGCATGAAGTGAAAGCCAAGTGGTAATTAAGCTCAGCACTGAGACGTGAGCTCTGATCAAATCGGTAGGTTTCTATAAAAATCATACAATAACCAGCATGGATGAATCTATTTTAATAATAGATCGTCTAGTGCCCTGTTTGTTTACATCCATGGTTTACGCTGATGTCATGATTGATCGTGAGTTCAAGAGTTTGGGTTTTGAGAGTTTGGGATCGGGGTTGTTCCTGAACAGACCGCTCGTGTGTGGTGGCCATTTTGTCTGGAGTGCTCCAAATCGTTGCACTCCACACGCTACAGGAACAAGCTTGTTAAGATTGATGTAGTTATGTGTGAGGTCTTTCACGATTATATAATCATCTAAGATTATTTTAATCTTGTAGACTCTCCCCAACTCTATGGAATAACTGCTCATCAAAATTCTCACCTGATTAGACTGAATTAGGGATAATGTGTTTTATATTACTGTTGGAATCACGTGTTGAAAGACGTCCAATTACCAGCCCGATTTCCTTAGATGATGTTAGAAAAAATTCACCTGAAAGACAAAGAGACAGAGAGAAAGAGAAACAGAGGATAGGGGGGAAGAGACATCTGCTCTGACAACAGAAAAACTCGCTACAGCTGCCAATACATCGTTTTTCTATCCATGGAGCCATTTAGTGTTGTTCAGCAAACAAGCCATTAAAAGTCCATTAGAGATCACAGACTTCTACAGGTTACTGGAGAATATTGCAGATGTTTCCATCAAATAGAAACAAAGGAGAGATACTCTGTATCCAATAAAAGAATACAATTAAAACACACACACAGTGGATTTAAGCATATGAAGCCTAGAGGTACAGGACATTGAGCTCAACACAGTACTCCCATTTGATAAATGGGCAGCAGTACAGATCCGATGTAGAGACGACATCTACCAGTCAGGCTATCTGAAGACCACTTACTCGCTAACACGTCCTAACATGCACATATGTCAAGCCCAGAGAAACACTTCACACTCACAACGAAAAATGAGACCGCTGTATGCTTTTTCAAACCAATGACAAAAAGAGCGTAGGTTGATGCAGAAATCAAGGACATAGCTAACTTACTGAGACTAGGCAGATATCAAGGACATAGTTACCTACTGAGACTAGGCAGATATCAAGGACATAGTTACCTACTGAGACTAGGCAGATATCAAGGACATAGCTAACTTACTGAGACTAGGCAGATATCAAGGACATAGTTACCTACTGAGACTAGGCAGATATCAAGGACATAGTTACCTACTGAGACTAGGCAGATATCAAGGACATAGCTAACTTACTGAGACTAGGCAGATATCAAGGACATAGTTACCTAATGAGACTAGGCAGATATCAAGGACATAGTTACTTACTGAGACTAGGCAGATATCAAGGACATAGTTACCTAATGAGACTAGGCAGATATCAAGGACATAGTTACTTACTGAGACTAGGCAGATATCAAGGACATAGTTACCTACTGAGACTAGGCAGATATCAAGGACATAGTTACCTACTGAGACTAGGCAGATATCAAGGACATAGTTACCTACTGAGACTAGGCAGATATCAAGGACATAGTTACCTACTGAGACTAGGCAGATATCAAGGACATAGTTACCTACTGAGACTAGGCAGATGTGAATATACATTATATATGTTATGAACATTAATATGCAGTCTAAATGAACACAGCTGCTGAAATAAGTACAGAGTGTTTTAGAGTGAGATAGGACAGATTGTATGGTGCCAGCATACACCCACTCTCTCACTGCTATAAAACATAATATCAATTCCAATCAACGATTCTTTGTCCATGTTAAAGATGGTGGGTATTAAAGAATACATGTGTATAGACACACACACACGCACACACACACACACACACACACACACACACACACACACTCACACACACTGCAGAAGGTTACTATGATTACTAAGGAAAACATGTCAACATTCAATTTAAATCTCTGTATATAAATAACTATGTAGCGCCACGCACGCATGAACGCACACATGCAGACACACACAGACACACATGCAAACACACACACACACACACACAACAGTTTAAAGTGTCAGCAGGTTGGTGGATTAATGTTCACCTGAAACAATGGACCCTCTCCTCACCTCCTCCTCATACACACATATATATATATATATAGATATATATATATATATATATATATATATATATATATATATATATATATATATATATATATATATACACACATATATATACTATATACACAGACATGTACTTTATACTATCTACTATCTAGGTATACTAAGCTAGGGATCAGGGTCATCTACAATGAGGAGTAGTGGTAAACCTATATGTCCTGTTATGACCCTTTATGTCCTGTTATGACCCTTTATGTCCTGTTATGACCCTTTATGTCCCTTAATGAGCCTTTAGGCCTTCATTCACGAACAAGATGTTAGATCTAGTACTATTGTATTAGGATACACTCCTAGATATTAGATCTAGTACTATTCTATTAGGATACACTCCTAGATATTAGATCTAGTACTATTGTATTAGGATACACTCCTAGATATTAGATCTAGTACTATTGTATTAGGATACACTCCTAGATATTAGATCTAGTACTATTCTATTAGGATACACTCCTAGATGTTAGATCTAGTACTATTGTATTAGGATACACTCCTAGATATTAGATCTAGTACTATTGTATTAGGATACACTCCTAGATATTAGATCTAGTACTATTGTATTAGGATACACTCCTAGATCTAGTACTATTGTATTAGGATACACTCCTAGATATTAGATCTAGTACTATTCTATTAGGATACACTCCTAGATATTAGATCTAGTACTATTGTATTAGGATACACTCCTAGATATTAGATCTAGTACTATTGTATTAGGATACACTGCTAGATATTAGATCTAGTACTATTGTTTTAGGATACACTCCTAGATGTTAGATCTAGTACTATTGTATTAGGATACACTCCTAGATGTTAGATCTAGTACTATTGTTTTAGGATACACTCCTAGATGTTAGATCTAGTACTATTGTATTAGGATACACTCCTAGATATTAGATCTAGTACTATTGTATTAGGATACACTCCTAGATGTTAGATCTAGTACTATTGTATTAGGATACACTCCTAGATATTAGATCTAGTATTATTGAATTAGGATACACTCCTAGATATTAGATCTAGTACTATTGTATTAGGATACACTCCTAGATCTAGTACTATTGTATTAGGATACACTCCTAGATATTAGATCTAGTACTATTGTTTTAGGATACACTCCTAGATATTAGATCTAGTACTATTGTTTTAGGATACACTCCTAGATATTAGATCTAGGACTATTGTATTAGGATACACTCCTAGATGTTAGATCTAGTACTATTGTATTAGGATACACTCCTAGATATTAGATCTAGTACTATTGTTTTAGGATACACTCCTAGATATTAGATCTAGTACTATTGTTTTAGGATACACTCCTAGATATTAGATCTAGGACTATTGTATTAGGATACACTCCTAGATATTAGATCTAGTACTATTGTTTTAGGATACACTCCTAGATATTAGATCTAGGACTATTGTATTAGGATACACTCCTAGATATTAGATCTAGTACTATTCTATTAGGATACACTCCTAGATATTAGATCTAGTACTATTGTATTAGGATACACTCCTAGATATTAGATCTAGTACTATTGTATTAGGATACACTCCTAGATATTAGATCTAGTACTATTCTATTAGGATACACTCCTAGATATTAGATCTAGTACTATTGTATTAGGATACACTCCTAGATATTAGATCTAGTACTTTTAAGACGTTTTGATTCAGATTGAGTGACTAATCTTTATAACTATTCATCCAGCGGGTCCTGAGATGTTGATAGACATGATGTGGCCTGACTACATTGCACACCTTCTCGGATGAAACAGAGAGCGCATACACCAGCCCACATCAATACACATCCACAGACACACGTCTCACCCGGGGTGTGAAGGACCGCCCGCTGTGCGCCTCAGAGCGTCCGGAGATCCACTAACGACTAGCGACCGAGCCGTTAAGCTGCTCATGTACCGCTCCTCTCGTCTCCTCACTCTCCAACTCCTTCATGCTTCAATAATCCACACATTATCTTCTGAACCACGATAGCGTCTGCGTATATTCACTAGAAAAGTTCAACTTTAGATTACATCCATGTATGAATATCTCTGAACACCTTGCCTCGTCCTGAACGCTCCGGTGTTGGATACTAAAGTCTAAAAGTGCTCTCGGTCAAAGGGTCCCGAATTAAAACCGCTTTCACGTTTATGGGAATGCAAAGGTTTTCTTTTCATACGCTAGGGTGTAAAATGATGAAAATTGACTCGTGTATCCAGCCCCGTCCCCCAGAGACGAGCAAACATCCAACCACGCTCTTTCAATCCTCTCTCCTCTCGCTTTTTTGAGTTGATGCTCCCCGCGAAGCCTCGCTCATCACTCGGTGTCGGCCGCACCGGAGCCCCAGAGCATGGAGTTACAGATGGAGACCTCTCCAGAAACTGCTCGATTCCTCTTCTGCGTTTCCTTTCTCTCTGCTTCCAACAATCCCTGTCGAACGGCGTTAAAAACACGCCTCCTTTATCCGTGATTGGTTGGACACCGAGCGAAGCAGAGAAGAGGAGGGGAGGGTAAAGTGGGAGGAGGAGGAGGAGCAGGGGGACGAGGAGGGGGTGTTGGATGAGACTGAAAGTGGAAAGTAATATAAGAACAGGGAAGGGATGGAAACAGACGAGCAGGAGTGATTGGAACACAGGATGAGGTGCTGCACGTTGAGACCACCACGCAGTTTCTCTGTATGTGCGTGTGTGTGCGTGCGTGTTTGTGTGTGTGACAGGGTGTGTGCGTGTGCGTGCGTGTTTGTGTGTGTGATAGTGTGTGTGTGTTTGTGTGTGTGATAGGGTGTGTGTGTGTGTGTGTGTGCGTGTGTGCGTGCGTGTGATAGTGTGTGTGTGTGTGTGTGTGTGTGTGTGTGTCTTAGGACAGGTGGTCTAATGGAAGATATTTTCTAAAAAAAAATCTCCCTTTCCTTTCAATCTTTCTATTTTTCTTTCTTTCCTTTCAATCTTTCTATTTTTCTCTTTCCTTTCAATTTTTCTATTTTTCTTTCTATCTGTCCTATAGTGGGCGGTTGAGGTTAGGGAGGGTTAGGGTCACTATTTAGGGTTAGGGTTAAGGTAAGGGTTAGGGTCACTATTTAGGGTTAAGGTTAAGGTAAGGGTTACCATTGAGAAACATTTGGGAAGAAAACCCAATCCGGGTTAGTGGAATCTCTTGAAACATCAAGTAAGGGTGAATCACTGCAGAACCACACCACCACCCTCAGCCTCTGTTCATGATTCAGGTTAGGGTGAACCACTGCAGAACCACACCACCACCCTCAGCCTCTGTTCATGATTCAGGTTAGGGTGAACCACTGCAGAACCACACCACCACCCTCAGCCTCTGTTCATGATTCAGGTTAGGGTGAACCACTGCAGAACCACACCACCACCCTCAGCCTCTGTTCACGAGTCCCTGCATGTGCTTCTCTTTATCTGCATTCCCTCTTCAGGAACTCGATATTAGATCGCCTGGGAGAGTCCTGGCAGAGAGTTTGTTCAGCACACGCAGGTGTCTGTGTGCCAATCAGGGGCAGCTGCATTGGACTGCTGATCAGTGACTTGATGTAGCTTCCATGGTCTGTCCATGGTCCTGATCAGTGACTTGATGTAGCTCCCATGGTCTGTCCATGGTCCTGATCAGTGACTTGATGTAGCTTCCATGGTCTGTCCATGGTCCTGATCAGTGACTTGTTGTAGCTTCCATGGTCTGTCCATGGTCCTGATCAGTGACTTGATGTAGCTTCCATGGTCTGTCCATGTTGATGTGTTAGTGTTAGGGTGAGGGTGATAGACCACAGGTTAGGGTGTGTTAGGGTGACTATAGACTATGTGTTAGGGTGTGTTAGGGTGACTATAGACTATGTGTCAGGGTGTGTTAGGGTGACTATAGACTATGTGTCAGGGTGTGTTAGGGTGACTATAGACTATGTGTCAGGGTGTGTTAGGGTTAGGGTGACTAAAGACTATGTGTCAGGGTGTGTTAGGGTTAGGGTTACTATAGACTATGTGTCAGGGTGTGTTAGGGTTAGGGTGACTATAGACTATGTGTCAGGGTGTGTTAGGGTTAGGGTGACTATAGACTATGTGTCAGGGTGTGTTAGGGTGACTATAGACTATGTGTTAGGGTGTGTTAGGGTTAGGGTTGCTATACTTATAACTAGAAGCTTGGGGTTAGGGTTGCTATACTCATAACTACAAGCTTAGGTCTAGGGTTGCTATACTTATAACTAGATGGGTTAGGGCGACTCTATTGGGTGGGTTTGTGTTAGGGGAGTGTTGGATTTGGCTACAGAACTGTACATGCTAGCAGGTGAAGCAGGTTGTGGAAAAATGAAATAGTAAAGGAGTGGACAGTTCAGTGATTGATGAGCGAGGCTTGTGGGAGAGGCTGGATATGAACTCAGTTAACTGAGAGCCCAGGAAACATTCATCATCAGAGGAGCTCCTGGATGTCCACAGAAAACAACCTCTGTCTCTGGAATCATCTGGGATTGTCTTTAGGCTAACACGCTGTTTCAGCAGCTGTTTGACCCCCTTACGCATGTACACATTCAGACTATCAGACTAAACTAGGGGTATCAGACTAAACTAGGGGTATCAGACTAAACTAGGGGTATCAGACTAAACTAGGGGTATCAGACTAAACTAGGGGTATCAGACTAAACTAGGGGTATCAGACTAAACTAGGGGTATCAGACTAAACTAGTTGATCAGTTATCAGACTATTCCTACTTTTATATGTACACCCCTCTCTCTCTCTCTCTCTCTCTCTCTCTCTCTCTCTCTCTCTCTCTCTCTCTCTCTCTCTCTCTAGCTCTCTCTCTCTCTCTCTCTCTCTCTCTCTCTCTCTGTCTCTGTCTCTCTCTCTCTCTCTCTCTCTCTCTCTCTCTCTCTCTCTCTCTCTCTCTCTCTCTCTCTCTCTCTCTCTCTCTCTCTCTCTCTCTCTCTCTCTCTACCTCTCATATATATGTGTGATGACATCATAATGACATCATGTGGTTCTGATTGGCAAGATGACCCAGAATTAGAACCTTAATGACAACCAATAAGAACACAGATGGTCCACATACACACACACACACACACACACACCCACATACACACACGCACACAGACACACAAACACACACACACCTAGCCAGATAGCAGAGGGGTGAGGGGTGAGGGGGATCGTGCCGTAACGGATCTGATAGTTTAACACGAGGTGTGTTTAGTGTGTGTCTGTGTGTGTGTTTAGTGTGTGTTTAGTGTGTGTCTGTGTGTGTGTTTAGTGTGTGTTTAGTGTATGTCTGTGTGGAGCTGTATTTAGTGTGTGTCTGTGTGTGTGTTTAGTGTGTGTTTAGTGTATGTCTGTGTGGAGCTGTATTTAGTGTGTGTCTGTGTGTGTGTTTAGTGTGTGTCTGTCTGGAGCCGTGTTTACTGTGTGTCTGTGTGTGTTTAGTGTATGTCTGTGTGGAGCTGTATTTAGTGTGTGTCTGTGTGTGTGTTTAGTGTGTGTTTAGTGTATGTCTGTGTGTAGCTGTGTTTAGTGTGTGTCTGTGTGTGTGTTTAGTGTATGTCTGTGTGTAGCTGTGTTTAGTGTGTGTCTTTGTGTGTGTTTAGTGTCTGTGTGTAGCTGTGTTTAGTGTGTGTCTTTGTGTGTGTTTAGTGTGTGTATGTTTAGTGTGTGTGTAGCTGTGTTTAATGTGTGTCTGTGTTTAGTGCGTGTCTGTGTGTGTTACGTGTGTGTCTGTGTGTGTGTTAAGTGTGTGTCTATGTTTAGTGTGTCTGTGGGTCTTTATTGAGTGTTTATGTGTGGGTCTTTGTGTATTGTCTGTGTTTAGTGTGTCCCTGTGTGTGTGTGTATTTAGTTTGACCCTGTGTATGTGTGTGTGTTTAGTGAGTGTGTTTGTTTATGTGTGTTCAGTGTGTGTTTGTGTTTATTGTGTCCCTGTGTGTGTGTGTGTGTGTGTGTGTGTGTTTAGTCTGCAACACAAGCAAATTATTTATTTAATATAATTTATTAATAGTGGATAATGGTATAGAAGAGAATATTATTGATTAAAGTGTGAGAATGTTAGACAAGAGATTATTATTTATTAAAGAGTGTGAGAATGTTAGATAAGAGAATATTATTTATTAAAGAGCTTGAATGGTAGAGGAGAGAACACTCACTGAATCCTATTCAGACTGCTGTCATTTTACTAACCTCCATAATCAATGAATAGCAAGCCTATTTCCTTTGTCCAATGGCCCTGTCTTTCGAGAGTGGCGCTCCCCATTCACATAACGTTGACAGTGTTGAATGTAGGCTAATTCATTTACCAAACTCTGTGAAAAGCATTAGGCTACAGCTTCCACTGTTAAGTGTTAGCTCGCCCACTGTACTGGCAGTATGCATGTTGACGCTGGGAAAGAGACACAATGTGTCTTACACCAAAACCCATCAATGTTCACACATCAATGCTTTTGAGGTTAGGATGTTTTACTGACCATTAGGGATGACAGACATGGGGACAAAGAGAAAACACCTGAACTAGTTGACAGACATGGGGACAGAGGAAACACCTGAACTAGTTAACAGACATGGGGACAGAGGAAACACCTGAACTAGTTGACAGACATGGGGACAGAGGAAACACCTGAACTAGTTGACAGACATGGGGACAGAGGAAACACCTGAACTAGTTAACAGACATGGGGACAAAGAGGAAACACCTGAACTAGTTGACAGACATGAGGACAGAGGAAACACCTGAACTAGTTGACAGACATGAGGACAGAGGAAACACCTGAACTAGTTGACAGACATGGGGACAGAGGAAACACCTGAACTAGTTGACAGACATGGGGACAGAGGAAACACCTGAACTAGTTGACAGACATGGGGACAGAGGAAACACCTGAACTAGTTGACAGACATGGGGACAAAGAGAAAACACCTGAACTAGTTGACAGACATGGGGACAGAGGAAACACCTGAACTGGTTGATAGAAGGGCTTCGTACCTGAAGCTGGAGTCAGTACGCTCACAGTTTGAAGAAAAGTAGATTGCTTTGTCTGTCCATTTAATACAACTTTACTTTTAAAATGTATCTTCTTATCTGCAGCAGCAACATCCTGCAGACAAGAAGATACATTTAGAGAAGATACATTTATGTGGGTCCTGCAGCAGACAAAACTGCTGCAGGACCCACATAAAATAAACACATGTATTATATAAATACACACATGTATTATATAAATACACACATGTATTATATAAAATACACACATGTATTATATAAATACACACATGTATTATATAAAATACACACATGTATTATCATTTAAGATACACACATGTATTATATAAATACACACATGTATTATATAAAATACACACATGTATTATCATATAAAATACACACATGTATTATCATATAAAATACACACATGTATTATCATATAAAATACACACATGTATCATATAAAATACACACATGTATTATTATATAAAATACACACATGTATTCTATAAAATACACACATGTATTATATAAAATGAACACATGTATTATATAAAATACACACATGTATTATCATTTAAGATACACACATGTATTATATAAAATACACACATGTATTATATAAAATACACACATGTATTCTATAAAATGAACACTTGTATTATATAAAATACACACATGTATTATCATTTAAGATACACACATGTATTATATAAAATACACACACGTATTATATAAAATGCACACATGCATTATCATATAAAATACACACATGTATTATATAAAATACACATAATACATAAAACAGACAATAATATAAAATACAAAAATAATATAAGTGTGTGTGTAAGACACATTGTATAAGCACAGAGTTTTCTTAGCCTGAATGAAATGAATGTATATATACATTATCTATTATATATATCTCCTCTCCTCTCACCCCCCCCCCCCCCCCCCCCCCCCCCCCCCTCCACACGGAAGTCCCGCCTTCCATTCCGTTGCTGGGAGACGAGACTTCCGTTGCTGAGACGACAGGAGAGGAAGCCAGGCGCGAGCGGACATCAACATGAGATCCAGGATGCTGCTGTTGTCTCTCTTATGGATCGTTCTCGCGATGGAACCCAGGCGAGCCCTCGGCTTGGACCGCTTGAACGTTGATGAGGACCAGAGAGAGGATATGGAGTGTAAGATGAAAAGTGTTACCGTGTCCGCGCTCCCGTTTCTACGGGAGAACGAGCTGAGCATTATGCACAGCCCGTCGGCCTCGGAACCCAAACTGCTCTTCTCCGTGAGGAACGACTTCCCCGGAGAGGTGGTGGTGGTAGACGACCTGGAGAACACCGAGCTGCCCTTCTTCGTCCTGGGTGAGCCTAAAACACGCATTTAAACACACAACAGCCTTCAAACCATGACATCAAATACACAACAGCATTCAAAACACGACATCAAATACACAACAGTCTTCTAAACACCACATCAAATACACCACAGCATTCAACACATGCTGTCAAATACACAACAGCATTCAAAACAGTTTCAAACACACAACAGCCTTCAAACCATGACATCAAATACACAACAGCATTCAAAACACATCAAATACACAACAGCATTCAAAACACGACATCAAATACACAACAGCATTCAAAACAGTTTCAAACACACAACAGCCTTCAAACCATGACATCAAATACACAACAGCATTCAAAACACGACATCAAACACACAACAGCCTTCAAAACATGACATCAAACACACAACAGCCTTCAAAACATGACATCAAATACACAACAGCATTCAAAACACGACATCAAATACACAACAGCATTCAAAACACGACATCAAACACACAACAGCCTTCAAAACATGACATCAAACACACAACAGCCTTCAAAACATGACATCAAATACACAACAGCATTCAAAACACGACATCAAACACACAACAGCATTCAACACATGCTGTCAAATACACAACAGCATTCAAAACAGTTTCAAATACACAACAGCCTTCAAAACACGACATAAAATACAAAACAGGCTCCAAAACACAACATAACGATGCTGTGACGCACAATCAATCTTTTATTTATTACATTTTTAGTTTTATTTATATTTATTCCTTTTTCTGCTGTTTCAAATGAATTTGCAATATTTAGAAAACAGAGTAGACCTACTGCAGTAGGCTGGAGATGTGTGTGTCCACACATCTCCAGCCTACTGCAGGTGGAGATGTGTGGGTCCACACATCTCCAGCCTACTGCAGGTGGAGATGTGTGGGTCCACACATCTCCACCTGCAGTAGGTGATGGAGGGCTGCTGATGGTACCGTATTGTACAGAACCGTATTGTGGTTCTTTAGAACATCATCTCATGGCTCACAGTAGAACATGCATTACAGAACCGTATTGTGGTTCTTTAGAACATCATCTCATGGCTCACAGTAGAACATGCATTACAGAACCGTATTGTGGTTCTTTAGAACAACCATAAATGCATTTAATGGTAATATCTCGCTCCCATTTCCCAAATCCAACTCACTTAAAAGATCATTCTTGTACAGAGCCACACAGTGGAATAATATCCCAGTTAGTATCTGGAAGTATTCTGCAAGATACTGTTCAATTGGTGTTTTAGATCCTATTTTAAAGGAAATGACTTATGACTTCTTATAACATCAGTGTATTTTTGTAGGTAATGGGATTTGTAAAATAACAATGTTCATATATTTTTGATTGTTGATATTTGTTGATGGATGTTATCTGAAGGTATTTTCTCTTAATGTGTGTAGCAATGTGCCTAGGTGGCTGCCCCACTCCACCTCACTCCACCTAGGTGCCTCACTCCACCTAGGTGTCTGTCTCACTCCACCTAGGTGTCTGTCTCACTCCACCTAGGTGGCTGCCACACTCCACCTAGGTGTCTGCCTCACTCCACCTAGGTGTCTGTCTCACTCCACCTAGGTGTCTGTCTCACTCCACCTAGGTGTCTGTCTCACTCCACCTAGGTGTCTGTCTCACTCCACCTAGGTGTCTGTCTCACTCCACCTAGGTGTCTGCCTCACTCCACCTAGGTGTCTGCCTCACTCCACCTAGGTGTCTGTCTCACTCCACCTAGGTGTCTGCCTCACTCCACCTAGGTGTCTTTTACTGGGCTCCTCCAAATTCAGGACATGGTGTAAATGTTCAAACCCGTTTATTGCAGAGTTTGAGTACAATGCTAGCTACAGCAGGATATCTCCTGAGTGTGTGTGGTGGTGGCTGGTTGAACCTGTACACACTGATTGCTCAATGTGCAACAGGTGTGCAGCCTCACCCAGCTCCAGACTCCAATCAGACTGACTCAGCCAGGTGAGGCTGCTTCAACCAGCCTTCATCCACACACACTCCACAATGTCACATAAACTCATTGAATGTTATGGTATTTATTGATTTTGTTTTGTTAGTATCTGATGTTGGGTGGACCAGGAAGAGAGCTGACGTAGTGGTTTCAGCTAATAAGCATATCAGTTAGAACTTGGTTTAATACAAGGAACTTAAATATAGAACATAACTTGGTTTAATACAAGGAACTTAAATATAGAGCATAACTTGGTTTAATACAATGAACTTAAATATAGAACATAACTTGGTTTAATACAAGGAACTTAAATACAGAACATAACTTGGTTTAATACAAGGAACTTAAATATAGGACATAACTTGGTTTAATACAAGGAACTTTAACTATAGAACATATAACTTGGTTTAATACAAGGAACTTAAATATAGAACATAACTTGGTTTAATACAAGGAACTTAAATATAGGACATAACTTGGTTTAATACAAGGAACTTAAATATAGAACATAACTTGGTTTAATACAAGGAACTTAAATATAGAACATAACTTGGTTTAATACAAGGAACTTTAACTATAGAACATATAACTTGGTTTAAAAGAAGGATATTCACTTTATAACTTAACTTAAGGAAGTGAACTTGTTTGTAGAGCTGTCAGGAGCTGTCCATGGTTCTGAATCTTATAATCAAACCACTGGGTTTGGCAGGCACCATATATCAAGCCTTCACTTAACTTTTCCTCATCCATGTTGGCTACAGGTCTATGAACATGGCCTGTCGCCAAATTTAGGGTTAGGACTACTTTTATGTATTCATCATTCAGTATTTATTTGTTGTTTTTATTTGTTTCCCCCAGCTAGTTGTTTTTAACGGGTTTTAATCAGAAAGCAATACTGAAAATGAATTAGTTTGAGCAAATGATTTGCAGTTAATTATGAGAGTTGCTCGGGTTGCCATTTCAGAGAGCAGCAGGAGACAGAGTTATCTGGATGAACATGATAACCTCTGATGAGCTGGTCTGGTCTCTCTCCTCCTCTCTGTGTGTTCAATACACTCCTGGTCTGGTCTCTCTCCTCCTCTCTGTGTGTTCAATACACTCCTGGTCTGGTCTCTCTCCTCCTCTCTGTGTGTTCAATACACTCCTGGTCTGGTCTCTCTCCTCCTCTCTGTGTGTTCAATACACTCCTGGGCTGGTCTCTCTCCTCCTCTCTGTGTGTTCAATACACTCCTGGGCTGGTCTCTCTCCTCCTCTCTGTGTGTTCAATACACTCCTGGTCTGGTCTCTCTCCTCCTCTCTGTGTGTTCAATACACTCCTGGGCTGGTCTCTCTCCTCCTCTCTGTGTGTTCAATACACTCCTGGGCTGGTCTCTCTCCTCCTCTCTGTGTGTTCAATACACTCCTGGGCTGGTCTCTCTCCTCCTCTCTGTGTGTTCAATACACTCCTGGTCTGGTCTCTCTCCTCTTCTCTGTGCACAGTATACTCCTGGTCTGGTCTCTCTCCTCTTCTCTGTGCACAGTATACTCCTGGTCTGGTCTCTCTCCTCTTCTCTGTGCACAGTATACTCCTGGTCTGGTCTCTCTTCTATGTGTATGCTCTATGATGATTGGTTCTTCTGGTCTCTCTTCTATGTGTATGCTCTATGATGATTGGTTCTTCTGGTCTCTCTTCTATGTGTATGCTCTATGATGATTGGTTCTTCTGGTCTCTCTTCTATGTGTATGCTCTATGATGATTGGTTCTTCTGGTCTCTCTTCTATGTGTATGCTCTATGATGATTGGTTCTTCTGGTCTCTCTTCTATGTGTATGCTCTCTGATGATTGGTTCTTCTGGTCTCTCTTCTATGTGCATGCTCTATGATGATTGGTCCAGCAGGTAGCATCAGTAGGAAAACCGTAGGGACAGTGAGCTGCAGGTAGCATCAGTAGGAAAACCGTACGGACAGTGAGCTGCAGGTAGCATCAGTAGGAAAACCGTAGGGACAGTGAGCTGCAGGTAGCATCAGTAGGAAAACCGTAGGGACAGTGAGCTGCAGGTAGCATCAGTAGGAAAACCGTAGGGACAGTGAGCTGCAGGTAGCATCAGTAGGAAAACCGTAGGGACAGTGAGCTGCAGGTAGCATCAGTAGGAAAACCGTAGGGACAGTGAGCTGCAGGTAGCATCAGTAGGAAAACCGTACGGACAGTGAGCTGCAGGTAGCATCAGTAGGAAAACCGTAGGGACAGTGAGCTGCAGGTAGCATCAGTAGGAAAACCGTAGGGACAGTGAGCTGCAGGTAGCATCAGTAGGAAAACCGTAGGGACAGTGAGCTGCAGGTAGCATCAGTAGGAAAACCGTAGGGACAGTGAGCTGCAGGTAGCATCAGTAGGAAAACCGTACGGACAGTGAGCTGAAGAGAGGACCGTTGGATCATCACATCTCCAGCTATAGTGTAAGAGTTTGAGATTAAAGTTGACCACAAAGCCTTGAACCTCGAAGTGTTCGCAGAGGAAAACAAACATTTGCCAGCTGGGGTCAGTAGGGAACCACCCCACTGAGCCTTATTGTCCATCAGGGTAACTGGCTTGAGGAGAGCTGGGGTCAGTAGGGAACCACCCCACTGAGCCTTATTGTCCATCAGGGTAACTGGCTTGAGGAGAGCTGGGCTCAGTAGGGAACCACCCCACTGAGCCTTATTGTCCATCAGGGTAACTGGCTTGAGGAGAGCTGGGGTCAGTAGGGAACCACCCCACTGAGCCTTATTGTCCATCAGGGTAACTGGCTTGAGGAGAGCTGGGCTCAGTAGGGAACCACCCCACTGAGCCTTATTGTCCATCAGGGTAACTGGCTTGAGGAGAGCTGGGCTCAGTAGGGAACCACCCCACTGAGCCTTATTGTCCATCAGGGTAACTGGCTTGAGGAGAGAGGCAGGGGAGATACAAGAAAGGACTCTCTCCAAGTGAGGAGGCCAAGTACATTTAAAACAACTGAATGTTTGAAAGGGTTAAGTTTGTGCTGTTTGTGTCATCAGAAAAAAGGGCTGCAAAGGGTGGAGATTTTGTACCATGGACAGGAAGAACGTTTTACTGCTTCCTCACCTATTTCCTCTGTTAAATAAATGACATGACATATGTCCTTTCTTTTGTCAATCATGTGGTGCACTCTGGCTTTTGGTGGTCATAAGATGTATCTTTCATGTAGCAAAAGCAATGTTTCTAATGTCAAATGGAAATACGGTTTATTTATTTATTTAGACTTTTACTAATGGCAGTCCAAAGAGTCTAGCAAAGCAAGTTTGATGGGTTAGGGTTAGGTAACTACTACCATATTGCCAGCCAATACATATTGCAGTTAATACTAAAACAAAGTCACATTACACTATATTCAAGCATGACAGCCAATCACAGTTGTTTAATCTCCAGAGACGAGACGAAGTCGAGTGGCTGAAAGTCAAGAGCTGCATATAATTGGTCCCATTTTAAAATGAGTTCAAGTTCCTTACATGGTGTTCCTGGCTGCAGAGCAATCTGAGGTCATCTGAATCTCAGCGTTTCATTAAGAACAGCTTGCAGCAAGAGGAGAAGCCATTCGCTGATTAAACCCATAAAACCACCATAAAACTCACATGAAGCTAGATTGAAAAAATGATCTTAGAAGATTTGTTCTCCACAATTCTATCTGGAATGAAATAATGTGTGTCTTCCACACCAACACTGGTTACTCCCAAGTCCTTGTTCCACCTGCAGTACCAGGCACTCCTATTGTTCCTCCTGTCTCCTGTCTCACGCCTCGTGTCACTCCTCTCCTGCTACCTGCCTCATGTCACTCCTCTCCTGCCTCATGTCACTCCTCTCCTGCCTCATGTCACTCCTCTCCTGCCTCATGTCACTCCTCTCCTGCCTCATGTCACTCCTCCTGCCTCATGTCACTCCTCTCCTGGCTCATGTCACTCCTCTCCTGCCTCATGTCACTCCTCTCCTGCCTCATGTCACTCCTCCTGCCTCATGTCACTCCTCTCCTGCCTCATGTCACTCCTCTCCTGCCTCATGTCACTCCTCTCCTGCCTCATGTCACTCCTCTCCTGCCTCATGTCACTCCTCTCCTGCCTCTTGTCACTCCTCCTGCCTCATGTCACTCCTCCTGCCTCATGTCACTCCTCTCCTGCTACCTGCCTCACACCAGGGTTTAGTCCTGAGTGATAAACACACCAGGGTTTAGTCCTGAGTGATAAACACACCAGGGTTTAGGCCTGAGTGATAAACACACCAGGGTTTAGGCCTGAGAAGATAGAGGTTTCTAGAAGGTTAAGTGAACAGCTGCTGGTCTCAGAGCAGATGGCGAGGCGTGTCCAAAGCCCCAGACAGCCGACACTAACACGTTCATCTCTACCACTGCAAGAGAACTCCTCCAGTCGATGGATGACCAAGGAGTTACCCTGACCCTGACCCTAACCCTGACCCTGACCCTGACCCTAACCCTAACCCTGACCCTGACCCTCACCCTCACCCTGACCCTGACCCTGACCCTGACCCTGACCGAGACACACCCATCCCATGTGGTCCTCAGAGGTCTACTAGAGATGCAGGATGTTTAGAAACATAGAAATATATGTGTAGATATGGGTGTGTACATACATACACATCAAGTTATACTATATGTTTATTTATGTATATAGTTAAACATCTTCTAAAAGCCTTATTGATGTGAAGCCCAAAGCATACAGAGCCATTCACCTCATGTTTGTAACGCAAACTAAAGAACAAGACTCTATACGCTCTAGATGCTATAAGCGGAGCAAAGCCTTAAAGGATTATGTAAAACAGCAGTGATTAGTATCTCATTTTTGTCTGGATATTGATTTAATGTTACCAAAGCCACTGGATGTTAGCTTGTTTTGCCGTTGTAGATTTTTCTAAAAGGCCCAGTGCCGGCAGCTGGAGCAGTCCTCTGATCTGAGAGGGTTAGGGTTAGGTCAAAGACGCCATTATTTCCATAAGGGAACCCAGGATCATTTTGATTGCACTGCTGTGTTCCTCACCTGATCCAGTGAGCAGAGTGGAGGCTGCTGTGTGTTCCTCACCTGATCCAGTGTCCCCTATACACACTGTCCCATCACACCCTGAAAGCTAATGCTCTGTCTTGTTCTACTTAAGGGTTACTGCAGGACATTCCAGTAGATGGTATATAATGTATGCTAATATATAATATAGTAGTAGGATATTTCTGGCTGCACGTTGTCCTGTGGAAACCTATTCCTATGAATCTCTGCATTCTTTCAGGACACTATACAAACATGGCAACTAGCCTACGGCTTGCCCTAGCTGCAGACATCACTTTAATTAACATGCCCACCACTCAGCACGCTGGAGCCCTCAAGGGAATTAGGACGGCGTTGCTTAATTACTGCAGAAAATACATTTTAATAAAGCGAGCGACAGAACAAAACCCGCAGGCCTATGGTAAATAGATGGAGGTGCTCCATCAGGTCTATGATAAATAGATGGAGGTGCTCCATCAGGCCTATGATAAATAGATGGAGGTGCTCCATCAGGTCTATGATAAATAGATGGAGGTGCTCCACCAGGCCTATGGTAAATAGATGGAGGTGCTCCATCAGGTCTATGATAAATAGATGGAGGTGCTCCACCAGGCCTATGATAAATAGATGGAGGTGCTCCATCAGGCCTATGATAAATAGATGGAGGTGCTCCATCAGGTCTATGATAAATAGATGGAGGTGCTCCATCAGGTCTATGGTTAATAGATGGAGGTGCTCCAGCAGGCCTATGATAAATAGATGGAGGTGCTCCATCAGGTCTATGATAAATAGATGGAGGTGCTCCATCAGGTCTATGGTTAATAGATGGAGGTGCTCCAGCAGGCCTATGATAAATAGATGGAGGTGCTCCATCAGGTCTATGATAAATAGATGGAGGTGCTCCACCATCAGGCCTATGATAAATAGATGGAGGTGCTCCATCAGGTCTATGATAAATAGATGGAGGTGCTCCACCATCAGGCCTATGATAAATAGATGGAGGTGCTCCATCAGGTGTATGGTAAATAGATGGAGGTATATGTCTATATATATTTTTTCTATATATATATAAGGAGTGTGGGTATGTATGAATTATTTGTGTACTTTACCTTGGTGTGTTTAGACACCCGAGGTCTGAGCTTTGATTGGGCACAATCTCATACGTGTTTTAGAGGCAGAAGACATGTTCCATGGTACTGACCCAGTCTCATGGGTTTTAGAGGCAGAAGACATGTTCCATGGTACTGACCCAGTCTCATGGGTTTTAGAGGCAGAAGACATGTTCCATGGTACTGACCCAGTCTCATGGGTTTTAGAGGCAGAACACAGAACACATGTTCCATGGTACTGACCCAGTCTCATGGGTTTTAGAGGCAGAAGACATGTTCCATGGTACTGACCCAGTCTCATGGGTTTTAGAGGCAGAAGACATGTTCCATGGTACTGACCCAGTCTCATGGGTTTTAGAGGCAGAACACAGAACACATGTTCCATGGTACTGACCCAGTCTCATGGGTTTTAGAGGCAGAACACAGAACACATGTTCCATGGTACTGACCCAGTCTCATGGGTTTTAGAGGCAGAAGACATGTTCCATGGTACTGACTCAGTCTCATGGGTTTTAGAGGCAGAAGACATGTTCCATGGTACTGACCCAGTCTCATGGGTTTTAGAGGCAGAACACAGAAGACATGTTCCATGGTACTGACCCAGTCTCATGGGTTTTAGAGGCAGAAGACATGTTCCATGGTACTGACCCAGTCTCATGGGTTTTAGAGGCAGAAGACATGTTCCATGGTACTGACCCAGTCTCATGGGTTTTAGAGGCAGAACACAGAAGACATGTTCCATGGTACTGACCCAGTCTCATGGGTTTTAGAGGCAGAAGACATGTTCCATGGTACTGACCCAGTCTCATGGGTTTTAGAGGCAGAAGACATGTTCCATGGTACTGACCCAGTCTCATGGGTTTTAGAGGCAGAAGACATGTTCCATGGTACTGACCCAGTCTCATGGGTTTTAGAGGCAGAAGACATGTTCCATGGTACTGACCCAGTCTCATGGGTTTTAGAGGCAGAAGACATGTTCCATGGTACTGACCCAGTCTCATGGGTTTTAGAGGCAGAAGACATGTTCCATGGTACTGACCCAGTCTCATGGGTTTTAGAGGCAGAACACAGAACACATGTTCCATGGTACTGACCCAGTCTCATGGGTTTTAGAGGCAGAAGACATGTTCCATGGTACTGACCCAGTCTCATGGGTTTTAGAGGCAGAAGACATGTTCCATGGTACTGACCCAGTCTCATGGGTTTTAGAGGCAGAACACAGAAGACATGTTCCATGGTACTGACCCAGTCTCATGGGTTTTAGAGGCAGAAGACATGTTCCATGGTACTGACCCAGTCTCATGGGTTTTAGAGGCAGAAGACATGTTCCATGGTACTGACCCAGTCTCATGGGTTTTAGAGGCAGAAGACATGTTCCATGGTACTGACCCAGTCTCATGGGTTTTAGAGGCAGAAGACATGTTCCATGGTACTGACCCAGTCTCATGGGTTTTAGAGGCAGAAGACATGTTCCATGGTACTGACCCAGTCTCATGGGTTTTAGAGGCAGAAGACATGTTCCATGGTACTGACCCAGTCTCATGGGTTTTAGAGGCAGAAGACATGTTCCATGGTACTGACCCAGTCTCATGGGTTTTAGGGGCAGAACTAATGTATGTATGTATGTCTATATATTACATTCATATAATTATCGTTTTCTGATTGTTCATCTCGACAGCAGTCTGCGCTACAACCCAGTGTTTACTTGATGTGAATATAGGCTGCTTCTGATGACATGGCAGTGTTTACTTGATGTGAATATAGGCTGCTTCTGATGACATGGCAGTGTGCAGTTGGATCGAAAAAGTTTAGTTTTGGAATCCAACTTGGTCCTCAGATTTGATGTGGAACACCCAGTAGGACAGATGTGAAGGCTTGAAATGTGAAACCATCAAGAAGAACATTTTGTACATGCAGTGACAAGCTAAGAAAGGCTCTCTGAGATGCCCTCACATTGCAGTCCTCACTCTTCACAGCGCTGAGGGAAAATAACCTTCAATCAGCTCCTCATATGCACACCAGGGAGATGGGGGAGGCAGGTGGGGTAGGAGGAGGTGCTGAAACAGTGGAGGAAGAGGAGGAGGTGCTGAAACAGTGGAGGAAGAGGAGAGGAGGGGGAGGAGGTGCTGAAACAGTGGAGGAAGAGGAGGAGTAGAGGGAGGAGGTGCTGAAACTAGTTATTTGTTGAGGTTATACTTAATGAAACACTAGTTATTTGTTGAGGTTATACTTAATGAAACACTAGTTATTTGTTGAGGTTATACTTAATGAAACACTAGTTATTTGTTGAGGTTATACTTAATGAAACACTAGTTATTTGTTGAGGTTATACTTAATGAAACACTAGTTATTTGTTGAGGTTATACATAATGAAACACTAGTTATTTGTTGAGGTTATACATAATGAAACACTAGTTATTTGTTGAGGTTATACTTAATGAAACACTAGTTATTTGTTGAGGTTATACTTAATGAAACACTAGTTATTTGTTGAGGTTATACATAATGAAACACTAGTTATTTGTTGAGGTTATACATAATGAAACACTAGTTATTGGCATTACATCCGGTCCATTTTATGTAGATTGTTATTGTTAGGGTTAGGGTTAGGGCTAACCCACAATCAGAAACATGGTCAACTCTGTTTAGTGTAGTTATTTGTTGATGTTTTGGGATGTATTCCCAGAGTTTGGCAGACGATCCAGGCGAGTTGTTTCCATGGTGATTTCAGGTGTTCTGTTAGCTTATCATACTGAGCTAGCGATCAGCAAAGGCTAAAAGCAAACTGTGTTTTGCTACTTACCCTTGACTTATTTCCAGGTTTTAGGAGAACCCAGTGATGTCCCTTGAGGGGGGTCAGGGTTAGGGTTAGTTAATCCTAAACTCTTCCTTCATGGTCTGTCTCTGTGAAATCAAGCTAGGCTCAGAGGGTCAGTCAGAGAGAGAAAGAAAACACACATATCTGTATCTGACCATAAGACCACAAGGTGTACAGGAGGTGGAGAGGCCACTTATATATATATGAAGTACAAAGACAGAGAGTTTGACAATAAGAGAAGCAGAGAGAGATAGAGACAATAAGGGAGGTAGAGAGACAATAAGAGAGAGAGGTAGAGAGACAATAAGAGGTAGAGAGACAATTAGAGAGAGATAGAGGTAACGACAGAGAGGTAGAGAGATGATAAGAGAGCAGAGAGGTAGAGAGACAATTAGAGAGAGATAGAGGTAACGACAGAGAGGTAGAGAGATGATAAGAGAGCAGAGTGGTAGAGAGACAATTAGAGAGAGAGAGCTTAATTGTTGTACAACCTCAGAATTGTGTAATCTGAAGTTCTTTACGTGTTTTCACTTTTTATCGAGTGCTGTAATTATCCCGTCCTGATTTAGACCTGCAGCACTACTGGGGAATCAACTTTCCAGCCCAGTGAAACAGTGGGAAAGTCACTAAAACGCTGAACAGCCATCATAAACTCTGGGTTTGATGTGCAGATTCAAAGCCTGATTTAAGATTCTCTTTTCCAGGCCTATTTCCAGACAATATGCATGTAAACAGGCAGCTTAGGGCTGTGAAGCCATGCCTGCTCTCCTGCTTCACCCCCTGCTGTTACACTCTGAGAGACACCCTGTCTCTCAGAGGCTGGGTGTTTATGGTAGATTAAGGATTAAGGCTTTTAAAGGTGCTGCGTCAGGTGTCTAAAAACAGACTTGTTGTTTCAACTGTTTCAGGTTTAACCTCAGGGAGGTTTTCACTTTTCTGGGATCTAGACCAATACACAGGATGATGGTATTACTATGATCCACTTTAATCCTGGTAGGTGGCGCTCCTTCTGCCAAACCTGTCCTGGTTCCACCTGCTCGCCTCTGGAGCATTCTCATCTTCCACCCCAACTCATCATGGTCATCACCTCAGCACGGTGATTTAACCACGTTGCTCTGAGCTGACGATCTGTCATCAAAGAATATCAGTTGGCAACAAGCAACTAGGTTCAGGGTCAGCGTGTCAATACTCCACCAAGCCAAAGCATGTAGGGTGCAAAGAACAGGCCAAGAAGAACCGATCCTTTGACAACACCTAGGTTATGTGTCAGGAGGGATCTTATGATAATTATCATCTATTCTATCATCAAGTAGTACTAGTGACAAGCTAGTGTTGTAATGCATGGTGAGAAAATGTCATTGACCACTCTACTAACAGCCCTGTAGGGTGAAACATCTTCAAGCCAGTAGTTTGGACTGGTTAACGTCATCCAGTAGTTTGGACTGGTTAACGTGATCCAGTAGTTTGGACTGGTTAACGTGATCCAGTAGTTTGGAC
Source organism: Lota lota (assembly GCA_026745465.1). Lineage (NCBI taxonomy): Eukaryota > Metazoa > Chordata > Actinopteri > Gadiformes > Lotidae > Lota > Lota lota. Next base: position 109,289 of record JACYXH010000752.1, read on the forward strand.
TGGTTAACATGATCCAGTAGTTTGGACTGGTTAACGTCATCCAGAAGTTTGGACTGGTTAATGTCATCCAGTAGTTTGGACTGGTTAACGTGATCCAGTAGTTTGGACTGGTTAACGTGATCCTGTAGTTTGGACTGGTTAACGTGATCCAGTAGTTTGGACTGGTTAACGTGATCCAGTAGTTTGGACTGGTTAACGTGATCCTGTAGTTTGGACTGGTTAACGTGATCCTGTAGTTTAAGGGGTTCATTCACCTCAGTCTTGAAGACTGAAGTGTAAGGAAGAGCTCCAACAGGTTTCTGGTCTGAAGACGTCTGATTGAGTTGGTTCACTAATGTGTTAATGAGTGACAGACAGAGAGATATGGAGGTACAGAGAAAGAGAAAGAAGTCTTACTGCTGATATTAGAGAATTCAAAGTCTCAGAACAAATCTGGTTATGCTCAGTCATGACACTGTAGCTTCACTGAGATGTATGTTGTGTCTCTGTACTACAGTGAGATGCATGTTGTGTAGCTCTTCTACAGTGAGATGCATGTTGTGTCTCTGTACTACAGTGAGATGCATGTTGTGTAGCTCTTCTACAGTGAGATGCATGTTGTGTCTCTGTACTACAGTGAGATGCATGTTGTGTAGCTCTTCTACAGTGAGATGCATGTTGTGTCTCTGTACTACAGTGAGATGCGTGTTGTGTAGCTATTCTACAGTGATATGCATGTTGTGTAGCTCTTCTACAGTGAGATGCATGTTGTGTAGCTCTTCTACAGTGAGATGCATGTTGTGTAGCTCTTCTACAGTGAGATGCATGTTGTGTAGCTCTTCTACAGTGAGATATATGTTGTGTAGCTCTTCTAGTGAGATGTATGTTGTGTAGCTCTTCTACAGTGAGATGTATGTTGTGTAGCTCTTCTAGTGAGATGTATGTTGTGTAGCTCTTCTAGCGAGATGTATGTTGTGTAGCTCTTCTACTGAGATGCATGTTGTGTAGCTCTTCTAGTGAGATGCATGCAGTGTGTCTTTCTGAAGAATGTCAACCTGTTGTGTAGTTATGATGTATTTTGTGTAGTTAGTCTACATATGTTATCTGTAGCCTGTCATTATCTGGCACTGATGCCAGTATTGATTATTGATCATGAGTTTGGGTATGATATTATGTTCTGTATGTTATTCCTCTAAAGGAGTAAATAAAAGCATAGCAGTAGCAAACCATTGGGACCTTCTTATTGAACAGGACAGCAACAAAGCGCTGAATACCTTGGCCAAACCAAACACATCCAGCATCATTAGCAGACGGGTTAGTATTTCATCCTCCAACACGTGTTCCCTGGTGACTCCTCTAGTCTCTCCCTCCTGGTGCTCCACAAAGCCTTACATAACACACTGTTGTTCCCGTGTTCTGGGTGGGCTGTGGCGTGCAGCCATGCTGTCTAGGAGGGAATGTGGGAGCTGATGCTCATTGCGTCAGAGTTATCGGAATATTTGACAAATAGCCTCATGATCATCATTTCATATCCCTCTGCCCGAGGCCCCTGAGAGAAATGTCTTCCAAGTTACTTTACAGTAGCTGTGATTTGATAAGTGACTTGATCCGTTTACAGTAACTTGGTGCAGTAGTGGTACATCAGTTAGACCCCTAACTCCCTATACCACCTAGATGCCTAGCTCCCTATACCACCTAGACCCCTATCTCCCTAGACCCCTAGCTCCCTATACCACCTAGACCCCTAGCTCCCTATACCATCTAGACCCCTAGCTCCCTATACCACCTAGACCCCTAGCTCCCTATACCACCTAGACCACTAGACCCCTAGACTACTAGACCCCCTAGACACCTAGACCACTATACCACCTAGACCCCTAGCTCCCTATACCCCCTAGACCCCTAGCTCCCTATACCACCTAGACCCCTAGCTCCCTATACCACCTAGATGCCTAGCTCCCTATACCACCTAGACCCCTATCACCCTAGACCACCTAGATGCCTAGCTCCCTATACCACCTAGACCCCTAGCTCCCTATACCACCTAGACCCCTAGCTCCCTATACCACCTAGATGCCTAGCTCCCTATACCACCTAGACCCCTAGCTCCCTATACCACCTAGACCACTAGCTCCCTATACCACCTAGACCCCTAGACCCCCTAGCTCCCTATACCACCTAGACCCCTAGCTCCCTATACCACCTAGATGCCTAGCTCCCTATACCACCTAGACCCCTAGCTCCCTATACCACCTAGACCACTAGACCCCTATACCACCTAGACCCCTAGCTCCCTATACCACCTAGACCACTAGCTCCCTATACCACCTAGACCCCTAGACCCACTAGACCCCTAGACCCCCTAGACCCCTAGACCCACTAGACCCCTAGACCCACTAGACCACTTAGACCCCCTAGACCCCTAGACCCCCAGGTTGGTGTGTGGTGGCTAAACTGCATTGTTGCTGTTACCTGCAGCCGTCCTCACTGCTTTACAACTGCTTCATATTCGCCCTGATTGATTTATTGAGGACAAAGTACTTATGCCGTTTGAGGAGTGCAGAGGCCCACACAACAGGGCTGTACTTACTGCCAATGTGGTCCTTGTACCTACAGGAACAATAACAACATCCATCATAACAGTACAAACAAACAGCTGCTCAAAGATGGGAAATGAAAGGGTTAGGGCTAACTTAATAATGCTAAATGGATGCATTTGTCAATAACTATATATACCAATATATATATACAGGGTTAGGGTTAACCCAATATATATATACAGGGTTAGGGTTAACCCAATATATATACACAGGGTTAGGGTTAACCCAATATATATACACAGGGTTAGGGTTAACCCAATATATATATACAGGGTTAGGGTTAACCCAATATATATATACAGGGTTAGGGTTAACCCAATATATATACACAGGGTTAGGGTTAACCCAATATATATATACAGGGTTAGGGTTAACCCAATATATATATACAGGGTTAGGGTTAACCCAATATATATATACAGGGTTAGGGTTAACCCAATATATATATACAGGGTTAGGGTTAACCCAATATATATATACAGGGTTAGGGTTAACCCAATATATATATACAGGGTTAGGGTTAACCCAATATATATATACAGGGTTAGGGTTAACCCAATATATATATACAGGGTTAGGGTTAACCCAATATATATATACAGGGTTAGGGTTAACCCAATATATATATATAGGGTTAGGGTTAACCCAATATATATATACAGGGTTAGGGTTAACCTAATATACGAGGTATAGTCTATACTAATAAACAAGGTATATTCTATACTAATAAACAAGGTATATTCTGTACTAATAAACAAGGTATATTCTATACTAATAAACAAGGTATATTCTACACTAATAAACAAGGTATATTCTGTACTAATAAACAAGGTATATACTATACTAATAAACAAGGTATATTCTGTACTAATAAACAAGGTATATTCTGTACTAATAAACAAGGTATATTCTGTACTAATAAACAAGGTATATTCTACACTAATAAACAAGGTATATTCTACACTAATAAACAAGGTATATTCTACACTAATAAACAAGGTATATTCTATACTAATAAACAAGGTATATTCTACACTAATAAACAAGGTATATTCTGTACTAATAAACAAGGTATATACTAATAAACAAGGTATATTCTGTACTAATAAACAAGGTATATTCTGTACTAATAAACAAGGTATATTCTGTACTAATAAACAAGGTATATTCTACACTAATAAACAAGGTATATTCTACACTAATAAACAAGATATATACTAATAAACAAGGTATATTCTATACTAATAAACAAGGTATATTCTATACTAATAAACAAGGTATATTCTACACTAATAAACAAGGTATATTCTACACTAATAAACAAGGTATATTCTACACTAATAAACAAGATATATACTAATAAACAAGGTATATTCTATACTAATAAACAAGGTATATTCTATACTAATAAACAAGGTATATTCTATACTAATAAACAAGGTATATTATACACTAATAAACAAGGTATATTCTGTACTAATAAACAAGGTATATTCTGTACTAATAAACAAGGTATATTCTGTACTAATAAACAAGGTATATTCTGTACTAATAAACAAGATATATACTAATAAACAAGGTATATACTAATAAACAAGGTATATTCTATACTAATAAACAAGATATATACTAATAAACAAGGTATATACTAATAAACAAGGTATATACTAATAAACAAGGTATATTCTATACTAATAAACAAGATATATACTAATAAACAAGATATATACTAATAAACAAGGTATATTCTATACTAATAAACAAGATATATACTAATAAACAAGATATATACTAATAAACAAGGTATATTCTATACTAATAAACAAGATATATACTAATAAACAAGATATATACTAATAAACAAGGTATATTCTATACTAATAAACAAGGTATATTCTACACTAATAAACAAGGTATATTCTGTACTAATAAACAAGGTATATTCTGTACTAATAAACAAGGTATATTCTGTACTAATAAACAAGATATATACTAATAAACAAGGTATATTCTATACTAATAAACAAGATATATACTAATAAACAAGGTATATTCTATACTAATAAACAAGATATATACTAATAAACAAGGTATATACTAATAAACAAGGTATATTCTATACTAATAAACAAGATATATACTAATAAACAAGGTATATTATGTACTAATAAACAAGGTATATTCTGTACTAATAAACAAGGTATATTCTGTACTAATAAACAAGGTATATTATGTACTAATAAACAAGGTATATACTAATAAACAAGTTATATTCTACACTAATAAACAAGATATATACTAATAAACAAGGTATATTCTATACTAATAAACAAGGTATATACTAATAAACAAGTTATATTCTACACTAATAAACAAGATATATACTAATAAACAAGGTATATTCTACACTAATAAACAAGATATATACTAATAAACAAGGTATATTCTACACTAATAAACAAGATATATACTAATAAACAAGGTATATTCTATACTAATAAACAAGATATATACTAATAAACAAGGTATATTCTGTACTAATAAACAAGGTATATTCTGTACTAATAAACAAGGTATATTCTATACTAATAAACAAGATATATACTAATAAACAAGGTATATTCTACACTAATAAACAAGATATATACTAATAAACAAGGTATATTCTACACTAATAAACAAGATATATACTAATAAACAAGGTATATTCTATACTAATAAACAAGATATATACTAATAAACAAGGTATATTCTGTACTAATAAACAAGGTATATTCTATACTAATAAACAAGATAAATACTAATAAACAAGGTATATTCTACACTAATAAACAAGATATATACTAATAAACAAGGTATATTCTATACTAATAAACAATATATATACTAATAAACAAGGTATATTCTACACTAATAAACAAGGTATATTCTACACTAATAAACAAGGTATATTCTGTACTAATAAACAAGGTATATTCTGTACTAATAAACAAGGTATATTCTGTACTAATAAACAAGATATATACTAATAAACAAGGTATATTCTATACTAATAAACAAGATATATACTAATAAACAAGGTATATTCTTTACTAATAAACAAGATATATACTAATAAACAAGGTATATACTAATAAACAAGGTATATTCTATACTAATAAACAAGATATATACTAATAAACAAGGTATATTATGTACTAATAAACAAGGTATATTCTGTACTAATAAACAAGGTATATTCTGTACTAATATACAAGGTATATTCTATACTAATAAACAAGGTATATACTAATAAACAAGTTATATTCTACACTAATAAACAAGATATATACTAATAAACAAGGTATATTCTACACTAATAAACAAGATATATACTAATAAACAATGTATATTCTATACTAATAAACAAGATATATACTAATAAACAAGGTATATTCTGTACTAATAAACAAGGTATATTCTGTACTAATAAACAAGATATATACTAATAAACAAGGTATATTCTACACTAATAAACAAGATATATACTAATAAACAAGGTATATTCTGTACTAATAAACAAGGTATATTCTATACTAATAAACAAGGTATATACTAATAAACAAGATATATACTAATAAACAAGATATATACTAATAAACAAGGTATATTCTACACTAATAAACAAGATATATACTAATAAACAAGGTATATTCTGTACTAATAAACAAGGTATATACTAATAAACAAGGTATATTCTACACTAATAAACAAGGTATATACTAATAAACAAGGTATATACTAATAAACAAGGTATATACTAATAAACAAGGTATATTCTACACTAATAAACAAGGTATATTCTACACTAATAAACAAGGTATATACTAATAAACAAGGTATATACTAATAAACAAGGTATATTCTACACTAATAAACAAGTGTAGCAAAGTCCACGCTACACGCCACCTAGGTGACTTTCCTCGGGCTCCTCCAGACCAATGGACACAGGGTGGTGATGTTGAAAACCGGTTTATTGTTAAAGTTGAATGGACTGCGACATGCAGATGGTGCTCCATGCTGCCATGCCGGAGAGCTCTCCTCGAGTGTGTGTGGTGATGGCTGGTTTAACCTGTGCACACTGATTGCTCAATGTGCAACAGGTGTGCAGCCCCACCCAGCCCCAGAGTCCAATCAGTCTGACTCAGGCCAGGTGAGGCTGCTTCAACCAGCCACCATCCACACACACTCCCACACAAGGTATATTCTACACTAATAAACAAGGTATTTACTAATAAACAAGGTATATTCTATACTAATAAACAAGATATATACTAATAAACAAGGTATATTCTATACTACTAAACAAGATATATACTAATAAACCAGGTATATTCTGTACTAATAAACAAGGTATATTCTATACTAATAAACCAGGTATATACTAATAAACAAGGTATATTCTATACTAATAAACAAGGTATAAACTAATAAAGAAGGTATATTCTACACTAATAAAAGTTATTAATAAACATAAATGTTGGATACTGTCAGACGAGATCCATTCCAAGTGTGTTTGTGTGTGAGCAGAGATCTCTGGGAACTCGGAGGATATCCCTCTGGTCCGCTGGAGGCAGCAGTGGCTGGAGAACGGCACCCTGCTGTTCCACATCCACCACCAGGACGGCAACAGCCAGCTGCCAGGCCTCTCCCCCACCCCGGACACCGCCAGGGACTCTGCAGAGGAAGAGCTCCGCATCTTGCACATCTCTGTCATGGTGAGGGTTAGACATGCATCCACTCATCTCTCTTCAAGGGTTAGACATTCATCCACTCATCTCAGTCCTAGTGAGGGTTAGACATTCATCAACTCATCTCTGTTCTAGTGTTAGACATTCATCCACTCATCTCTGTCCTGGTGAGGGTTAGACATTCATCCACTCATCTCTGTCCTGGTGAGGGTTAGACATTCATCCACTCATCTCTGTTCTAGTGTTAGACATTCATCCACTCATCTCTGTCCTGGTGAGGGTTAGACATTCATCCACTCATCTCAGTCCTAGTGAGGGTTAGACATTCATCAACTAATCTCTGTTCTAGTGTTAGACATTCATCCACTCATCTCTGTCCTGGTGAGGGTTAGACATTCATCCACTCATCTCTGTTCTAGTGTTAGACATTCATCCACTCATCTCTGTCTGGGTGAAGACCCCTATGGTTATAAATTGATCCAGAGTGAAACACCTAACACACTGCATAATCACAGCAAAACATGTTCTTGTCATTACTAATGTATTTAATGTCCTTCAGTACCTGGCAACCACAAACCAGTAACGTTGATCACCCTGTTAGAACCCCCTTGGTTACTATATTGAGCATAGATCCTGATTACTCATTCCCCCTGGTTTACTTTGAAATGTAACTTGGAAACCATAGTCATGCAGTATCCATCTCATCCACTACATAACACCTACACCATTCCCCTGTAACTGAATATGACGTGTGTACAGCCTTTATTCTTTCTTTGTTGTTCGTGTTTGTTAATGTTGAGATTACAATGTGTCTATTTATTACGATGAGATACAGTTGAAGAATATTGAAAAACTCAGAGAGGTCAACTCATCATTATTTCCTGCTTGGTAGTCAAAGTGAACCAAGCTGGGTGGCCATCAGCCCCCTAGGAGATCCAGGAACAACAGTAGCTTCCATGTGGCCAATTAAACAGCACATGAAATGTTTCAGGAAGAAAAATGGAGGACTTTCTGTATTTCAGCAGTGAACCGTAACGTCTGATGGACCGGTGGCCAAATGGCAGAATTAATGGGCAAGTTGTTGCTGCTGTTGGCCTGAGGAGATGCATATTTATGAGATGGGAGATACCCTATAGCCGGTCCCAATGCCCTTTCCTGCCCGCAGACTACCGTCACACTTTGATGGATGATTTGTGGATTCAGACGCTGAAAGCATATTATAATAACTACTGTTATCATAACTGCAAACACAAATGATTACTCTGCTGGAGGGGGGTTCAGAAACTACCTCTACTATCATAAACTAACACACCTAGTACATAAACTAGCACACCTAGTACATAAACTAACACACCTAGTACATAAACTAACACACCTAGTACAACCACTATCACACCTAGTACAACACCTTTCCGGTCCTTTACTGTCTGTTCTGGTCCCTTACTGTCTATTCTAAATGGTCTCTTACGTATAAGGGACAGTGAGCCATGGTAGAGAGTACAGGTCCTCCAGACTCTAGCTGTATAAGCTAGGGCTCCAGTGTTCCAGTGTGTGTATAAGCTAGGGCTCCAGTGTTCCAGTGTGTATATAAGCTAGGGCTCCAGTGTATAAGCTAGGGCTCCAGTGTATAAGCTAGGGCTCCAGTGTATAAGCTATGGCTCCAGTGTTCCTGTGTGTGTATAAGCTATGGCTTCAGTGTTCCAGTGTGTGTATAAGCTATGGCTCCAGTGTTCCAGTGTGTGTATAAGCTAGGGCTTCAGTGTTCCTGTGTGTGTATAAGCTAGGGCTTCAGTGGTCCTGTGTGTGTATAAGCTAGGGCTTCAGTGTTCCTGTGTGTGTATAAGCTAAGGCTCCAGTGTTCCAGTGTGTGTATAAGCTATGGCTCCAGTGTTCCAGTGTGTGTATAAGCTAGGGCTTCAGTGTTCCTGTGTGTGTATAAGCTAGGGCTTCAGTGTTCCAGTGTGTGTATAAGCTAGGGCTTCAGTGTTCCTGTGTGTGTATAAGCTTCAGTGTTCCTGTGTGTGTATAAGCTAGGGCTTCAGTGTTCCTGTGTGTGTATAAGCTAGGGCTTCAGTGTTCCTGTGTGTGTATAAGCTAGGGCTTCAGTGTTCCTGTGTGTGTATAAGCTAAGGCTCCAGTGTTCCAGTGTGTGTATAAGCTAGGGCTTCAGTGTTCCAGTGTGTGTATAAGCTAGGGCTTCAGTGTTCCTGTGTGTGTATAAGCTAGGGCTTCAGTGTTCCTGTGTGTGTATAAGCTAGGGCTCCAGTGTATAAGCTAGGGCTCCAGTGTATAAGCTAGGGCTTCAGTGGTCCTGTGTGTGTATAAGCTAGGGCTTCAGTGTTCCTGTGTGTGTATAAGCTAAGGCTCCAGTGTTCCAGTGTGTGTATAAGCTAGGGCTTCAGTGTTCCAGTGTGTGTATAAGCTAGGGCTTCAGTGTTCCTGTGTGTGTATAAGCTAGGGCTTCAGTGTTCCTGTGTGTGTATAAGCTAGGGCTTCAGTGTTCCTGTGTGTGTATAAGCTAGGGCTTCAGTGTTCCTGTGTGTGTATAAGCTAGGGCTTCAGTGTTCCTGTGTGTGTATAAGCTAGGGCTTCAGTGTTCCAGTGTGTGTATAAGCTAAGGCTCCAGTGTATAAGCTAGGGCTTCAGTGTTCCTGTGTGTGTATAAGCTAAGGCTCCAGTGTTCCAGTGTGTGTATAAGCTAGGGCTTCAGTGTTCCAGTGTGTGTATAAGCTAGGGCTTCAGTGTTCCTGTGTGTGTATAAGCTAGGGCTTCAGTGTTCCTGTGTGTGTATAAGCTAGGGCTTCAGTGTTCCTGTGTGTGTATAAGCTAGGGCTTCAGTGTTCCTGTGTGTGTATAAGCTAGGGCTTCAGTGTTCCTGTGTGTGTATAAGCTAGGGCTTCAGTGTTCCAGTGTGTGTATAAGCTAAGGCTCCAGTGTATAAGCTAGGGCTTCAGTGTTCCTGTGTGTGTATAAGCTAGGGCTTCAGTGTTCCTGTGTGTGTATAAGCTAGGGCTTCAGTGTTCCTGTGTGTGTATAAGCTAGGGCTTCAGTGTTCCTGTGTGTGTATAAGCTAGGGCTTCAGTGTTCCTGTGTGTGTATAAGCTAGGGCTTCAGTGTTCCTGTGTGTGTATAAGCTAGGGCTTCAGTGTTCCAGTGTGTGTATAAGCTAGGGCTTCAGTGTTTAAGCTAGGGCTTCAGTGTTCCAGTGTGTGTATAAGCTAGGGCTTCAGTGTTCCTGTGTGTGTATAAGCTAGGGCTTCAGTGTTCCAGTGTGTGTATAAGCTAAGGCTCCAGTGTATAAGCTATGGCTTCAGTGTTCCAGTGTGTGTATAAGCTAGGGCTCCAGTATTTAAGCTAGGGCTCCAGTGTTCCAGTGTGTGTATAAGCTAAGGCTATGTGCTTGGTTATTCATACGTTTAGAATGCTTGACTTCCCAAGGATTCCTGTCTACTTCTCATTCTTCCACTTTCTATCTCTCAGATAACTTTCATGCATCTTCAGCAAAAATAATGACTGGAAAGTAGTGAACAGAAAACAAACCAACTGAAACGGTAAAACAATCAACCAAAACAACAGCTATTGGAGACGTTTAGTTGTAGTAGTCCCGTGAGGCAGGAGTTGGCAGGTGTTGCTGTGTCTCCACACATCCAGTGTTCTCACAGCACTGTGCTCTCTACATAGGGCTAAATCCATTTTGTCAAAACATGAACTCTGCTGAGAATAATGTGTTTTTCTCCTCTCTGTATTTCTTGTGGCGTGCAGCAGCGTGCAGCAGTGCACAGTGTTCTGAGACAGATTGAATGTGATGCCATGTTAATCATTTCCGCTGTGCTTAATGGGAGTCTAGCTGGATCCACTGGCTTATGAACAGATGAAGAGTTTAATAAATGAAACTCATAGAGAGGTACTGGTGCATTGTGTCCACATACGGTCAGAAAGCTGAAAGAAAATGAACCTTGGACTCATTGTCTCACTTTAATTTCCTACACGAGGTGATTGAAACAGAAAACACTCAATCCATCTATGTTACAAAAGAAATGGAGAACTAGACTTGGTCTTAATGCTCTGGGCTGCATTTATTCTCTGGGTTCCTTAAAGGTTAGGGTTAGGTTCTAACACTTTCCAGCCGATGGGTTCCTTAAAGCCTAGGGTTAGGGTTAGGTTCTAACACTTTCCAGCCGTTGGGTTCCTCAAAGCCTAGGGTTAGGTTGTAACACTTTCCAGACAGGTTGGCAGACAGGCCTTTTATCAAGACAGAGGGTTTCAGTAGAAGTTCTGAACAAACACACACACACACACAGTATTGGCTTACATACAGTCATCTCACATTTGAAAAATAGGAGAAAATCGTAGTCCTTGTTCTGAGCCCAATTACATTTTCTCAAATAGTTTATATTTTGTGAGACGCACTGAGAAGGCTGTACTGAGACACACCTGAAATGATTATTTGGCTTCAACAATACTGAGAATGAAAGTTGTTCAAACCAGTTAAACATTCTAGTCATCATCTAAATATTAAATAGTCTTGCACAGTTCCACAACTCTTGTTAATCCTATAAATATTAAATATTAGCTTGGAATTTTATTACATTTCTGTTGAAACCAATCCCTAATCTGACCTCTATGAATGAGACATTTTGGCATGGTCAACAATTACATTCATTGTGTTAGAAAGTGTATTAAATGCTAGCATAAGTGGTACCAAGGCCTGTGAAGCTGGAGATAGCTAAAGCTATAATAAAAGAAGGTAAGGGATTGAATTGCTGACCACACTTTCCAGAGCTGCTATTGAATGTGTAATATGGATTCATACTAAGGCTGTGTTGCTATGGCAGCTGTCAAATAAGTAGAACTAGTTCAAAGTGAAGCACTTCACATTTAATAATAAGTATCTGTATCTCTAGCTTTCACAATGTCCTTTACGAAGGAAAGATCAAACGGAATCACGCATAGCTTTTCAGTTCTTTAACACAAAATAAATGTTCTGCTGTGGATAAATTATGAGCCAAGATGTTTACTTATTCATTCAAGATGAAAAAATTAATGTGAGAAATAAATTAAAGCTTCTCAATTCAAACAGCTTCTCCACTAATAAATCAAGGTTTCATGCTAGGGTGGATTTTATAAAACCAAATTACATTAAATGCTGTAGGTTTGTGTCATTAATAACCATTTCCTTTCCCTCCCATGAGTCGCCATGTAGGAAGGAGGGGAAAGCATTTGACACTGGTTCAATGTCAAGACAAACGCTCGATCAAAAACCGTAATGCTAGCCAACCTCTCCTGGCTAACCTGCTAGCCATCTAACTTAGCCTAGATGACCTGCTAGCCATCTTACTTCACCTAGATGACCTGCTAGCCATCTAACTTAGCCTAGCTGACCTGCTAGCCATCTAACTTCACCTAGATGACCTGCTAGCCATCTAACTTCACCTAGATGACCTGCTAGCCATCTAACTTCACCTAGATGACCTGCTAGCCATCTAACTTAGCCCAGATGACCTGCTAGCCATCTAACTTAGCCTAGATGACCTGCTAGCCATCTAACTTCACCTAGATGACCTGCTAGCCATCTAACTTAGCCTAGATGACCTGCTAGCCATCTAACTTCACCTAGATGACCTGTAAGCCATCTAACTTAGCCTGGCTAACCTGCTAATCTTTTAATTTAGCCTGACTAACCTGCTAACCGTTTTACTTTACCTGGTTAACATGCTAGCCAACTCTAACTGGCAAACCATTTTACTTGCCATTGCTAACCTGCTTGCCATCTAACTTAAATTGGCTAACCTGCTAACTATGTCAGCTGATGCTAACTGTGGTAACCCTAGTGACCTATCCCTCACCTGGTTATCCTGGAACCTGACCGTAACCTTGGTAAAATGTACACATCCATCATTTATTGGAAGCATTAGCCTTGCTCGGGTCCAACATATCGATGTCATGATTTGTTGTTGTATATTATATGTCTATATTCATGTGAACAAGGATCTTCATAGACTCCCATCGGGTGGCATATTGTTTGGTTTGTCTTGCTGTGCATGGCGGAGCAGAACTCATAGGAACATTGATGCCATTAAAGCATATCTCTCTGGCTTCCTCTTCCACCACTAAATAGATTTTGTGGCTGGAGAGCTGGCACACTTTGATGTGTGCTTTACTTTTTATTGGCTCTATAAGAGGAGACAGTCCACTTAGTCCTGGCTTTGATTCTAAGTAATGTTGAGCATTAAAGCGTTGTAGGACAGTGCTCTCTATGGCTGAGTGCTAATGGAAGTTGATGTGCTTTGATTACATTGAGCCAGATCGGATTAAAAACCATTCTGAAATAACATCTGACATCTAACTCTTGTTTAAGCACAGGACATAGAAACCATGACAACACTTAACATCAATCCGCTGGTTAATTGTGAAGGACCAGAGAGCAGGTCACATGCCTCTTTAATGTGCTGCGATGCTCCTGGATTTCACCTGGCTGCTCCTACAGACGCTCCAGCATGCCCTGTTCCAAGGTTACTCCCAGGCCTACTATACCACCTAGACCATCTAGACCCCTAGACCACCTAGACCACCTAGACCACTAGACCACTAGACCCCCTAGACCCCTAGACCCATAGACCCCTGTTCCAAGGTTACTCCCAGGCCTACTATACCACCTAGACCACCTAGACCACCTAGACCACCTAGACCCCTAGACCCCTAGACCCCCTAGACCCCTAGACCACCTAGACCACCTAGACCACCTAGACCACCTAGACCCCTAGACCACCTAGACCACCTAGACCCACTAGACCCCTAGACCACCTAGACCACCTAGACCCCTAGACCCACTAGACCCCTAGACCCCTAGACCCCCTAGACCCCTAGACCCCTGTTCCAAGGTTACTCCCAGGCCTTGTTAATCAACATTGATAATGCATTAATCCTCTCTCTCTCTCTCTCTCTCTCTCTCTCTCTGTCTCTCTCTCTCTCTCTGTCTCTCTCTCTCTCTCTCTCTGTCTCTCTCTCTGTCTCTCTCTCTGTCTCTCTCTCTGTCTCTCTGTCTCTCTCTCTCTCTCCCTCCCTCCCTCCCTCCCTCCCTCCCTCCCTCCCTCCCTCCCTCCCTCCCTCCCTCCTCTCAGGGAGGGATGATAGCCCTCCTGCTGTCTATCCTCTGCCTGGTGCTCATCCTCTACACAAGGCGTCGTTGGTGTAAAGGACGGCGCGTCCCTCAGCCCCAGAAGAGCGCCAGCGCAGAGGCGGCCAATGAGATCCACTACATCCCCTCGGTGCTGATGGGTGGCCAGGCCCGGGAGAGCCTCAGGAACTCCCGGGGCCAGGGGCCCAACTCCAGCGGGACCCTCAGCATCAGGGAGACCCCCATCCTTGACGGGTAGGGGGGAGTGAGGAGGGGTGGAGGGTAGAGGGTATAGAGGAGGGGTAGAGGGTAGAGAGGAGGGGTAGAGGGTAGAGAGGAGGGGTAGAGAGGAGGGGTAGAGGGTAAAGAGGAGGGGTAGAGAGTAGAGAGGAGGGGTAGAGAGGAGGGGTAGAGAGGAGGGGTAGAGAGGAGGGGTAGAGAGTAGAGAGGAGGGGTAGAGGGTAGAGAGGAGGGGTAGAGAGTAGAGAGGAGGGGTAGAGAGGAGGGGTAGAGAGTAGAGAGGAGGGGTAGAGGGTATAGAGGAGGGGTAGAGGGTAGAGAGGAGGGGTAGAGGGTAGAGAGGAGGGGTAGAGAGGAGGGGTAGAGAGGAGGGGTAGAGGGTAGAGAGGAGGGGTAGAGGGTAGAGAGGAGGGGTAGAGAGGAGGGGTAGAGAGGAGGGGTAGAGGGTAGAGAGGAGGGGTAGAGAGGAGGGGTAGAGAGGAGGGGTAGAGGGTAGAGAGGAGGGGTAGAGGGTAGAGAGGAGGGGTAGAGGGTAGAGAGGAGGGGTAGAGAGTAGAGAGGAGGGGTAGAGGGTAGAGAGAGGGTAGAGGGTAGAGAGGAGGGGTAGAGTGAGGGTAGAGTAGAGAGGAGGGGTAGAGAGTAGAGAGGAGGGGTAGAGGGTAGAGAGGAGGGGTAGAGGGTAGAGAGGAGGGGTAGAGTAGAGAGGAGGGGTAGAGGGTATAGAGGAGGGGTAGAGGGTAGAGAGGAGGGGTAGAGAGTAGAGAGGAGGGGTAGAGAGTAGAGAGGAGGGTAGAGAGGAGGGGTAGAGAGTAGAGAGGAGGGTAGAGAGGAGGGGTAGAGAGGAGGGGTAGAGAGTAGAGAGGAGGGGTAGAGAGGAGGGGTAGAGAGTAGAGAGGAGGGGTAGAGAGGAGGGGTAGAGAGGAGGGGTAGAGGGTAGAGAGGAGGGGTAGAGAGTAGAGAGGAGGGGTAGAGGGTAGAGAGGAGGGGTAGAGGGTAGAGAAGTTATCTTAGTAGCATGTTGAGCTGTATGACATCACGTACCTGTTGCAGGTATGAGTATGACATCACAGACCTGTTGCAGGTATGAGTATGACATCACAGACCTGTTGCAGGTATGAGTATGACATCACAGACCTGTTGCAGGTATGAGTATGACATCACAGACCTGTTGCAGGTATGAGTATGACATCACAGACCTGTTGCAGGTATGAGTATGACATCACAGACCTGTTGCAGGTATGAGTATGACATCACAGACCTGCGGCACCACCTGCAGAGAGAGTGTATGAACGGCGGGGAGGACTTTGCCAGTCAGGTGACCCGGACACTGGACTCACTCCAGGGATGCAATGACAAGAAGAACATAGACCTTACACCTGGTAGGACTACACCTCACTCCTGGTAGAACTACACCTCACTCCTGGTAGGACTACACCTCACTCCTGGTAGAACTACACCTCACACCTCACTCCTGGTAGGACTACACCTCACTCCTGGTAGAACTACATCTCACTCCTGGTAGGACTACACCTCACTCCTGGTAGAACTACACCTCACACCTCACTCCTGGTAGAACTACACCTCACTCCTGGTAGGACTACATCTCACTCCTGGTAGGACTACACCTCACTCCTGGTAGGACTACACCTCACTCCTGGTAGGACTACATCTCACTCCTGGTAGGACTACACCTCACTCCTGGTAGGACTACACCTCACTCCTGGTAGAACTACATCTCATTCCTGGTAGAACTACACCTCACTCCTGGTAGGACTACACCTCACTCCTGGTAGGACTACACCTCACTCCTGGTAGGACTACACCTCACTCCTGGTAGGACTACACCTCACTCCTGGTAGAACTACACCTCACTCCTGGTAGGACTACACCTCATTCCTGGTAGGACTACACCTCACTCCTGGTAGAACTACATCTCACTCCTGGTAGGACTACACCTCACTCCTGGTAGAACTACATCTCACTCCTGGTAGGACTACACCTCACTCCTGGTAGGACTACACCTCACTCCTGGTAGGACTACACCTCACTCCTGGTAGGACTACACCTCATTCCTGGTAGGACTACACCTCACTCCTGGTAGAACTACATCTCACTCCTGGTAGGACTACACCTCACTCCTGGTAGGACTACACCTCACTCCTGGTAGAACTACATCTCACTCCTGGTAGGACTACACCTCACAACTGATGGTCATCAGTACCTGTTATCAGTTTGCTTTAGGATTGAGACTCCCAGAGAGATTTTAAGTTGACAAGCTTGATACTGTAGACCCATACCAGTCTGGGGCTTAGAGTGGAGACCCATACCAGTCTGGGGAGTGGAGACCCATACCAGTCTGGGGCTTAGAGTGGAGACCCATACCAGTCTGGGGAGTGGAGACCCATACCAGTCTGGGGAGTGGAGACCCATACCAGTCTGGGGAGTGGAGACCCATACCAGTCTGGTGTGTAGAGACCCATACCAGTCTGGTGTGTAGAGACCCATACCAGTCTGGTGTGTAGAGACCCATACCAGTCTGGTGTGTAGAGACCCATACCAGTCTGGTGTGTAGAGACCCATACCAGTCTGGGGTGTAGAGACCCATACCAGTCTGGTGTGTAGAGACCCATACCAGTCTGGGGAGTGGAGACCCATACCAGTCTGGTGTGTAGAGACCCATACCAGTCTGGTGCTTAGAGTGGAGACCCATACCAGTCTGGTGTGTAGAGACCCATACCAGTCTGGTGCTTAGAGTGGAGACCTATTGGATAATGGCTTGACACTCATTCCAGAGCTCTCTGCAGATATCTGATTGGTTTCTGAGCTAACCCTATCATAAAAACACAACCAACCCAGAAGTGTTGTGCATTATGCATGAAACACTGTTAATGCACTGGGCTTGGCAAATAGGAGGGCAAGGTGCCGTACATTGAATATTAATATCCATACAATTGATGCTACAGGTCGGGCACCAAACCTGACCACCTACTGAGTGATCTATTTGTCATAATTCTGCCTCCATAAACAGATAATATAATAATGATATGATAAGCAGACGCTATTTATTCCGCCCTGCTGTAATGGTGCAGAGGTAAAGCAATACCATACATGGCTGCATAGAACAGAAGAATAATAAGGCTTTAGAAATGGCCTAATATGTTGTTGAATATTAGCACACCAAGGAATATGGCGCGAGAGTTTTGAAGAGATGATTTAGAAAGAGTTCATCTAAACATAAATAAACGATCTAGTTAAGCAGGGATGAGGCTATAAAACGAACCCTACATCCTCACACACTCAAGTTACTGTTGTAACTATTAGCAACTAGTAACTATTATTATTAAGAGTCCTTTTGGAATGGTAACAATCATTATTTAGAGTCCCAATTTAATGGTAACTATTATTATTTAGTCCTAATGTAATCCAAAATACTATTATTTAGAGTCTGCACACAACAGTGAGAGGAAAAAAAGGAGAAACATTGTATTGCTTCATAACAATACTTCAGTCCACTGCTAGCAGTAGCATGTTACGCTTCATAACAATACTTCAGTCCACTGCGAGCAGTAGCATGTTACGCTTCATAACAACACTTCAGTCCACTGCTAGCAGTAGCATGTTACGCTTCATAACAATACTTCAGTCCACTGCGAGCAGTAGCATGTTACGCTTCATAACAACACTTCAGTCCACTGCTAGCAGTAGCATGTTACGCTTCATAACAATACTTCAGTCCACTGCTAGCAGTAGCATGTTACGCTTCATAACAATACTTCAGTCCACTGCTAGCAGTAGCATGTTACGCTTCATAACAATACTTCAGTCCACTGCTAGCAGTAGCATGTTACGCTTCATAACAATACCATTCATTTCTATCTGATGTGTTTATTTGGCAGTGAGTGACAACACTAAGCTGGCTCTGATGAACAAGTACAAGGACAACATCATCGCTACAAGCCCCATCGACAACAACCACCAGCACAACACCCTGCTGACACACAACACATCCACCAGCCAGCGCAAACGCCTGTCCAGCAACACACGCAGTGAGTCACACCCTTCACTACAGCTGGAGCCCCCTTAACACCACTAACACCACTACAGCTGGAACACCCTTAACACCACTAACACCACTACAGCCGGAACACCACTAACACCACTACAGCCGGAACACCACTAACACCACTACAGCCGGAACACCACTAACACCACTAACACCACTACAGCCGGAACACCACTACCACTACAGCCGGAACACCACTAACACCACTAACACCACTACAGCCGGATACCCTTAACACCACTAACACCACTACAGCCGGAACACCACTAACACCACTAACACCACTACAGCCGGAACACCACTAACACCACTACAGCCGGAACACCACTAACACCACTACAGCCGGAACACCCTTAACACCACTAACACCACTACAGCCGGAACACCCTTAACACCACTAACACCACTACAGCTGGAACACCCTTATCACCACTAACACCCTTAACACCACTAGAGCTAAAACACCCTTAACACCTTATAGACAAAACACCCTTCCAGGTTACCTTTTCAGAGGTACTCAAAGGCCACGCCCAAGGGGCCCCGGCGGCGTGGTGTGTGTGGACGTGTGGAGCTCTGTCTGAGCAGCGATGTATTTAATGTCAGGGTTAGGATTCCCGGTCACCTATAGTATAACGCCACGGTGTGTGTGGACGTGTGGAGCTCTGTCTGAGTCAGGGTTAGGATTCCCGGTCACCTATAGTATAACGCCACGGTGTGTGTGGACGTGTGGAGCTCTGTCTGGGCAGCGATGTATTTAATGTCAGGGTTAGGATTCCCGGTCACCTATAGTATAACGCCACGGTGTGTGTGGACGTGTGGAGCTCTGTCTGGGCAGCGATGTATTTAATGTCAGGGTTAGGATTCCCGGTCACCTATAGTATAACGCCACGGTGTGTGTGGACGTGTGGAGCTCTGTCTGAGCAGCGATGTATTTAATGTCAGGGTTAGGATTCCCGGTCACCTATAGTATAACGCCACGGTGTGTGTGGACGTGTGGAGCTCTGTCTGAGTCAGGGTTAGGATTCCCGGTCACCTATAGTATAACGCCACGGTGTGTGTAGACGTGTGGAGCTCTGTCTGAGTCAGGGTTAGGATTCCCGGTCACCTATAGTATAACGCCACGGTGTGTGTGGACGTGTGGAGCTCTGTCTGAGTCAGGGTTAGGATTCCCGGTCACCTATAGTATAACGCCACGGTGTGTGTGGACGTGTGGAGCTCTGTCTGGGCGGCGGAGCTCCACACGTCCACACAGACCACGCCGCCGGGGCCCGGTTGACTGTGGTTGACTGTGGCGTCCGAGAGAAAGTTGAGCTTTTTGGAGGCTTATAGTGTATACTTTATTTGACCCTTTATTTATTTGGTTATGACGTGGTTGTGGTGTGGTTATGGTGAGGTTACAGTGAGGTTATGGGTTGTTATGGTGAGGGTAGGGTTAGGGTTTGCACTCACAAGGGAATAGTGCCTTGAAATGAGTAATGGCTGACTGCTGGGTTAGGGTTTACCAGGGAATAGTTGAAATGAGTAATGGCTGACTGCTGGGTTAGGGTTTACCAGGGAATAGTTGAGTAATGGCTGACTGGTTTCTCCCTCCTCGGTGCCTGACCTTGAGCAGTCACGTCTCTGTGAGCAGGAATCAGAGCTTAAAGGGGTTCCTGTAGAGGTGAGATGAATTGTACACAGACCATAGCAGCATGCTGACCACTTGGTAGAAACTAGATGCTCTATCTGTGATGGATGAACCAGCAAGACATGTTGGACACCAGGAAGAAAAAAAGGATTTACTCCGATTGCTATTTTAAATTCTCTCTGCACTATAGAGGCTGCTTGGCTCTCCTCCTCCTCCTCTGTTCTCCTCCTCCCCCTCTAAGTCCTCCTCCACCTCTATGTTCTCCTACTCCCCCTCTATGTCCTCCTCCTCTATGTTCTCCTCCTCTCTATGTTCTTCTCCCCTCTATGTCCTCCTCCTCTATGTTCTCCTCCCCTCTATGTTCTCCTCCCCTCTATGTTCTCCTCCTCCTCCTCCTCTATGTTCTCCTCCCCTCTATGTTCTCCTCCTCTCTATGTTCTCCTCCCCTCTATGTCCTCCTCCTCTCTATGTTCTCCTCCCCTCTATGTTCTCCTCCCCTTTATGTTCTCCTCCCCTCTATGTTCTCCTCCCCTCTATGTTCTCCTCCCCTCTATGTTCTCCTCCCCTCTATGTCCTCCTCCTCTCTATGTTCTCCTCCCCTCTATGTTCTCCTCCCCTTTATGTTCTCCTCCCCTCTATGTTCTCCTCCCCTCTATGTTCTCCTCCCCTCTATGTTCTCCTCCTCCTCCTCTATGTTGTCCTCGTCCCACACCGTCTCTCGCCACTATGTTCTTCTCCATCTCCTCCTCCTACTCCACTTTGCTCCTCCATGTTCTCCTCCAGAGGGGAAGGAAAGCTGGTGTCTCTGTGGTTGACGTGCAGTCCCAGATGATAGGAGGTGGAAGTTATGATAATGAAGCCAAAATGAGGATCCGGAAATCAGGATACATCTGAACAATCTGTTGTGTGGTTGTGTGTGTGCATGCATGATGTATCTCTAAGTCTGTGTGTGTAGATGTATCTCTAAGTCTGTGTGTGTAGATGTATCTCTAAGTCTGTGTGTGTAGATGTATCTCTAAGTCTGTGTGTGTAGATGTATCTCTAAGTCTATGTGTGTAGATGTATCTCTAAGTCTGTGTGTGGTTGTGTGTGTGTGTGTAGATGTATCTCTAAGTCTGTGTGTGTAGATGTATCTCTAAGTCTGTGTGTGTAGATGTATCTCTAAGTCTATGTGTGTGTGTGTGTGTGTGTGTGTGTGTGTGTAGATGTATCTCTAAGTCTGTGTGTGTAGATGTATCTCTAAGTCTATGTGTGTGTGTGTGTGTGTGTGTGTGTGTGTGTGTGTGTGGATGTATCTCTAAGTCTGTGTGTGTAGATGTATCTCTAAGTCTGTGTGTGTAGATGTATCTCTAAGTCTGTGTGTGTGTGTGTGTGTAGATGTATCTCTAAGTCTGTGTGTGTAGATGTATCTCTAAGTCTGTGTGTGTAGATGTATCTCTAAGTCTGTGTGTGTGTGTGTGTGTGTGTGTGTGTGTGTGTGTGTGTGTGTGTGTGTGTGTGTGTGTGTAGATGTATCTCTAAGTCTGTGTGTGTAGATGTATCTCTAAGTCTGTGTGTGTAGATGTATCTCTAAGTCTGTGTGTGTAGATGTATCTCTAAGTCTGTGTGTGTAGATGTATCTCTAAGTCTGTGTGTGTGTGTGTGTGTGTGTGTGTGTGTGTGTGTGTGTGTGTGTGTGTAGATGTATCTCTAAGTCTGTGTGTGGTTGTGTGTGTGTAGATGTATCTCTAAGTCTGTGTGTGTAGATGTATCTCTAAGTCTGTGTGTGTAGATGTATCTCTAAGTCTGTGTGTGTGTGTGTGTAGATGTATCTCTAAGTCTGTGTGTGTAGATGTATCTCTAAGTCTGTGTGTGTAGATGTATCTCTAAGTCTGTGTGTGTGTGTGTGTGTGTGTAGATGTATCTCTAAGTCTGTGTGTGTAGCTGTATCTCTAAGTCTGTGTGTGTTGATGTATCTCTAAGTCTGTGTATGTGTGTGTGTGTGTGTGTGTAGATGTATCTCTAAGTCTATGTGTGTAGATGTATCTCTAAGTCTGTGTGTGGTTGTGTGTGTGTAGATGTATCTCTAAGTCTGTGTGTGTGTGTGTCCCAGCTGGCTCCACCTTCCTGACTCCAGACGGGGACTCTGGGACGGAGGCAGACAGCGACCCCCAGCTGGCCTTCTACACCGACCCAAACCGCAGCCGGCGCCGCAGCCGAGGCCTCAGGAACGGGTCTGCTACCGGCGGCTGGGGCTCTGGAGGTATGTCTCTACCACCGCTCAGAACCGCTCACCACCACCGCTCACCATTACCGCTCACCACCACCGCTCAGAACCGCTCACCACCACCGCTCAGAACCACTCACCACCACCGCTCAGAACCGCTCACCACCACCGCTCAGAACCACTCACCACCACCGCTCAGAACCACTCACCACCACCGCTCAGAACCACTCACCACCACCGCTCAGAACCACTCACCACCACCGCTCACCATTACCGCTCACCACCACCGCTCAGAACCACTCACCACCACCGCTCAGAACCACTCACCACCACCGCTCAGAACCACTCACCACCACCGCTCACCATTACCGCTCACCACCACCGTTCAGAACCACTCACCACCACCGCTCAGAACCACTCACCACCACCGCTCAGAACCACTCACCACCACCGCTCAGAACCACTCACCACCACCGCTCAGAACCACTCACCACCACCGCTCAGAACCACTCACCACCACCGCTCAGAACCACTCACCACCACCGCTCAGAACCACTCACCACCACCACTCACCGTTACCGCTGACCACCACCGCTCACTCCTCTCTGATTGGTGTGTGTTATGTCATGTAACTGGTCCCCTCTCTCTGATTGGTGTGTGTTATGTCATGTAACTGGTCCCCTCTCTCTGATTGGTGTGTGTTATGTCATGTGACTGGTCCCCTCTCTCTGATTGGTGTGTGTTATGTCATGTGACTGGTCCCCTCTCTCTGATTGGTGTGTGTTATGTCATGTAACTGGTCCCCTCTCTCTGATTGGTGTGTGTTATGTCATGTAACTGGTCCCCTCTCTCTGATTGGTGTGTGTTATGTCATGTAACTGGTCCCCTCTCTCTGATTGGTGTGTGTTATGTCATGTAACTGGTCCCCTCTCTCTGATTGGTGTGTGTTATGTCATGTAACTGGTCCCCTCTCTCTGATTGGTGTGTGTTATGTCATGTGACTGGTCCCCTCTCTCTGATTGGTGTGTGTTATGTCATATAACTGGTCCCCTCTCTCTGATTGGTGTGTGTTATGTCATGTGACTGGTCCCCTCTCTCTGATTGGTGTGTGTTATGTCATGTAACTGGTCCCCTCTCTCTGATTGGTGTGTGTTATGTCATGTGACTGGTCCCCTCTCTCTGATTGGTGTGTGTTATGTCATGTAACTGGTCCCCTCTCTCTGATTGGTGTGTGTTATGTCATGTGACTGGTCCCCTCTCTCTGATTGGTGTGTGTTATGTCATGTAACTGGTCCCCTCTCTCTGATTGGTGTGTGTTATGTCATGTGACTGGTCCCCTCTCTCTGATTGGTGTGTGTTATGTCATGTGACTGGTCCCCTCTCTCTGATTGGTGTGTGTTATGTCATGTAACTGGTCCCCTCTCTCTGATTGGTGTGTGTTATGTCATGTAACTGGTCCCCTCTCTCTGATTGGTGTGTGTTATGTCATGTGACTGGTCCCCTCTCTCTGATTGGTGTGTGTTATGTCATGTGACTGGTCCCCTCTCTCTGATTGGTGTGTGTTATGTCATGTAACTGGTCCCCTCTCTCTGATTGGTGTGTGTTATGTCATGTAACTGGTCCCCTCTCTCTGATTGGTGTGTGTTATGTCATGTAACTGGTCCCCTCTCTCTGATTGGTGTGTGTTATGTCATGTAACTGGTCCCCTCTCTCTGATTGGTGTGTGTTATGTCATGTGACTGGTCCCCTCTCTCAGATTGGTGTGTGTTATGTCATGTGACTGGTCCCCTCTCTCTGATTGGTGTGTGTTATGTCATGTAACTGGTCCCCTCTCTCTGATTGGTGTGTGTTATGTCATGTGACTGGTCCCCTCTCTCTGATTGGTGTGTGTTATGTCATGTAACTGGTCCCCTCTCTCTGATTGGTGTGTGTTATGTCATGTGACTGGTCCCCTCTCTCAGATTGGTGTGTGTTATGTCATGTGACTGGTCCCCTCTCTCTGATTGGTGTGTGTTATGTCATGTGACTGGTCCCCTCTCTCTGATTGGTGTGTTGTTCAGCCGGTTCTCCTCGCAGCCCCATCAACAAGACGACCCTCACCCTGATCAGTGTGATCAGCTGCCTGCTGGGTCTGGTCTACGCCTCCCACCTCTCCTGCACCCTTGCAGTCCGCATCATCCTGCACGTCCCGGAGCACCTCATCGCTGACGGTAAGGACCTCTATAACCCCTGACCCTTTCCCCCCTAGCCCTGACCCACCTAGCCCTGACCCACCTAGCCCTGACCCACCTAGCTCCTAGCCCTGACCCACCTAGCCCTGACCCACCTAGGTCCTAGCCCTGACCCACCTAGCCCTGACCCCCCTAGCCCTGACCCACCTAGCTCCTAGCCCTGACCCACCTAGCTCCTAGCCCTGACCCACCTAGCCCTGACCCACCTAGCTCCTAGCCCTGACCCACCTAGCTCCTAGCCCTGACCCACCTAGCCCTGACCCACCTAGCCCTGACCCACCTAGCTCCTAGCCCTGACCCCCCTAGCCCTGACCCACCTAGCCCTGACCCACCTAGCTCCTAGCCCTGACCCACCTAGCCCTGACCCACCTAGCCCTGACCCACCTAGCTCCTAGCCCTGACCCACCTAGCCCTGACCCCCCTAGCCCTGACCCACCTAGCCCTGACCCACCTAGCCCTGACCCACCTAGCCCTGACCCACCTAGCCCTGACCCACCTAGGTCCTAGCCCTGACCCACCTAGCCCTGACCCACCTAGCCCTGACCCACCTAGCTCCTAGCCCTGACCCACCTAGCCCTGACCCACCTAGCCCTGACCCACCTAGCCCTGACCCACCTAGCCCTGACCCACCTAGCTCCTAGCCCTGACCCACCTAGCTCCTAGCCCTGACCCACCTAGCCCTGACCCCCCTAGCCCTGACCCACCTAGCCCTGACCCACCTAGCTCCTAGCCCTGACCCACCTAGCCCTGACCCCCCTAGCCCTGACCCACCTAGCCCTGACCCACCTAGCCCTGACCCACCTAGCTCCTAGCCCTGACCCACCTAGCTCCTAGCCCTGACCCACCTAGCTCCTAGCCCTGACCCACCTAGGTCCTAGCCCTGACCCACCTAGCCCTGACCCACCTAGCTCCTAGCCCTGACCCACCTAGGTCCTAGCCCTGACCCACCTAGCCCTGACCCACCTAGCTCCTAGCCCTGACCCACCTAGCTCCTAGCCCTACCACACCTAGCTCCTAGCCCTACCACACCTAGTGAGAGAGTCCAACAAACTGACGCAGGGTCAGTTTGTTGAACAAGTTCCTGCTGGCTGGTTGTCATATTATGTGGTTTGGAGCCCACAGAGATTTGTTATCTGGTCTCTGTTATCTGGTCTGGTCTGGAGATCCCAGAGATCTGCTATCTGGTCTCTGTTATCTGGTCTGGTCTGGAGATCCCAGAGATCTGCTATCTGGTCTCTGTTATCTGGTCTGGTCTGGAGATCCCAGAGATCTGCTATCTGGTCTCTGTTATCTGGTCTGGAGATCCCAGAGATCTGCTATCTGGTCTCTGTTATCTGGTCTGGAGATACCAGAGATCTGCTATCTGGTCTCTGTTTTCTGGTCTGGTCTGGAGATCCCAGAGATCTGCTATCTGGTCTCTGTTATCTGGTCTGGAGATCCCAGAGATCTGCTATCTGGTCTCTGTTATCTGGTCTGGAGATACCAGAGATCTGCTATCTGGTCTCTGTTTTCTGGTCTGGTCTGGAGATCCCAGAGATCTGCTATCTGGTCTCTGTTATCTGGTCTGGTCTGGAGATCCCAGAGGTTTGCAAGCACAGCATTAGCATTCCAGCGAGGAAACTTCCAACACCATGAAAGATGGTCATTTGGATGTTGAATTGCTAAAACTGGAATTGATTTAAAATGTTTCCACGAACGTCTGAAATCTCAGCACACTTGATTTGATGTCACGGTGAATCTGATGAAAATCTATAGTCGTCCGCTGGGACAAAACGAGTCAATTTATTCTAACAGCTGCGTGTTTTGGCATGAAATAAAGTCCTACCTTCCTCCACCCTACCTCCACACCTCCACCCTACCTCCACCCTACCTCCACACCTCCACACCTCCACCCTACCTCCACACCTCCACCCTACCTCCACCCTACCTCCACACCTCCACCCTACCTCCACCCTACCTCCACACCTCCACACCTCCACACCTCCACCCTACCTCCACCCTACCTCCACACCTCCACACTTCCACACCTCCACCCTACCTCCACACCTCCACCCTACCTCCACACCTCCACCCTACCTCCACCCTACCTCCACCCTACCTCCACACCTCCACCCTACCTCCACACCTCCACACCTCCACACCTCCACCCTACCTCCACACTTCCACACCTCCACCCTACCTCCACAACTCCACCCTACCTCCACACCTCCACCCTACCTCCACCCTACCTCCACACCTCCACCCTACCTCCACACCTCCACCCTACCTCCACCCTACCTCCACACCTCCACCCTACCTCCACAACTCCACCCTACCTCCACAACTCCACCCTACCTCCACCCTACCTCCACAACTCCACCCTACCTCAACACCTCCACCCTACCTCCACCCTACCTCCACACCTCCACCCTACCTCAACACCTCCACCCTACCTCAACACCTCCACCCTACCTCCACACTTCCACGCCTCCACCCTACCTCCACACCACCCTACCTCCACACCTCCACCCTACCTCCACACCTCCACCCTACCTCCACCCTACCTCCACACCTCCACCCTACCTCCACCCTACCTCCACACCTCCACACCTCCACACCTCCACCCTACCTCCACCCTACCTCCACACCTCCACACTTCCACACCTCCACCCTACCTCCACACCTCCACCCTACCTCCACACCTCCACCCTACCTCCACCCTACCTCCACCCTACCTCCACACCTCCACCCTACCTCCACACCTCCACACCTCCACACCTCCACCCTACCTCCACACTTCCACACCTCCACCCTACCTCCACAACTCCACCCTACCTCCACACCTCCACCCTACCTCCACCCTACCTCCACACCTCCACCCTACCTCCACACCTCCACCCTACCTCCACCCTACCTCCACACCTCCACCCTACCTCCACAACTCCACCCTACCTCCACAACTCCACCCTACCTCCACCCTACCTCCACAACTCCACCCTACCTCAACACCTCCACCCTACCTCCACACCTCCACCCTACCTCAACACCTCCACCCTACCTCCACACTTCCACGCCTCCACCCTACCTCCACACCACCCTACCTCCACACCTCCACCCTACCTCCACACCTCCACCCTACCTCCACCCTACCTCCACACCTCCACCCTACCTCCACACCTCCACCCTACCTCCACCACCCACAGCTATTTGACTGCATTGCCTCAGGCCTCTACTTCTCTAAAATGAAAAGCAGATCCAACATATGAATTTGTCTTCTTTGATTCTACAGGTAAAGTTTAATAAATGAGCTTGAAGTTGTAATAATGTTCTAATAACATTAGTTAATGCTTATTTAACAGCTTATTGAGAAACTCTCTGTGACCTCTTGACCTCTAGGCTCCAGGTTCATCCTGCTGCAGGGGAACCAGTTCGATGCATCTGATTGGCTGAACCCGGCCCAGGTGTTGTTGTTCCACCAACAGAACGCCAGCGGGCCCTGGGTCAACGAGCTGTGCGGCCGGCGCCTGCTGGACCCCTGTGAGCACCAGTGTGACCCCGACACAGGTCAGTGACCCTGACACAGGTCAGGGACCCACAGGTCAGGGACCCCGACACAGGTCAGTGACCCACAGGTCAGTGACCCCGACACAGGTCAGTGACCCCGACACAGGTCAGTGACCCTGACACAGGTCAGTGACCCACAGGTCAGTGACCCACAGGTCAGTGACCCACAGGTCAGGGACCCACAGGTCAGTGACCCTGACACAGGTCAGTGACCCACAGGTCAGTGACCCTGACACAGGTCAGTGACCCTGACACAGGTCAGTGACCCACAGGTCAGTGACCCCGACACAGGTCAGTGACCCCGACACAGGTCAGTGACCCACAGGTCAGTGACCCACAGGTCAGTGACCCACAGGTCAGTGACCCTGACACAGGTCAGTGACCCTGACACAGGTCAGTGACCCACAGGTCAGTGACCCTGACACAGGTCAGTGACCCCGACACAGGTCAGTGACCCACAGGTCAGTGACCCCGACACAGGTCAGTGACCCACAGGTCAGTGACCCACAGGTCAGTGACCCTGACACAGGTCAGTGACCCTGACACAGGTCAGGGACCCTGACACAGGTCAGTGACCCCGACACAGGTCAGTGACCCACAGGTCAGTGACCCTGACACAGGTCAGTGACCCCGACACAGGTCAGTGACCCACAGGTCAGTGACCCCGACACAGGTCAGTGACCCCACAGGTCAGTGACCCCGACACAGGTCAGTGACCCCGACACAGGTCAGTGACCCACAGGTCAGTGACCCACTTCAACCCACTTCAATTTAGGGACCTAACAAGGAAGCCTCCTACTTAGGTATCAAGGTTATAGGAATCTTCCTACCTAGGTATCGAGGCTATAGGAATCTTCCTACCTAGGTATCGAGGCTATAGGAAGCATCCTTAGGTATCCAGGTTATAGGAAGCCTCCTACTTAGGTATCAAGGTTATAGGAATCTTCCTACCTAGGTATCGAGGCTATAGGAATGTTCCTACCTAGGTATCGAGGCTATAGGAATCTTCCTACCTAGGTATCGAGGCTATAGGAATCTTCCTACCTAGGTATTGAGGCTATAGGAAGCATCCTTAGGTATCGAGGTTATAGGAAGCCTCCTACCTAGGTATCGAGGCTATAGGAAGCATCCTCGTAAGCACCCTGTTGGTACGAGAATCAGCCAAGAGCGAGTTACAACCAGTCTGCTTGTTTCTAAGAAAGCTACAAAGCAATACTGCATTAATTACACATGTTTGGCATACTAATGTTGAATTTCCTGACAGTAAGTACCTCAACTGACCACATAGTCGTGGTCAAACAACGACAGTTATATTGGTATCCAGTAGTTTACAACACATTCATGCTTTCAATCTATATGTAAAGCTACACGCTGAAGTAGGTTTAGTCTGTGATGCATGTGGAAACTAAATCAAAGATCATAAATAATAGCTGACCGTGTTAAGCTGTCTCTCAGAACCAGCACGTGTCATCTGAAGCTTTTCTCTGTTCCACATCGTTGCTCATGGGACAGGCGGCTATGTTGTGCGCTATTTTGGTTCTGTGGTACGTTGTTCTTTGTTCTATGTTGGTTCTGTGGTACGTTGTTCTTTGTTCTATGTTGGTTCTGTGGTACGTTGTTCTTTGTTCTATGTTGGTTCTGTGGTACGTTGTTCTTTGTTCTATGTTGGTTCTGTGGTACGTTGTTCTTTGTTCTATGTTGGTTCTGTGGTACGTTGTTCTTTGTTCTATGTTGGTTCTGTGGTACCCAACATAACTAGAGCCAAACTCCATCATCCAGATTCAATGGAATAAGAGATGTCCACCAAACAGCTCTTCTGTCAAATGATCGAGAAGGAGAAGGGTAACCTTAATGATGCTGTTGTCATTTCATGCATTCTTAATGAAAGCTGTGTGTGTGTGTGTGTGTGTGTGTGTGTGTGTGTGTGTGTGTGTGTGTGTGTGTGTGTGTGTGTGTGTGTGTGTGTGTGTGTGTGTGTGTGTGTGTGTGTGTGTGTGTGTGTGAGAGAGAGACTGAGAATGTGTGCTTGTCTGGATGTTAGCACCAGTAGTTGAATGCTTCAGAGGAGGGAACAACCCTACAGACAGCTTCAATCTTAGCCCCCCTCCTTCTCCCCCTCCACCTCCCTCCTCTTTTTCCTCCTCCTCCTCCCGCTCCTCCTCCTCCCTCCTCCCCTCCCCTCCCCTCCCCTCCTGCTCCGCCTCCTCCTGAGATGGCCTGTAACGATGTGTGGTGCTCCTCTGAGACTAATGGATCCTTCCAGAACGCTTGCTGATCATGTGACTGCATAATGGATCCTTCCAGAACGCTTGCTGATCATGTGACTGCATAATGGATCCTTCCAGAACGCTTGCTGATCATGTGACTGCATAATGGATCCTTCCAGAACGCTTGCTGATCATGTGACTGCATAATGGATCCTTCCATAACGCTTGCTGATCATGTGACTGCATAATGGATCCTTCCAGAACGCTTGCTGATCATGTGACTGCATAATGGATCCTTCCAGAACGCTTGCTGATCATGTGACTGCATAATGGATCCTTCCAGAACGCTTGCTGATCATGTGACTGCATAATGGATCCTTCCAGAACGCTTGCTGATCATGTGACTGCATAATGGATCCTTCCAGAACGCTTGCTGATCATGTGACTGCATGTGTCCCAGCCGTTCAAGAGGGAGCATATCTTTGCTTAATGAGCTACAGCAGAGGAGTTAACTCATCCTGGCAACAGTAATAAAACATTTTCCCCATTAGAAAAACCAGGTGTGATGGAAATCCTGCCATTAGCAGCATTCGACATGACAGTTTCATTTAGCAGACTCTTTCATCCAGAGACAGCTGAGGCTGACAACAATGGAATCATACAATCAAAATCGAACCCACAACAAGACCACTTTATGAAAACTAAATAGAGCAGACTACCTGTAAAAATATGTCAAGTGCAAAGTACAAGTTTGTGTATTGCCATCATATAATATATATTTTCTTAGTTAAATACTAGTGCTGAAATCACAAAGATGTACAGATCAGGTGATGTTCTGAGAAGAGCAGGCTAAATGGGGAGGCATTCTGAAGGCATTCAGATGTTTATCTATGGTTTCTCCAGCTGTTTATTTAGATACAGCTGCTGTCTCCAGCTGTTTATCTAGATATGGCTACTGTCTCCAGATGTTTATCTAGATACAGCTACCATCTCTGGATGTTTATCTAGATACAGCTACCATCTCTGGATGTTTATCTAGATACAGCTACCATCTCTGGATGTTTATCTAGATACAGCTACCATCTCTGGATGTTTATCTAGATACAGCTACCATCTCTGGATGTTTATCTAGATACAGCTACCATCTCTGGATGTTTATCTAGATACAGCTACCATCTCTGGATGTTTATCTAGATACAGCTACCATCTCTGGATGTTTGTTTATATTGGCGCCAGATAGATTTGATATATAGATACAGCCACTGTCTCTACAGTTCTTCATTTCTATTTTGAGGTTCAGGAGTTTGTTCAAAAAAGGAAGAAGTTCAAAAGATTCTTAAATAAGCTGCAGTGAGTCATAGTTAAAGTAAAGTCATATTTTTTCAAGTCAGGGCCAGACTAGCTGTGCTGGTATCTGCCGAGTGACTCCCAGAATAAAAGCTAATCATGCTCTCCTAGGGCTGACACCTGCCGCTTTTATTTTTAACCATTTCTCCGAGTAAACTTGTTTGTGTGCTTTTCAAAGACCGCAAACCTGGATTGTGGGTTGGCTTTCAGAATAAAAGTCTTGGCAGCAGAGGCGGTTCCTCCCAACCTGAAAGCAGCACACTGCAGAGATGCCCACTCCCACACAGAGGCATAGCCCTATAGGTGCACGTTTCACCGTGGATCCTGTGTGTGTAGAGTTTGGTAGCATGTCTTTGTAGTGAGTGACTGAAGTGTGGTTTGTATGTCTGTGTATATTGGGGTAACGTATTGCTCCAGACTAGATCTGAATGCGCTTGATGAAGACACACTACTTCTCACAAAAAGGTCTTGCTTTCCTGATGTAGAGCTTCATCTGATATGTTAGGACATTAGTTAGGACCACCCCCACCCCCTGTCAGCCCCACCATGCGTCACCACCACCCAGGTGACCTTAGAGCTAATACCGGTTTAACCAAGAGCGTGACAGCCTGCATGTCTGTCTTCAACATGACTAAGACATGATGCACCTGCCACGCTGTCTCAACCTTTTCCACCCAAGCTGTTCCCAATCACTCGGAACAAAATCAAGGTCTCCACCAGCGCGGACAGCAGACATCAAACCACTCACGTATACCACCGCCTGATCAGGCACTTTTACAACCATTTTAGCGCTGAAACATCCTCATTCCCTTGGGAGCTGGGGACACTTCACATTACAGCAGGCCATGGCTCCAGGACACTAAGTAAATGAATGGTTCATATTGGAAAAGGTTGTCTATTGCATTGATGTAGAACTCTAGATATGAGAGTCTTTAGAAAGGGTTGCGAGATGAATAAATAATGAGATGCCAGGATTACTAATCAGCTGTAATCACTTCCATCTGGGGACGGGGGGGACGGGGACGGGGGGGGGACGGGGGGCCTCCAATCAGGCACATCGGGGAAGGCATATTAAGGCTGGATGTGTTGTGGATAATCGCTTTTATTAAACTTGAACTTTTTTCATTGGGTGTCTATCCACCTACCATCGTCAGTGAATGGTGTCCTTAGCTTTATGTTTGAGGTCAGTGGTGATGTGCTGTGAGCTCCCCTAAAGTATCCACTCAGGAGACACCAGCATCTTAACTATGCTCAACTCTGCATGCTGACCAACTGGTGGTCTAGCAGCCAGACAGAGTGTTTGTTTGTAGGTGGGTGGGTGTCATGGTGTGTGTCATGGCTGGTAACATTCTGGTTCTGTTCTAGGAGAACATGTACTAAACAAGGTTCTGGTTCTGTTCTAGGAGAACATGTACTAAACAAGGTTCTGGTTCTGTTCTAGAACATGTACTAAACAAGGTTCTGGTTCTGTTCTAGAACATGTACTAAACAAGGTTCTGGTTCTGTTCTAGAACATGTACTAAACAAGGTTCTGGTTCTGTTCTAGGAGAGTGCGTACTAAACAAGGTTCTGGTTCTGTTCTAGAACATGTACTAAACAAGGTTCTGGTTCTGTTCTAGGAGAACATGTACTAAACAAGGTTCTGGTTCTGTTCTAGAACATGTACTAAACAAGGTTCTGGTTCTGTTCTAGGAGAACATGTACTAAACAAGGTTCTGGTTCTGTTCTAGAACATGTACTAAACAAGGTTCTGGTTCTGTTCTAGGAGAACAAGTACTAAACAAGGTTCTGGTTCTGTTCTAGAACATGTACTAAACAAGGTTCTGGTTCTGTTCTAGGAGAACATGTACTAAACAAGGTTCTGGTTCTGTTCTAGAACATGTACTAAACAAGGTTCTGGTTCTGTTCTAGGAGAACATGTACTAAACAAGGTTCTGGTTCTGTTCTAGGAGAGTGCGTACTAAACAAGGTTCTGGTTATGTTCTAGAACATGTACTAAACAAGGTTCTGGTTCTGTTCTAGGAGAACATGTACTAAACAAGGTTCTGGTTCTGTTCTAGAACATGTACTAAACAAGGTTCTGGTTCTGTTCTAGGAGAACATGTACTAAACAAGGTTCTGGTTCTGTTCTAGGAGAACAAGTACTAAACAAGGTTCTGGTTCTGTTTTAGGAGAACAAGTACTAAACAAGGTTCTGGTTCTGTTCTAGGAGAGTGTGTGTGTCTGGACGGCTACATGAAGGACCCTGTCCACAAGCACCTCTGCATCCGGAACGAATGGGGGCCCAATCAGGGGTAAGTCATGAGAACCAAATAGCCTCTTCTAGCTGCTCTGTTAGCTCAGTAATGATAGCCTCTGCTGTCTCTATGCTAGCTCTATTCAAGCTCATTAATGATAGCTCTATCCATGCTCAATGCTAGCTCATTATTGATCGCCTATGAAAGCTCATTAATGTTAGCTCTATCCATGCTCTATGCTAGGTCATTATTGATCGCCTATGAAAGCTCATTAATGTTAGCTCTATCCATGCTCTATGCTGGGTCATTATTGATAGCCTATGATAGCTCATTAATTTTAACTATATTCATACTCTATGCTAGCTCATTAATGATAGCCTATGATAGCTCATTAATGTTAGCTCTAATCATGCTCTATGCTAGCTCATTATTGAAAGCCTAGGATAGCTCATTAATGAAATTCTAGGATAGTTCAATAATGATGGCCCATTTATGATAACCTACGATGGCTCATTAATGATAGCTCTATGCTAGCTCCCTTATGGTAGCTCATTGAAGATAGCTCTGTTCTAGCTCATTAATGCTATCTCTATGCTAGCTCATTAATGATAGTCTATGATAGCTCATTACTGCTAGTTCTATGCTTGCTCATTAAAGGATGGCCAATGCTAGCTCATTAATGATAGCTCTTTGCTAGCTCATTAATGATAACTCTATGCTCATTAATGATAGACTAGCCAGAAATCAGTGTAAAGGAGGCGATGCATCACAGGCCATTTGTTCCTGTGGACGAGTGATGTGATGTAGCACAAACGTCCATACAATGCAGCTGTTCTGGATTAACTTCCACAAGCTTTAATTAGTCAACAACCATCTCTTGGGTGTGTTGCTCGCTGGACTCTAATCGCTGTGCTGATGGATACTGTTGTGTTAAACAGCCGTTCATCATGGGACTAATGTGTGAGTCCCTGCAGTAATGATGTGTTCTTAGAAGAAGGTCTATGCAGGCTAATAAAACCATCAGGACCACGTGTCTGCAGATCTCTCCTCTCGTTAATCATCTCTCATTATTCGGACCTCAGGCGATGATGTCATATCTTCTGGCATTGATCAACCAGACTCCACTCCTCTAACTTATTTCAATAACCCATTGAATAATTCATTTATGTGGCTTATTTGTTGATGTGGGATGTTATAAACGACTGCTCCTGCTGACACACTTTATAAAAATAGTCAACAGAAGGGTTAATAACAAATGAGACACTTTAATAACTGCTGCGATAAACCAACAAACATATTGCAGATGTACACGTCATCTATATACCTGACATTAAAAATCACAATTATACAGAAGACAGATTTATACATCATATTTATATGTAAGACATTATACATCATGTGATCTTACTGTTGGCCTCATGTCATGTGATCTTACTGTTGGCCTCATGTCATGTGATCTTACTGTTGGTCTCATGTCATGTGATCTTACTGTTGGCCTCATGTCATGTGATCTTACTGTTGGCCTCATGTCATGTGATCTTACTGTTGGCCTCATGTCATGTGATCTTACTGTTGGCCTCATGTCATGTGATCTTACTGTTGGCCTCATGTCATGTGATCTTACTGTTGGCCTCATGTCATGTGATCTTACTGTTGGCCTCATGTCATGTGATCTTACTGTTGGCCTCATGTCATGTGATCTTACTGTTGGCCTCATGTCATGTGATCTTACTGTTGGCCTCATGTCATGTGATCTTACTGTTGGCCTCATGTCATGTGATCTTACTGTTGGCCTCATGTCATGTGATCTTACTGTTGGCCTCATGTCATGTGATCTTACTGTTGGCCTCACAGTGAGCATCCTGTTTAACATCTCATGAACAATGAGGAGCTTGAGCTCAGTGGCAATCAGGGGAAATGTAGGATAGTGTTTTCCTTTGATTAGAACATGAGGTGTAAAGCTGTCTAACTTGTCTTCTCCATGCCTCTGATGTTCCTTCAGCCCCTGGCCCTACACCATCTTCCAGCGAGGCTTTGATCTGGTCCTGGGAGAACAACCCTCTGATCGCATCTTCAGGTAAGAAAGGTCCTATCGTATGGCGCTGGAACACGCAGCTAGGGTTAAGGGTTAGGGCTAGGGTTTAGGGTTAGCACGCAGCCAGGGAAACGCTGTGTCTGTTGATCATGTGCTGCAGCTCTGTCTGCTCCTAACCTCCTTCTGGACAGCACACTGGAAATGCCCATCGCTCACTTTGTACTTCCTTTATTGGTAACACGTCACAATAAGGGTACATCAATGAAGCATTCATTAACATTACTCAATGCACTTAAGCATTTAGTAACAGTTCATTAACAATTAACAAACGGTCTAATAATTATTACTTACTTCATGTTAATAATTGTCTTCATATTAACTACTCTTTTCTTTTATACATTATTTAATAGTGTTACCCACTAATCCTACGCTAATGCTTTATAAAGTTGTGTATTACTGCATTAATATAGGTAATGGTTCATTAATGCCCCCCTCTTATAAAGTGTTACCCCAAACGTCCTTATGTTGGTCATTAAAACATGGGATTAAGGGTTAGTTATTAAGGATTAGTTATCAAGGATCATTTTTAAATCAAATTAACATTAGCATGGGTCATTGCTATGGTTATAGCTAATACCATTTCTTTGTCATTTATTTTGTGAATATGTGATATGTTATATGGTTGTTTGAAAATGCAATATGTATATTTGAGTATGTATATGTGAATGTGTAACAGAACAGCATGTAGTTAAAGGAACAGTCAGGAAGAGGAAGGTGCAGTTTGAGTCACTGTACTGCTTGTTGGAGGGTTTTCTTTCTGCTGTTTAAAGCTGTTTTTCTGGGTTCAAAGTGCTGGATTACAGCCATCCATCCTAATTTAAACCCTTCAGCCTCTGCTTTGAACGGAGCCCAACACGCACGACTAAAGCAGGGAGAGAGTCTGAAGGAGGCCATAATGGCTGCCAGGGTAAGCTATTACAGCTATTAGCTTATTTGCTCAAGCAAAGATTACCATAAAAACACAGAATTAGGTTTACGTAAATAAATGAAAGAGCTGAAAAGAAACTTCTGAACAAGCAAGTGATCCTTTCACGGGACCACTGGCTGTTTTACACATCCGGCTTCTCCATGAGCAGGCCTGGAGAACCAGGAGAACCAGCAGAACCAGACATGTAGCTAGTTGTGTTAGAGAACCAGACATGGAGCTAGGTGTGTTGGAGAACCAGACATGGAGCTAGGTGTGTTGGAGAACCAGACATGGAGCTAGGTGTGTTGGAGAACCAGACATGGAGCTAGGTGTGTTGGAGAACCAGACAAGGAGCTAGTGGTGTTGGAGAACCAGACATGGAGCTAGGTGTGTTGGAGAACCAGACATGGAGCTAGTGGTGTTGGAGAACCAGACAAGGAGCTAGTGGTGTTGGAGAACCAGACAAGGAGCTAGTGGTGTTGGAGAACCAGACATGGAGCTAGGTGTGTTGGAGAACCAGACATGGAGCTAGTGGTGTTGGAGAACCAGACATGGAGCTAGTGGTGTTGGAGAACCAGACAAGGAGCTAGTGGTGTTGGAGAACCAGACATGGAGCTTGGTGTGTTGGAGAACCAGACATGGAGCTAGTGGTGTTGGAGAACCAGACATGGAGCTAGGTGTGTTGGAGAACCAGACATGGAGCTAGGTGTGTTGGAGAACCAGACATGGAGCTAGTGGTGTTGGAGAACCAGACATGGAGCTAGTGGTGTTGGAGAACCAGACATGGAGCTAGGTGTGTTGGAGAACCAGGAGAAAGCTACTGACTGAGCTGGCTCCGGGGTGGTACTGCGGTGGTGGCTGGATGGGGTGATGGGAGCCAGGCAGGGAGATGGATGAGAGCAGAGGACCGATGGATGAGAGCAGAGGACCAATGGATGAGAGCACAGGACCGATGGATGAGAGCACAGGACCGATGGATGAGAGCAGAGGACCGATGGATGCGGTCTTAATAGACTGCACAGCATTACGGCCGGCGGGAGTGGGGAGCGCTCTATTAAATGGCTGGCGGACAGACACAAGAAGAGTGATTGGATGGGTGTAATTAAGCCTTTCTCCTTTTTAACAGTTTAATCATTCTGTTCTTCAATTGACTCGTAATGCCTGTGGTCGATTCCAGTGCCCTTTTCTTATGCTAAGTTAGCATTTTATTAAATGCAAATTAAACAATATGAATGCAGAAAATGGGTTTGGTCGGTTAACTATTAAATCAAATCCTTTCTTGTCTCCATGCAGGCATGCATTATTCATAATCCCTAATAATGCTTTGGATTTTCATCAAAGTGTAAAGGATTTCACGAAGAATTTATGATTTTCATTGTCATACAAGGCTAGCTAGAGAGTATGTGGTGTCACGATTTTATGAGAACATGTTATTATATCACGTTTGTCAGGCTTTCACAGGTGTTATGAATAACCTCCATGACTGTGAACATACCTGTAAGTGAAACGTTTGTTATGTTGCAGTGAATACTGTGTGTTACGCCCAAGCATACTATTCTACTATTGTCACTTACTTTGGAAAAGTAACATGAGCATAACATGCAGTCTATTTTTAGACATGCAGGGGATATCTACAAAGTTACACCCAGGGGATATCTACAAAGTTACACCCAGGGGATATCTACAAAGTTACACCCAGGGGATATCTACAAAGTTACACCCAGGGGATATCTACAAAGTTACACCTAGGGGATATCTACAAAGTTACACCCAGGGGATATCTACAAAGTTACACCCAGGGGATTTCTACAAAGTTACACCCAGGGGATATCTACAAAGTTACACCCAGGGGATATCTACAAAGTTACACCCAGGGGATTTCTACAAAGTTACACCCAGGGGATATCTACAAAGTTACACCCAGGGGGTATCTACAAAGTTACACCCAGGGGATATCTACAAAGTTACACCCAGGGGATATCTACAAAGTTACACCCAGGGGATATCTACAAAGTTACACCCAGGGGATATCTACAAAGTTGCACCCAGGGGATTTCTACAAAGTTACACCCAGGGGATATCTACAAAGTTACACCCAGGGGATATCTACAAAGTTACACCCAGGGGATTTCTACAAAGTTACACCCAGGGGATATCTACAAAGTTACACCCAGGGGATTTCTACAAAGTTACACCCAGGGGATTTCTACAAAGTTACACCCAGGGGATTTCTACAAAGTTACACCCAGGGGATATCTACAAAGTTACACCCAGGGGATATCTACAAAGTTACACCCAGGGGATTTCTACAAAGTTACACCCAGGGGATTTCTACAAAGTTACACCCAGGGGATATCTACAAAGTTACACCCAGGGGCTGGCTGTAAAGTTACACAACCTGTATTTATTTTCTGAATGTCCCCATGCTTTCTCTTGTCGTAGGTTCACCTATACTCTGGGTGAGGGCATGTGGCTGCCCTTGAGCAAGAGTTTTGTTATCCCCCCTGCTGAGCTGGCGATAAACCCCTCGGCTAAATGCAAGACGGATATGACTGTGATGGAGGACGCTGTAGATGTACGGTAAGAAATCCTTCAGAACACTGTATACACCCACAATACACCCAGTATCAAGCCTTCAGAACAATACACCCAGTATCAAGCCTTCAGAACAATACACCCAGTATCAAGCCTTCAGAACAATACACCCAGTATCAAGCCTTCAGAACAATACACCCAGTATCAAGCCTTCAGAACAATACACCCAGTATCAAGCCTTCAGTATATTCCTTTATATCCAGCCAGTAGTGCCGGTCAGACAGCCAGCATACACTAAGACTGTTATTGAGATGGATAATCTAGCTAGCTAGGATGTAGGTGGACGTATTAACTAAGAAAACAGGGAAAGCATAAGTTGTAGAATGCCTTTTCTTGGCCAAACATTGAGTGGGATTCAGAAAAAGCCCCAATCCAGTTTGATGTATTTGTCTGTATTAGAATCTCAATCATTTTCAGACATTTTGCTTTATTTGGCACACTCAAATATGCTTTAGTCAAATGATTAGCGTTATTTGTGCCATTCCAAATCCAGTCTCGAAGGGCTTCACAGGCCTGATTACAGGACCCTGGCCCTCAGGCCTCTAAAGGACTTGCAGGAGGACTCCCAACCCCAGACAGAAGAACGAAGGACCCCAGAAGAGGGATGCTCCTTCCAGATCTTACGGGGGGGGGGGTGCGCTGGCTGGCCACAGGTCACATAGTGGAAGACAAAATAGAATATTGCAAATGCAAAGGATGCACACAATTAGGAGATGAATTGTGACAATAATGATGATAATGAGTTAATAATAGAATGATGGGGCTTTAGTTGATATTGTTATCGTTGTATAAGGCAGGAATAAAACATCTCAATGTCTTTTAAGTGCAACGTGCGGGGCCAGAATGTTCCTTTTGGTTTAAAGCAGGAGACTCCTCGTGTACACGTGTGTTTCTGTTACGCCATCACGCTGTTCATGGGGGTGTGGAGCTAGCTAATCATATGTAAAGGCATTGATTTAGAAATGAATGCAAAGGACATTGCAGGGTAAAACAAGGCAATGCAGCTTGGCTAGATTCTCCTTCTGTCTGACAGGATGAATGGTCATGCAGTTCTGTCTCTATGCGGCCCCCCAGCGGAAGCTTTAAGAGGGCTGCTAATTGAGGCGTAGATCACTGCTTTGTTTGGCCAGACAGCAGCAAAACAAGCAGGTTGTATAAAAGGGGCTGATTTATTAAATTGGTACAATGGTCCATCAAAACTAAATTGGGTACCATATCGTTTCCTATATACATAAAGATGTAAATGCATCCTAATGAAGAAGGTAATGTTACCATGTCTTTATTTCTTTATTTCTCATCAGAAAAGGAGACCCTTATATACACGGTCTCTGACCAAAGTCTCAGAAGAAGTTCTGTGTTGGGTCCTGGGAGAGGTCCATTAAAACATCTACAACTTTGGAACAGGAGGACAATACATATTTATTTCAAAAGAACAGTACAGATTTGTGACGGTCATTATTTCTTCTTCCCAGTGAGGAGCTGATGATCAGTTCTTCGTTCGACAGTCTGGAGGTGCTGCTGGACTCGTTCGGGCCGGTCAGAGACTGCTCTAAGGACAACGGAGGCTGCAGTCGCAACTTCCGCTGCATCTCCGACCGGAAACTGGACTCCACTGGATGTGTGGTGAGTCTTGAAACGAAGGTTTCTATAGAAAAAGACGAAGCTACAAGTGCTGCAGTTAACCCGACGCCTGAACTGATATGAATGAGATGATCATTGAGCTAGATGGGTCTATAACAGCAATGGAGCTGGATGGCTGAAGGATAATGATGGAGCTGGATGGCTGAAGGATAATGATGGAGCTGGATGGCTGAAGGATAATGATGGAGCTGGATGGCTGAAGGATAATGATGGAGCTGGATGGCTGAAGGATAATGATGGAGCTGGATGGCTGAAGGATAATGATGGAGCTGGATGGCTCTGTGATAATGATGGAGCTGGATGGCCCTGTGATAATGATGGAGCTGGATGGCTGAAGGATAATGATGGAGCTGGATGGCTCTGTGATAATGATGGAGCTGGATGGCTGAAGGATAATGATGGAGCTGGATGCCTGAAGGATAATGATGGAGCTGGATGGCTGAAGGATAATGATGGAGCTGGATGGCTGAAGGATAATGATGGAGCTGGATGGCTGAAGGATAATGATGGAGCTGGATGGCTGAAGGATAATGATGGAGCTGGATGGCTCTGTGATAATGATGGAGCTGGATGGCCCTGTGATAATGATGGAGCTGGATGGCTGAAGGATAATGATGGAGCTGGATGGCTCTGTGATAATGATGGAGCTGGATGGCTGAAGGATAATGATGGAGCTGGATGCCTGAAGGATAATGATGGAGCTGGATGGCTCTGTGATAATGATGGAGCTGGATGGCCCTGTGATAATGATGGAGCTGGATGGCTCTGTGATAATGATGGAGCTGGATGGCTCTGTGATAATGATGGAGCTGGATGGCTCTGTGATAATGATGGAGCTGGATGGCTCTGTGATAATGATGGAGCTGGATGGCTGAAGGATAATGATGGAGCTGGATGGCTCTGTGATAATGATGGAGCTGGATGGCTGAAGGATAATGATGGAGCTGGATGGCTCTGTGATAAATATGTTGCTGAAGACTAGTCATTTGGCTGACTGGTCTCAGATTTGGCATCTGGTCCTGGGGGTTAAATCATGCAGCGTTGATAAGTAAGCACCCTTATGTCATCTAAAGCAATGTTTTATATTAAGAGACCATTTAAGAAGCAGTTGAAGGTTGTGACTGGAGTAGAACGGAGGTTCCTTGTTTTTACCAGCCATGCGTTGATTGACTCCAGGTGCTGCTAAGTAAACAATGAATGAATCAAGCAGTTTAGTTTTCTCCTCCGTCTGTTGCTGCCCCAGAAGGGAGGTGCGAGGAGCTGTCAGATCCCCTAACACTTTCATTTCTATTTCCAGTGCTTGGCTGCTCTAGCAGGTAGGCAGCTGACGTGTGGTTCAGTCACTGCTGTTTCCTTCATGTACGGTGCACTCTTATCTCCTGAAGCCTGCCAGCATGCCGCCTTGTACTGTTTAGAGACCATTAGACATGTTTAGTAAACCTTTTATGTGAACCTAGCGTGTGTCGCTAGAATAGATGTGAGGCATGGAGGCCTGAGAGCTTTACCTGCTACAGCCTAGTGTTGGTGCTAGTGGGATTTAAACTTATTGCATGTGAAAGACTGGAGGCCAATCATTTGAAATGTACACAATATCTTTTCATTTGATGCTGTAAAATATCAGCAATGCAAATTAAAGAAGGGTTTTAAATCATTCTTTGAAACATTTCAATAGGATTCCCTTTCTATTTAGCTCAAGTCTTAATTATGTGTTGCCTTTTTATTGTTTTTAAACATTTGTTACAGTAACTGCTTTCAGACAGGAAGTCATGACTAAAACACATTAATGTATTACATGCTTCAGACAGGAAGTCATGACTAAAACACATTCATGTATCACATGCTTCAGACAGGAAGTCATGACTAAAACACATTAATGTATCACATGCTTCAGACAGGAAGTCATGACTAAAACACATTAATGTATCACATGCTTCAGACAGGAAGTCATGACTAAAACACATTCATGTATTACATGCTTCAGACAGGAAGTCATGACTAAAACACATTCATGTATCACATGCTTCAGACAGGAAGTCATGACTAAAACACATTAATGTATCACATGCTTCAGACAGGAAGTCATGACTAAAACACATTAATGTATCACATGCTTCAGACAGGAAGTCATGACTAAAACACATTAATGTATCACATGCTTCAGACAGGAAGTCATGACTAAAACACATTAATGTATCACATGCTTCAGACAGGAAGTGCTGACTTAATGAGCTCTCCTAACCAGAGCAGTAGGCTACTGGTCTCTGAAGCCTTGTCAGGTGGGTGGGTCAGTGGTTATTTATATTATATCCCCGGACCCAGGTCACTCCAGACCTTATTAAAACCTTCTGACGACTCACACTATGACAATGATATGCTGATTAATGTTTCTGGCCAGAACAGTTTGTCCACTATCGGACAGCAAACGTTGGTAAAGTTCAAAAGAATGTTTCTGGATTACTAAGACCTGAGTGTTGTCTGTCATGAGAGGAGCGATGGTAGAAACAAGTCATTGCTGGTTAGTTTCAGGGTTAAGTTAAGTCTTAACCAATGCCAGTGTTGGTTCAGAATGTCTCACAGCCTCACATGGGCGGCCGCCTGGACCCTTGTTTCTCCCTGGTGGGCCGTCTTGTAGAAATTGGAAAAGATGAAAAAGATGAGTGTGACGGCTGCTGGAGATACGCCGAGACTTTCGTCAACGTATCGGCTGTCCAACCTTTGGAAAACTTCAAATGAGTTGAAAAATGGAATCAATCTCTTCAGCTTGGCCGTGAAGTTCAGCAAGGTTATGCTAAGCAACACACACCTTTCCAGACAGTGAACAGTATATGTGACCGTGTCACTGCCATTCAGCTCTTGGTGCTCCATTTGGATATATTGCTCAGATCAGATTCTTTAGTTTTTCTACCAATAAAGCGATGAATGTAAGTGTGTGTGTGTGTGTATACTGTATGTATATATGGATGTCCTTCGCATATCTCTGGGACCGTTCATCTGATCTACTTCACACTTGGCGTGTGCATTACTGGAGACCCTGCATTGCATTGCTGTAGTTAGTAATAGTATGTTATGTTAGAAGGGTACTGTAGTTAGTAATAGTATGTTATGTTAGGGTACTGTAGTTAGTAATAGTATGTTATGTTAGGGTACTGTAGTTAGTAATAGTATGTTATGTTAGGGTACTGTAGTTAGTAATAGTATGTTATGTTAGAAGGGTACTGTAGTTAGTAATAGTATGTTATGTTAGGGTACTGTAGTTAGTAATAGTATGTTATGTTAGGGTACTGTAGTTAGTAATAGTATGTTATGTTAGGGTACTGTAGTTAGTAATAGTATGTTATGTTAGAAGGGTACTGTAGTTAGTAATAGTATGTTATGTTAGAAGGGTACTGTAGTTAG
Source organism: Lota lota (assembly GCA_026745465.1). Taxonomy (NCBI): domain Eukaryota; kingdom Metazoa; phylum Chordata; class Actinopteri; order Gadiformes; family Lotidae; genus Lota; species Lota lota. Next base: position 154,050 of record JACYXH010000752.1, read on the forward strand.
TAATAGTATGTTATGTTAGAAGGGTACTGTAGTTAGTAATAGTATGTTATGTTAGAAGGGTACTGTAGTTAGTAATAGTATGTTATGTTAGAAGGGTACATATCTTCTTCAGGGTCATTCTTCTTCGGCAGCATGCGGTTGTTTCAGTCGAGCCTTGAAGGAATTCATCTCCATTAAGAATGGGGATTCAAAGGCAAGAGGGTGAAGGCTTCCTCTCGCACTGCTAGCTTCCTCAGAGGGCCTCCTTCAAAAGACCTATGCTACACATGATTAACATTACTGGACGATTCTCACCCCTTTCTTATTCATTGGCTAAGTATGTCCATTTCTGTTTCACCAAGAAAAACTTCAGAGATGGACATCCCACTGAATCGTGGGTTTGATTCCCTTCAGTGTCCTTATTTTGAGTATTATGGGATTCATGCTCATTGAACCTCAGACGGCTATGAAGTGTGAATCATTTAATCACATTTGGCTTTATTTTAGGGTGATCATTAACAAAACATTTCTTTGTGTGTGTATAAGATATCAGCTGATAGCTGCAGAATTTGGATGTATAATACAGCTTTGATTGATCACATTGGATGAAATGTTGATGGATTAGTGGACTGTTCACTTGGGTGTTATCAGGGTTTATGGGAGATTCCTGGATTATGAAGCAAATTACAGAGGTTCTCCAGTGAGAACATGTTGCCAGGGTGCTATGGGACGCCTTGTTCTTGGCTTTCAGGAAACAGCCCAACATTATTGTAGTGCTGGATAGCCTCTCTGTGTGGGGGTACAGCAGTGCTGGATAACCTCTCTGTGTGGGGGTACAGCAGTGCTGGATAGCCTCTCTGTGTGGGGGTACAGCAGTGCTGGATAACCTCTCTGTGTGGGGGTACAGCAGTGCTGGATAACCTCTCTGTGTGGGGGTACAGCAGTGCTGGATAACCTCTCTGTGTGGGGGTACAGCAGTGCTGGATAACCTCTCTGTGTGGGGGTACAGCAGTGCTGGATAGCCTCTCTGTGTGGGGGTACAGCAGTGCTGGATAGCCTCTCTGTGTGGGGGTACAGCAGTGCTGGATAGCCTCTCTGTGTGGGGGTACAGCAGTGCTGGATAACCTCTCTGTGTGGGGGTACAGCAGTGCTGGATAACCTCTCTGTGTGGTGTGTTGGAGAACCAGACATGGAGCTAGGTGTGTTGGGGAACCAGGAGAACCAGACATGTAGCTAGGTGTGTTGGGGAACCAGGAGAACCAGACATGGAGCTAGGTGTGTTGGGGAACCAGGAGAACCAGACATGGAGCTAGGTGTGTTGGGGAACCAGGAGAACCAGACATGGAGCTAGGTGTGTTGGGGAACCAGGAGAACCAGACATGTAGCTAGGTGTGTTGGGGAACCAGGAGAACCAGACATGGAGCTAGGTGTGTTGGGGAACCAGGAGAACCAGACATGTAGCTAGGTGTGTTGGGGAACCAGGAGAACCAGACATGTAGCTAGGTGTGTTGGGGAACCAGGAGAACCAGACATGTAGCTAGGTGTGTTGGGGAACCAGGAGAACCAGACATGGAGCTAGGTGTGTTGGGGAACCAGGAGAACCAGACATGGAGCTAGTATGTTGGGGAACCAGGAGAACCAGACATGGAGCTAGGTGTGTTGGGGAACCAGGAGAACCAGACATGGAGCTAGGTGTGTTGGGGAACCAGGAGAACCAGACATGGAGCTAGGTGTGTTGGGGAACCAGGAGAACCAGACATGGAGCTAGGTGTGTTGGGGAACCAGGAGAACCAGACATGTAGCTAGGTGTGTTGGGGAACCAGGAGAACCAGACATGTAGCTAGGTGTGTTGGGGAACCAGGAGAACCAGACATGGAGCTAGGTGTGTTGGAGAACCAGGAGAGTGCAGAGTGACTAAAGGAATGGGTATTCATGGTAGGAATGAGACGAGTGCTCTCTACCTCTGCCCGGGACATAACCCTGTATTATGGAATCCAATGTTTCCTCAGTGGTCGACCACGAGCCATCGCCCTGACTAAAGATTTCCTTTTTCTAATTCCCTTCCCAGCTGATAAGAGCCCAGCAGTGGAGCTCATGCACCATTTGAGCTTGCAAAAAAAAAACACCAGCTTTCCCTGGAATAAAATGTGCTGTGTATAACATGCAGTATTTCTCTGGGGTACAGTGTATAACATGCAGTATTTCTCTGGGGTACAGTGTATAACATGCAGTATTTCTCTGGGGTACAGTGTATAACATGCAGTATTTCTCTGGGGTACAGTGTATAACATGCAGTATTTCTCTGGGGTACAGTGTATAACATGCAGTATTTCTCTGGGGTACAGTGTATAACATGCAGCATTTCTCTGGGGTACAGTGTATAACATGCAGTATTTCTCTGGGGTACAGTGTATAACATGCAGTATTTCTCTGGGATACAGTGTATAACATGAAGCTTTTTTTACAGATACAATGACTTCACTAAACATCTGTTACCCAGATCACACGCAAAATGACTTGTTCCTGTTCTGCCAAAGAGCATTTAGTGTGTTACACTAACTAACACTAGTTACCACATGGTAATATAACACTTTTGTCTTTTGGAATCAATGTGTATCGGTCAGCCGGAGAAAGTAGACAACATGGCAGGAATCACCCTACAAGTACTAGTGCTGGTTACACTGGTCATGCTCTTCACTGGTAAGAGATGTCTAGGTGAAGGAGAGAGGTTACACTGGTCATGCTCTTCACTGGTAAGAGATGTCTAGGTGAAGGAGAGAGGTTACACTGGTCATGCTCTTCACTGGTAAGAGATGTCTAGGTGAAGGAGAGAGGTTACACTGAGTCACTGGTAAGAGATGTCTAGGTGAAGGAGAGAGGTTACACTGGTCATGCTCTTCACTGGTAAGAGATGTCTAGGTGAAGGAGAGAGGTTACACTGGTCATGCTCTTCACTGGTAAGAGATGTCTAGGTGAAGGAGAGAGGTTACGATGGTTTGATCAGCCCGTATTGCTTTGAAATATGCTGAGGGCCGTTCAGGGAGCTTTCATGACTGTAGCCTCTAACAAGCCTCTTGTTCAAATCTTCCATCACAGCTGGGATAGGAGACAGGATGTGGATTTCCCTATAGAAAATAAAAGCAATAAAAAGATGTAGAGGAGACTGCAGGGTACCAAGGGGCTGTCTGTTTCTTTTCTCAGGTGCTGGCTTAGCCCTGCAGACACCATGACACCTTCCATGCTGCTCATTAAATGCATAAAGAGACATTTACTGGAACATGGCTGAATCCAGTTAGAAGCTTTCTACAATTCCTCAACAAATGAAGAGTTAAAGGAGACCTTTATTCATGTTTAACGGAAATGTCAACTTCCATTATCCTTCTGGTTTACATAACCTTATAATATAGACTATATTTTATAGACTATAATTTACTGACCATAATTTACAGACAACAATTGTATAGACTTTAATGTAGAGACCACCATAACTTACAGTATAGACTATAGCTTATAGACTATCATTTAAAGACTATAACTTATAGTATAGACTATAGCTTATAGACAACAGTTTATAGACTATACTTATAGACTATAATTTATAGGCCATAATTTACAGTCAAGAGTATAGTTTATAGACTATGATTTATAGACTATACGTTAGTGTTAAATAAGTCATCACTTAGTGACAACTTTCCATCACCCAGCACCTTGGTCCTCCAGATAGATGAATGTATTTCAATGTGTCTTCTGTGTAGTGTCCTCCAGATAGATGAATGTATTTCAATGTGTCTTCTGTGTAGTGTCCTCCAGATAGATGAATGTATTTCAATGTGTCTTCTGTGTAGTGTCCTCCAGATAGATGAATGTATTTCAATGTGTCTCCTGTGTAGTGTCCTCCAGATAGATGAATGTATTTCAATGTGTCTCCTATGTAGTGTCCTCCAGATAGATGAATGTATTTCAATGTGTCTCCTATGCAGTGTCCTCCAGGCCTCAGCCCGATGAAGGACGGGACAGGTTGCTACGACCACCACATCGGGATCGACTGCTCGGACGGCTTCAATGGAGGCTGTGAGCAGCTGTGTCTGCAGCAGCTAGCTCCCCTAGAGGACGACCCTACTCTGTACAACATCCAGATGTTCTGTGGGTGAGTCCTAACCCTAACCCTAGAGGACGACCCTACTCTCTACAACATCCAGATGTTCTGTGGGTGAGTCCTAACCCTAGCTCCCCTAGAGGACGACCCTACTCTCTACAACATCCAGATGTTCTGTGGGTGAGTCCTAACCCTAGCTCCCCTAGTGGATGACCCTACTCTGTACAACAGCCAGATGTTCTGTGGGTCAGTCCTAACCCTAACCCTAGAGGAGGACCCTACTCTCTACAACATCCAGATGTTCTGTGGGTGAGTCCTAACCCTAGCTCCCCTAGAGGACGACCCTACTCTCTACAACATCCAGATGTTCTGTGGGTGAGTCCTAACCCTAGCTCCCCTAGAGGACGACCCTACTCTCTACAACATCCAGATGTTCTGTGGGTCAGTCCTAACCCTAACCCTAGAGGAGGACCCTACTCTCTACAACATCCAGATGTTCTGTGGGTCAGTCCTAACCCTAACCCTAGAGGAGGACCCTACTCTCTACAACATCCAGATGTTCTGTGGGTCAGTCCTAACCCTAACCCTAGAGGAGGACCCTACTCTCTACAACATCCAGATGTTCTGTGGGTCAGTCCTAACCCTAACCCTAGAGGAGGACCCTACTCTCTACAACATCCAGATGTTCTGTGGGTCAGTCCTAACCCTAACCCTAGAGGACAACCCTACTCTCTACAACATCCAGATGTTCTGTGGGTGAGTCCTAACCCTAACCCTCTCCAGGGACGAACCGTAAAGCAAACAATCAGTAAATACTCAAACATGACCAAGATGGTTTTATTTAGAAAAGACTACTTCACATAGTATTCTAGCACATGGCCCAATAAGCCGTCACAGACGTCCTGTTGGTTTGCAGCGCTGACAGTGTCTCACTTACAGGGATATGTTGAGATATCTGTAAATTGGCGTTTGTCTGTTAATCAGAGTTTAGTTCCAAATTGGATAGTAATTAAAAGCCTTTCCCCTCACGTGAGTAGGGGCTAGGCTACAGTAACTCTGCAAGTCAATGGAAACAGCTAAAGGACAGCAGACGCTAACCCAGCTAACGCCCCTTCTGGACACACAATGATGAATTTGGATTTAAACATACGTCTGAATCTGGGTAAGACAGGAAGTCTCCAATTTACAGATATCTCGGCATATCCCTTTAATATATATGTAGAAATGTATCTCTATTAGTTATTAGTATTCACATTTTTAAGGACAATATTATTACACTAATAATTATTGCATCAGTTGTCGGTTTTAATTTGCTTAACCGAAGCATTCAGGAAACAGAAACACGTTATTTGATTACATAAGATTAGGTTATATTAGATTAGATGACGTTAGATTGTGGGATAAATGGAAAGAGGAGACATGTCAGGACAGACGGGAATTAATGTTTTCGATTTTTCACGTCCAAAACAGACTTTAGTCCGATACAAAGCGAGCAAAGCAACCCAGCACTGCTACATTGGTGCTTTGCCCTGTTTGAACATGACTCTACTTCTTTCTTGGGTTGCGCTACAAATATGAGCCCAGAATCTGTCCATGTGCTTTGGGATTAAGGCTGAACTCTCTTTTAAAAATCTGTAGTCCTCCAGATGAAGATTAAATTACAATACTTTTCTGGATGGAGATTCAATTGTGTAATTTATTTTTGTGGTTGGAGGCCATGAACTCTGAACATTAAACAGAAGAAGGGTAGAAAGGAGAGAATTGAAAAAGCTCTGGTGGGCATAATAAATCAGTGGCGCTTGACCCGGTGGTGGTAGTATGTTTGTATGTGTGCAGTACAGTGTTGATGAAATATGGTGGGTGCTGCAAGGCTAGC
>JACYXH010000752.1:165000-170000 GCA_026745465.1 Lota lota
TGTTAGGATGTAGGGTTAGGATGTAGGATTAGTGTTAGGATGTAGGGTTAGGATGTAGGGTTAGGATGTAGGATTAGTGTTAGAATGTAGGGTGTAGTGTAGGGTTAGGATGTAGATTTGGGTTAGTGTTAGGATGTAGTGTTAGGATGTAGAGTGTAGTGTAGGGTTAGGATTAGTGTTAGGATGTAAGTTAGGATGTAGTGTTAGGATGTAGGGTGTAGTGTAGGGTTAGGATGTAGTGTTAGGATTAGTGTTAGGATGTAGTGAAGTGTTAGGTTCTAGTGTTAGGAGTGTGTTAGCTGTAGTGTCAATGGTAGCTTGTTAGCTGTTGTGTGGTAGAATGTTAGCTATAGTGTGCTAAAGGTAGCTTGTTAGCTGTTGCGTGGTAGAGCTGTAGCATGTTAATGGTAGAATGTTAGCTATAGTGTGCTAATGGTAGCTTGTTAGCTGTTGCGTGGTAGAGCTGTAGCATGTTAATGGTAGAATGTTAGCTATAGTGTGTTAATGGTAGCTTATTAGCTGTTGCGTGGTAAAGCTGTAGCATGTTAATGGTAGAATGTTAGCTATAGTGTGTTAATGGTAGTGTGTTAACTGTATCATGTTGTGGTAAGTGTTAGCTGTGTTGTTAGTGGTGGTGTGTTAGCTATAGTGTGTTAGCTGCAGCTTGTTAGTGGTGGCTTGTTAGCAGTAGCGTGTTAGCTGTATCTTGTTCATGTTTGTGTGTTCGCTGTAACGTGTTAAGATATAGTGTGTTAGCTGTAGCATGTTAGCAGTGTGGTGTTACCTGAAGCATATTATTTGTTATGTGTTCACGGTGGCTTGTTAGTAGTGGCATTTTAGTTGTAGCTTTAGCAGTGGCTTGTTAGCTGTTGTGTTTGGTGTTGAGTTTTTCTGTTGTCTGTTAGCATTTGTGTGTTAGCGGTAGCGCGTTAGCGTCCCCTAGGCCCTCCTCTGGCACCGCAGAGTGAAAAGCGTGTCACCTTGAGGTGGGAACATGTGCAGCATAATGAGCTTTCAACCTGAGTGATGGGGTCCCCCACTGCTGCTTGGTTCACACAGAATATAATTCTGTCCTTGGATTGGTCGGTCGGCTGATTGAAGCGGGCCACCATGTAGATCATTAAACCCATCACCTAACCCTAGTGTTCTGTGTTCTCTACATGGAACCCTGGGGTTCTGTGTTCTCTACATGGAACCCTAGTGTTCTGTGTTCTCTACATGGAACCCTAGTGTTCTGTGTTCTCTACATGGAACCCTAGTGTTCTGTGTTCTCTACATGGAACCCTAGTGTTCTGTGTTCTCTACATGGAACCCTAGTGTTCTGTGTTCTCTACATGGAACCCTGGGGTTCTGTGTTCTCTACGTGGAACCCTGGTGTTCTGTGTTCTCTACATGGAACCCTAGTGTTCTGTGTTCTCTACATGGAACCCTGGGGTTCTGTGTTCTCTACATTGAACCCTGGTGTTCTGTGTTCTCTACATTTAACCCTGGTGTTCTCTACATGGAACCCTGGTGTTCTCTACATGGAACCCTGGTGTTCTGTACATGGAACCCTGGTGTTCTGTGTTCTCTACATGGAACCCTGGTGTTCTGTGTCCTCTACGTGGAACCCTGGTGTTCTGTGTTCTCTACGTGGAACCCTAGTGTTCTGTGTCCTCCACGTGGAACCCTGGTGTTCTGTGTCCTCTACATGGAACCCTGGTGTTCTGTGTCCTCTACATGGAACCCTGGGGTTCTGTGTTCTCTACATGGAACCCTGGTGTTCTGTGTTCTCTACATTTAACCCTAGTGTTCTGTGTTCTCTACATGGAACCCTGGTGTTCTGTGTTCTCTACATTTAACCCTGGTGTTCTCTACATGGAACCCTGGTGTTCTCTACATGGAACCCTGGTATTCTGTACATGGAACCCTGGTGTTCTGTGTTCTCTACATGGAACCCTGGTGTTCTGTGTTCTCTACATGGAACCCTGGTGTTCTGTGTTCTCTACATGGAACCCTAGTGTTCTGTGTTCTCTACATGGAACCCTGGTGTTCTGTGTCCTCTATGTGGAACCCTGGTGTTCTGTGTTCTCTACGTGGAACCCTGGTGTTCTGTGTTCTCTACATGGAACCCTGGTGTTCTGTGTTCTCTACATGGAACCCTGGGGTTCTGTGTTCTCTACATTTAACGCTGGTGTTCTGTGATCTGGTAGGCAGAAGAACTTCGCCCGGGGCCTCCAGCAGCAGCTCCCAGATGGTATGGTGGTGGCATCGGTTCCCACCGAGGTCCAGTGTCAGGAGGAGCTGTCAGACCCGGTCCCTGACCCAGAGTACCTCACAGGTAGGACCCTGACCCAGAGTACCATCAGGTAGGACCCTGACCCAGAGTACCATCAGGTAGGACCCTGACCCAGAGTACCATCAGGTAGGACCCTGACCCAGAGTACCATCAGGTAGGACCCTGACCCAGAGTACCATCAGGTAGGACCCTGACCCAGAGTACCATCAGGTAGGACCCTGACCCAGAGTACCATCAGGTAGGACCCTGACCCAGAGTACCATCAGGTAGGACCCTGACCCAGAGTACCATCAGGTAGGACCCTGACCCAGAGTACCATCAGGTAGGACCCTGACCCAGAGTACCATCAGGTAGGACCCTGACCCAGAGTACCATCAGGTAGGACCCTGACCCAGAGTACCATCAGGTAGGACCCTGACCCAGAGTACCATCAGGTAGGACCCTGACCCAGAGTACCATCAGGTAGGACCCTGACCCAGAGTACCATCAGGTAGGACCCTGACCCAGAGTACCATCAGGTAGGACCCTGACCCAGAGTACCATCAGGTAGGACCCTGACCCAGAGTACCATCAGGTAGGACCCTGACCCAGAGTACCATCAGGTAGGACAATTCGCCCCACCCACTCGTGAATCTTAAAGAGGATTCTTGTGCTTAGTCGTAATTATCTTCCATCAACTTACGTTCTTGACCAGCTGGGTTATCTCACCAGGTTGTCACGGTGACACAACCAGCTGGGTTAACTCACCAGGTTGTTCACAAACAGCTGACCAACCGAATGCAGAAGGCGGAGCAAGAGACAGACCTGTTGAATGAGCCATGTGGCTACACACACATTCAAGCACACATATGGCTTGTGCTTTAGATGTCAGGTATCCTGTGTTTGATGGTGTGTGGGTGGGTGGTAGAAGCAGAGGGAATATGGAAACGGATAGCGCTGCAGGTAAAAATAGTCTTCTGTGGCGATCACTGAAGCTGTCGCATAGTGGAGCTCCACCACCGCCCCCACCCAACACCACCCAACATCACGCACAGAAAAAGATGGCTGCTGTTAAAAGTTGTGTTAGGAGTTGGAGAAAGTTAAGAAGCAGCAGAATATGATGAAGACAACAAAACCATCTGGCATTTCAGAAGACTTTGAATAGGAAATAGATTTCATCTTTTAGTGTGACTCGAAGCTGTGCAGCCGCTGTGTTCACTTGTTGTTGTGTGTTCACCTAGTTGTGTGTTCACCTAGTTGTGTGTTCACCTAGTTGTGTGTTCACCTAGTTGTGTGTTCACCTAGTTGTGTGTTCACTTTGTTGTTGTGGTTTTAATTTGCTGTTAGAAGCAGGTCAGAAAACGACTTCTGTCTGTGACAGGGTTCTCCTCAGCCTCTAGATAAAGCAGCGTTCTCCTCAGCCTCTAGATAAAGCAGTGTTCTCAGCCTCTAGATAAAGCAGCGTTCTCCTCAGCCTCTAGATAAAGTAGCGTTCTCCTCAGCCTCTAGATAAAGCAGCGTTCTCAGCCTCTAGATAAAGCAGCGTTCTCAGCCTCTAGATAAAGCAGCGTTCTCCTCAGCCTCTAGATAAAGCAGCGTTCTCCTCAGCCTCTAGATAAAGCAGCGTTCTCAGCCTCTAGATAAAGCAGCATTCTCAGCCTCTAGATAAAGCAGCGTTCTCAGCCTCTAGATAAAGCAGCGTTCTCCTCAGCCTCTAGATAAAGCAGTGTTCTCCTCAGCCTCTAGATAAAGCAGCGTTCTCAGCCTCTAGATAAAGCAGCGTTCTCCTCAGCCTCTAGATAAAGCAGCGTTCTCCTCAGCCTCTAGATAAAGCAGCGTTCTCAGCCTCTAGATAAAGCAGCGTTCTCCTCAGCCTCTAGATAAAGCAGCGTTCTCCTCAGCCTCTAGATAAAGCAGAGTTCTCAGCCTCTAGATAAAGCAGCGTTCTCCTCAGCCTCTAGATAAAGCAGCGTTCTCCTCAGCCTCTAGATAAAGGAGTGGTTGCAGGGGTAACCCCTCTTCCTTTGTTGAAGAAGACGCAGGTTTTCTTGACCTGTCTTCGTCCTGCTGATCATAAGTGAATCTCCATGTCATGATGCAGCCAGGTGGGACAGCTCAAACTTCCTCCATCACAATGTGACATTTAATGTGAAAGGTTAAGCCACTCGTCTAAATGCCAATTGTTCTAAAGTCTCTGAATAACACCCTAAAAGTATGCTTAAGTAGCATATAGTATTGTCTAGTTTAGTATCATGTAGTGTAGTATATAGTATAGTGTAGGATAATATAAAGTATTATCTAGTATAATCTATATATATCCAGGACAAAGGGGATGTGTCAATGTATCAGTATAAGAATAATGAGATTGAGTTATTTCATCTCTCTCTCTCTCCTCTTCTCTCTCTCTCTCCCCCCCCCCTCTCTCTCTCTCTCTCTCTCTCTCTCTCTCTCTCTCTCTCTCCCTCCCCCTCTCTCTCTCTCTGTCTCTCTCTCTCTCTGTCTCTCTCTCTCTCTCTCCCTGTCTCTCTCTCTCTCTCCCCCTCCCCCCCCCTCTCTCTCTCTCTCTCTCTCTCTCTCTCTCTCTCTCTCTCTCTCTCTCTCTCTCTCTGTCTCTCTCTGTCTCTCTCTCTCTCTCTCTCTCTCTCTCTCTCTCTCTCTCTCTCTCTCTCTCTCTCTCTCTCCCCCTCACCCCCCCCCCCCCCCCTCTCCCATGATGTATAATAAATATGTAACCTGGTTTATT
>JACYXH010000752.1:175000-177500 GCA_026745465.1 Lota lota
ATACTTATTATAGATGATGTGTCTATATTATAATGATGAATACAACAACTATATTTACTATATATGCTACTTTATCTATATAATATGTTATATTATGAGATATCTATATTATAATAAAATACATTGGTGTTCAGTCTCTTTATTAAAGTCGGAATTACTGTTGATCTAGCCTTGCTCTCACAGTAAACATACATTCACAGACAGACAGAAAAATGGGAAGATACATAGACACTCAGATATTCAGACGGATAGACCGGTAGTCAGATAGTCAAACTGATAAATAAACACTTATTGGCTTTTAGGTACAAGAAGAAAAAGAAAATCAGAACCCCTACATTAATAAAAAATGTCTTCCTTGTGTTATGATCTTCTTTATAAAGTAATGTACATTATATATGTGTTCTACATGTCTTCCTTGTGTTATGATCTTCTATCTCTCCTCCTCCTCCAGCGTTCAGCTCTGCCATCCATTCTCTGGACGGGGCCACCCAGAGGAGTGACTTTGTGTCCATCCTGGGGGAGTTTGGGAACCACTACGTCCAGGAGGCGGTCTATGGCTTCCAGGAGACCTGCACCATCTGGTACCCCAACAAGCAGGTCCAAAGACAGCTGTGGCTAGAGTACCAGGACATCAGCAAGGGTAGGACTCTCTGAAGAATTTGTGAGAAACTGTGATGGTATACCAGGACCTCAGGGTAGGACACTGTGATGGTATACCAGGACCTCAGGGTAGAACACTGTGATGGTATACCAGGACCTCAGGGTAGAACACTGTGATGGTATACCAGGACCTCAGGGTAGAACACTGTGATGGTATACCAGGACCTCAGGGTAGGACACTGTGATGGTAGGACACTGTGATGGTAGGACACTGTGATGGTAGGACACTGTGATTGTAGGACACTGTGATGGTAGGACACTGTGATTGTAGGACACTGTGATGTTCAGCATGCAAAATAAGGCCTATATAAGGCCTACGTTTTTCCCAAAATGTCACAGAAACAAAAATGTAGACTGACATTATGGATCCAAGAGGCAAAGATGTTCAGCCTGCGAAATAAGGCATGAACACCAAGTTTCAGAATTGTATATGTATCGGGCAGCAGGGCTGATTGTTTGACTTTGACAGTGAACTATAGCGCCCCCTATGGGAGAATTGTCACCAAACCTTTTGGAGACCTGCTTACCAGGAATAAAAATTTGTCGTTGACAAATTTGAAAACCTTTGTGCGATCAGGGGCTGAGCTGTATGTGTTACCAATCCAGAATAATCCCTAAACCCCACAAATACAATAGGTATCCACAGATACTCTGTGAATACCTATTAATATCCAGTACAAATACAATAGGTATCCACAGATACTCTGTGAATACCTGATTATATACCACATATATAAGAAATGAATTGTGACCAGCTCTTATTACTCCCACTCCCCCAGGCCCTGCTGCTGTTGCCATGGAAACACTGCTGTCCTAGCAACGGCAGAAATTCATCCAAAAATATAAAATCAGGTTCTTTTAATTTATCAGGACTCTTCACATTAACAAAGAAACACACACACACACACACACACACACAGACAAAAGAACACACACACACAATGTGTGTTATATGTGAGCAGACGAAGAACTGTATGAGATATTATGGTCTGTCTGAGTCAGCTTATCGTCATGGTATCATGAGGGGGGTAATCGTCATGGCAACATGAGTGGGGTGATGATGCCCCCTCCTCTCTCTCTCTCTCCTCCCACTCTCTCCTCCCTCTCTCCTTTCTCCCTCTCTCCTCTCTCTCCTCTGTCCTCCCTCTCTTTCATTCTCTCCTCCCTCTCTCCTCTCATTCATCGCTCTCCTCCCTCTCTCTCCTCACTCCTCTCTCTCCTCTTTTTACCTCATCTCTTCAGGGATCTGTTTAATCTCTTTGACTTCTCCTCCTCTCTCTCCTCACTCCTCTCCTCTCTCCTCTTTTTACCTCATCTCTTCAGGGATCTGTTTAATCTCTTTGACTTCTCCTCCTCTCTCTCCTCACTCTTCTCCTCCTCTCTCTCCTCACTCCTCTCCTCTCTCTCCTCTTTTTACCTCATCTCTTCAGGGATCTGTTTAATCTCTTTGACTTCTCCTCCTCTCTCTCCTCACTCTTCTCCTCCTCTCTCTCCTCACTCTTCTCCTCCTCTCTCTCCTCACTCCTCCTCTCTCTCCTCACTCCTCCTCTCCGGAGAGATGGAATTGCGTCGCTCTGCTTCTGGAGGTCGACTCGGTCGTCCTGACAATGAATTGTAAACATCCTGTCTGGGCAGGAAGCTGATGGAATAGGCCAGTGGTCATTCCTATGTATTTATTTACTATGTGTGATCAAATATATCATTATGATATTTAGCAGTAGAGACACATGAAGGATGAAATCAAAACTGGATTACCCTGCCTCAACTCCTCCTCTTCCTCCTCCTTTTCTTCCTCTTTTTCCTCCTCCTCTGACCTCTTTTTCATCTTCCTCCTCCTCCT
>JACYXH010000752.1:180000-230000 GCA_026745465.1 Lota lota
CACAGCATGCTAGTACACAGCTAACGCAGCCTGTAGCGCACAGCATGCTAGCACACAGCTAATGCAGCCTGTAGCGCACAGCATGCTAGTACACAACTAACGCAGCCTGTAGCGCACAGCATGCTAGCACACAGCTAACGCAGCCTGTAGCGCACAGCATACTAGCACACAGCTAACGCAGCCTGTAGCGCACAGCATGCTAGCACACAGCTAACGCAGCCTGTAGCGCACAGCATGCTTGCTTACATCATGCTAGTCTACTCTACATCATTCTAGCCTTCACGCACACTCTCACACACACTGATATCACATTATCAAACACTCTCCTGCCGGGAGGGGGGGGGATCATAAAGTGTTTAGTTAACGAGATGGCTCTCGTTATAGGAGGGGAGCGTGCTCATTAAGGGGCTTAATTGGCTGCATATTGTCCTGGCTAACGGTTATGGCTTCATAACATCATGGGTGGCTTCACACAGAGGTCATACACCCTGATGATAGAGAGACATGCTATCTCTCTCTCTCTCTCTCTCTCTCTCTCTCTCTCTCTCTCTCCCCCCCCCCCCCCCCCCTTTTGGATTTCATTGTCTTTCGGCTTCATTACCTAAATAATGCTGACAGGCTCCTGTAATTAAAACTCAATTTCCCATGATCCTCTCCGATAGGCACTCTGGACGCTCCATTACATTAAACCTGCGACCTATACCACGTATTTATTCTAAATGCAGTACTTAGGAGTACTGGAGTATGGAGTATGTAGATGTTATGAAGGCAGTACTTTAACAGGAGTATGTAGATGTTATGAAGGCAGTACTTTAACAGGAGTATGTAGATGTTATGAAGGCGGTACTTTAACAGGAGTATGTAGATGTTATGAAGGCGGTACTTTAACAGGAGTATGTAGATGTTATGAAGGCGGTACTTTAACAGGAGTATGTAGATGTTATGAAGGCGGTACTTTAACAGGAGTATGTAGATGTTATGAAGGCGGTACTTTAACAGGAGTATGTAGATGTTATGAAGGCGGTACTTTAACAGGAGTATGTAGATGTTATGAAGGCGGTACTTTAACAGGAGTATGTAGATGTTATGAAGGCGGTACTTTAACAGGAGTATGTAGATGTTATGAAGGCGGTACTTTAACAGGAGTATGTAGATGTTATGAAGGCGGTACTTTAACAGGAGTATGTAGATGTTATGAAGGCGGTACTTTAACAGGAGTATGTAGATGTTATGAAGGCGGTACTTTAACAGGAGTATGTAGATGTTATGAAGGCGGTACTTTAACAGGAGTATGTAGATGTTATGAAGGCGGTACTTTAACAGGAGTATGTAGATGTTATGAAGGCGGTACTTTAACAGGAGTATGTAGATGTTATGAAGGCGGTACTTTAACAGGAGTATGTAGATGTTATGAAGGCGGTACTTTAACAGGAGTATGTAGATGTTATGAAGGCGGTACTTTAACAGGAGTATGTAGATGTTATGAAGGCGGTACTTTAACAGGAGTATGTAGATGTTATGAAGGCGGTACTTTAACAGGAGTATGTAGATGTTATGAAGGCGGTACTTTAACAGGAGTATGTAGATGTTATGAAGGCGGTACTTTAACAGGAGTATGTAGATGTTATGAAGGCGGTACTTTAACAGGAGTATGTAGATGTTATGAAGGCGGTACTTTAACAGGAGTATGTAGATGTTATGAAGGCGGTACTTTAACAGGAGTATGTAGATGTTATGAAGGCGGTACTTTAACAGGAGTATGTAGATGTTATGAAGGCGGTACTTTAACAGGAGTATGTAGATGTTATGAAGGCGGTACTTTAACAGGAGTATGTAGATGTTATGAAGGCGGTACTTTAACAGGAGTATGTAGATGTTATGAAGGCGGTACTTTAACAGGAGTATGTAGATGTTATGAAGGCGGTACTTTAACAGGAGTATGTAGATGTTATGAAGGCGGTACTTTAACAGGAGTATGTAGATGTTATGAAGGCGGTACTTTAACAGGAGTATGTAGATGTTATGAAGGCGGTACTTTAACAGGAGTATGTAGATGTTATGAAGGCGGTACTTTAACAGGAGTATGTAGATGTTATGAAGGCAGTACTTTAACAGGAGTATGTAGATGTTATGAAGGCAGTACTTTAACAGGAGTATGTAGATGTTATGAAGGCAGTACTTTAACAGGAGTATGTAGATGTTATGAAGGTAGTACTTTAACAGGAGTATGTAGATGTTATGAAGGCAGTACTTTAACAGGAGTATGTAGATGTTATGAAGGCAGTACTTTAACAGGAGTATGTAGATGTTATGAAGGCAGTACTTTAACAGGAGTATGTAGATGTTATGAAGGCAGTACTTTTAACAGGAGTATGTAGATGTTATGAAGGCAGTACTTTAACAGTATAATCGCAGCTCTAGTGTGGTAGGAGACTCAGGATGATGATACGATAAGGAATAAGTATATCAGATACACACGTAGTTATGACATCATCTGGATAGTGTGGACATTTCATCATCATATGTTGACACACACACACAAACACACACACACACACATTATTTAGTATGCTTTAATAAATACTGTATTATCCCCTATGTATTGCATATGATTTATTATTATATCTGCTCAAAATTTGAAGATGCCAATTAAGATCACTAAACTAGCACACACAACCTATCTTAGATCCTAGGGAACATAGATCTCCTACATATAGATCATTTAACCATTTTCTGAACAAATAGCGTGGAGCTCAGATCATGTAGTCACTTGTTTAGTGAACTGTGAGGATGAAGCCTGTTATGGAGACGCTGAAGGACTGTTTAGATGTTCACACATCTAAGTGGGAGAGACAGAGAGACGAGGGGGGCAATCAATCTTTAATACACATTAGATAGTTGTCAGCCTGCAGACACATACTCAGGCTGGTTGGAAATAGCTCATATCTGTCGCCCCCAGCAGGCTGTGAAAACATTCAGCTAATGACTTGGTGATTCTGCTGGGAGGCAAGAGGCAGTCTAGTGAACTACAGGGTCTACTTCTGTTTCTAGTTAGACTCTACTTCTGTTTCTAGTTACTCTTCTTCTGTTTCTAGTTAGACTCTACTTCTGTTTCTAGTTAGACTCTACTTCTGTTTCTAGTTACTCTTCTTCTGTTTCTAGTTACTCTACTTCTGTTTCTAGTTAGACTCTACTTCTGTTTCTAGTTACTCTTCTTCTGTTTCTAGTTAGACTCTACTTCTGTTTCTAGTTACTCTACTTCTGTTTCTAGTTAGACTCTACTTCTGTTTCTAGTTACTCTACTTCTGTTTCTAGTTAGACTCTACTTCTGTTTCTAGTTACTCTACTTCTGTTTCTAGTTAGACTCTACTTCTGTTTCTAGTTAGACTCTACTTCTGTTTCTAGTTAGACTCTACTTCTGTTTCTAGTTACTCTACTTCTGTTTCTAGTTAGACTCTACTTCTGTTTCTAGTTACTCTTCTTCTGTTTCTAGTTAGACTCTACTTCTGTTTCTAGTTAGACTCTACTTCTGTTTCTAGTTACTCTTCTTCTGTTTCTAGTTAGACTCTACTTCTGTTTCTAGTTACTCTACTTCTGTTTCTAGTTAGACTCTACTTCTGTTTCTAGTTACTCTACTTCTGTTTCTAGTTAGACTCTACTTCTGTTTCTAGTTACTCTACTTCTGTTTCTAGTTAGACTCTACTTCTGTTTCTAGTTAGACTCTACTTCTGTTTCTAGTTAGACTCTACTTCTGTTTCTAGTTAGACTCTACTTCTGTTTCTAGTTACTCTACTTCTGTTTCTAGTTACTCTACTTCTGTTTCTAGTTACTCTACTTCTGTTTCTAGTTACTCTACTTCTGTTTCTAGTTAGACTCTACGTCTGTTTCTAGTTAGACTCTACTTCTGTTTCTAGTTACTCTACTTCTGTTTCTAGTTAGACTCTACTTCTGTTTCTAGTTACTCTACTTCTGTTTCTAGTTACTCTACTTCTGTTTCTAGTTAGACTCTACTTCTGTTTCTAGTTAGACTCTACTTCTGTTTCTAGTTAGACTCTACTTCTGTTTCTAGTTACTCTACTTCTGTTTCTAGTTAGACTCTACTTCTGTTTCTAGTTAGACTCTACTTCTGTTTCTAGTTAGACTCTACTTCTGTTTCTAGTTAGACTCTACTTCTGTTTCTAGTTAGACTCTACTTCTGTTTCTAGTTAGACTCTACTTCTGTTTCTAGTTACTCTACTTCTGTTTCTAGTTAGACTCTACTTCTGTTTCTAGTTAGACTACTTCTGTTTCTAGTTACTCTACTTCTGTTTCTAGTTAGACTCTACTTCTGTTTCTAGTTACTCTACTTCTGTTTCTAGTTAGACTCTACTTCTGTTTCTAGTTAGACTACTTCTGTTTCTAGTTAGACTACTTCTGTAACAGAGTCTAGTTGTGGTGAGAGGATCTGAAGCTGTAACAGAGTCTAGTTGTGGTGAGAGGATCTGAAGCTGTAACAGAGTCTAGTTGTGGTGAGAGGATCTGAAGCTGTAACAGAGTCTAGTTGTGGTGAGAGGATCTGAAGCTGTAACAGAGTCTAGTTGTGGTGAGAGGATCTGAAGCTGTAACAGAGTCTAGTTGTGGTGAGAGGATCTGAAGCTGTAACAGAGTCTAGTTGTGGTGAGAGGATCTGAAGCTGTAACAGAGTCTAGTTGTGGTGAGAGGATCTGAAGCTGTAACAGAGTCTAGTTGTGGTGAGAGGATCTGAAGCTGTAACAGAGTCTAGTTGTGGTGAGAGGATCTGAAGCTGTAACAGAGTCTAGTTGTGGTGAGAGGATCTGAAGCTGTAACAGAGTCTAGTTGTGGTGAGAGGATCTGAAGCTGTAACAGAGTCTAGTTGTGGTGAGAGGATCTGAAGCTGTAACAGAGTCTAGTTGTGGTGAGAGGATCTGAAGCTGTAACAGAGTCTAGTTGTGGTGAGAGGATCTGAAGCTGTAACAGAGTCTAGTTGTGGTGAGAGGATCTGAAGCTGTAACAGAGTCTAGTTGTGGTGAGAGGATCTGAAGCTGTAACAGAGTCTAGTTGTGGTGAGAGGATCTGAAGCTGTAACAGAGTCTAGTTGTGGTGAGAGGATCTGAAGCTGTAACAGAGTCTAGTTGTGGTGAGAGGATCTGAAGCTGTAACAGAGTCTAGTTGTGGTGAGAGGATCTGAAGCTGTAACAGAGTCTAGTTGTGGTGAGAGGATCTGAAGCTGTAACAGAGTCTAGTTGTGGTGAGCGTCTGATTCGTTGCGTGCTGTATGGGATGTCTTGCTTATTGTTCTTTTGTGCACACGGCTCAGTTCAGACTGGGACCAGTTCACACTGGTATCTGATATTGGCCAAACCTATTAAATAATGTTTGTGTGTGTGTGTGTGTGTGTGTGTGTGTGTGTCACGGTTGGGGTGGTAATCTGTGTGTGTGTGTGTGTGTGTGTGTGTGTGTGTCACGGTTGGGGTGGTAATCTGTGTGTGTGTGTGTGTGTGTGTGTGTGTCACGGTTGGGGTGAGAATTTGTGTGTGTGTGTGTGTGTGTGTGTGTGTGTGTGTGTGTCACGGTTGGGGTGGTATTTAACTACTGTGTAGGTTAGTAACCTGGGGGGACACAGTGACCCAGAACCCACTCACCCATGGGTGCTCCACCATCTAAAGAATATCTGAATATAACCATCAACTCTAAACAGTTTCTATAGCCAGACTGTGTGCTGTCTGTTTCTATGGGTAGGCTGTGTTCTGACTGTTTTTATAGCCAGGCTGTGTTCTGTCTGTTACTATGAGCGGACTGTGTTCTGACTGTTTCTATAGCCAGGCTGTGTTCTGACTGTTTTTATAGCCAGGCTGTGTTCTGACTGTTTCTATAGCCAGGCTGTGTTCTGACTGTTTTTATAGCCAGGCTGTGTTCTGACTGTTTTTATAGCCAGGCTGTGTTCTGACTGTTTTTATAGCCAGGCTGTGTTCTGACTGTTTCTATAGCCAGGCTGTGTTCTGACTGTTTTTATAGCCAGGCTGTGTTCTGACTGTTTTTATAGCCAGGCTGTGTTCTGACTGTTTTTAAAGCCAGGCTGTGTTCTGACAGTTTCTATAGCCAGGCTGTGTTCTGACTGGTTCTATAGTGCAATCGTTCTACCTGTGAATCAGCTTCACTGTTAGTTCTACACTGCAGTAGTTCTACTTGTGAATCAGCTTCACTGTTAGTTCTACACTGCAGTAGTTCTACTTGTGAATCAGCTTCACTGTTAGTTCTACACTGCAGTAGTTCTACTTGTGAATCAGCTTCACTGTTAGTTCTACACTGCAGTAGTTCTACTTGTGAATCAGCTTCACTGTTAGTTCTACACTGCAGTAGTTCTACTTGTGAATCAGCTTCACTGTTAGTTCTACACTGCAGTAGTTGTACTTGTGAATCAGCTTCACTGTTAGTTCTACACTGCAGTAGTTCTACTTGTGAATCAGCTTCACTGTTAGTTCTACACTGCAGTAGTTCTACTTGTGAATCAGCTTCACTGTTAGTTCTACACTGCAGTAGTTCTACTTGTGAATCAGCTTCACTGTTAGTTCTACACTGCAGTAGTTCTACTTGTGAATCAGCTTCACTGTTAGTTCTACACTGCAGTAGTTCTACTTGTGAATCAGCTTCACTGTTAGTTCTACACTGCAGTAGTTCTACTTGTGAATCAGCTTCACTGTTAGTTCTACACTGCAGTAGTTCTACTTGTGAATCAGCTTCACTGTTAGTTCTACACTGCAGTAGTTCTACTTGTGAATCAGCTTCACTGTTAGTTCTACACTGCAGTAGTTCTACTTGTGAATCAGCTTCACTGTTAGTTCTACACTGTGCAGTAGTTAAACCTGTTGCCATGGTTACATGTGCTGGCATCTTTTTTTCTTCAGGAGTTCAGCAGAAAGATCCGTGAAGATCGCTGTCTCTCTTGCATGTTGTTTGTGTGTCTGTGTGTGTGTTTGTGGTTATGTCTGTGTGTGTATGTGTGTGTGTTTGTGGTTATGTCTGTGTGTATGTGTGTGTGTGTGTGTTTGTGGTTATGTCTGTGTGTGTGTATGTGTGTGTGTGTGTGTGTGTGTGTGTGTGTGTGTGTGTGTGTGTGTGTGTGTGTGTGATGTTATCTCCACCTGACCCCTCTCACTCAAATTTATCTTCATCAGTGTGTCGGATGATTCACCTCCTCCTCCCCCCTCACCTCCTCTTCCTCCTTCCTTCTCACCTCCTCCTCACCTCCAACGAACACACTGAAATAGACATTCTGGTTCCTTCTCTCTCCTCCTGGAGGAGTTGGTCGTGACTCCTCCAGGAGGAGAGAGAAGGAGGTAGGGAGCAGCAGGAGGAGGAGATGGAGCAGGAGGAGGTAGTAGGTAGGGAGCAGAAGTAAGGGGGTAGGGTGCAGGAGGAGGGATAGGAGGTAGGAGTTAGGGGGTAGGGAGCAGGAGTTAGGGGGTAGGGAACAGGAGTTAGGGGCAGGGAGCAGGAGGAAGAGTTAGGAGGTAGGGAGCAGGAGGTAGGAGGTAGGGAGCTTGAGGTAGGAGTTAAGGGGTAGAGAGCAGGAGGTAGGGGGCAGTAGGTAGGAGGTAGGGAGCAGGAGTTAGGGGGTAGGGAGCAGGAGTTAGGGGGAAGGGAGCAGGAGTTAGGGGGTAGGGAGCAGGAGTTAGGGGGTAGGGAGCAGGAGTTAGGGGGTAGGGAGCAGGAGTTAGGGGCTAGGTGGCAGGGAGAGCGATGTTGGTAAGGTATGTGTTGAGTCTGTATTTTAGAGGAGGTCATTAGAGAAGTGGAGGTCATCTGATGCTAGTCTGTGGCGTGATGGTACAACAGCTCCCCCCGGTGGCCCAGGTTGGTATCTCACTAGTGGCCCAGGCTGGTATCTCCCCCCAGTGGACCAGGCTGGTATCTCCCCCCAGTGGACCAGGCTGGTATCTCCCCCTAGTGGCCCAGGCTGGTAGTGGCTGGTGTCTCCTCCAGTGTGTATGAATGTTACATGTTTGGTATACAGACATGCTGTATAAGCTATACATATAGAGGGCATGGAGGTTTCAGCTGAAGGAATATTTGGATTCAGAGTTATAAGTTCGGTTTTTTTCTGAAGATGGAGAGTCCAAATCACAGAGGATATAGTGAGACGAGGAGGGAGAGAGGAGGAGAGAGAAGAGGTCGGAGAGAGAAGGAGAGAGAAGAAGTGGGAGAGAGGAGGAGAGAGAAGAGGTGGGAGAGAGGAGGAGAGAGAAGAGGTGGGAGAGAGGAGGAGAGAGAAGAGGTGGGAGAGAGGAGGAGAGAGAAGAGGTGGGAGAGAGGAGATGAGAGAAGAGGTGGGAGAGAGGAGGAGAGAGAAGAGGTGGGAGAGAGGAGATGAGAGAAGAGGTGGGAGAGAGGAGGAGAGAGAATTGGTGGGAGAGAGAAACGGTGCCATATCGTTTAGAGTCCGATCATTAAAAAGAGAACAGAGTAAGAAAGTGATCTTTAATGTTTGTCTGCTTCTAATAATAATATCTCCCTGTCTCCTCCTCTCCTTCTCTCTCCTCTCCTCTCTCTTGTCTCCTCTCCTCTCTCTCCTCTCTCTCCTCTCCTCTCTCTTGTCTCCTCTCCTCTCTCTCTCTCCCTCCTCTCCTCTCCTCTCCTCTCCTCTCCTCTCCTCTCCTCTCCTCTCCTCTCCTCTCCTCTCCTCTCCTCTCTCTCCTCTCCTCTCCTCTCCTCTCCTCTCCTCTCCTCTCCTCTCCTCTCTCTCTCTCTCTCTCTCTCTCTCTCTCTCTCTCTCTCTCTCTCTCTCTCTCTCTCTCTCTCTCTCTCTCTCTCTCTCTCTCTCTGTCTCTCTCTCTCCTGTCTCTCTCCTCTCCTCTCCTCCCCTCTCTCCTCCGTCTCCTCCTCCAGGTAACTCCCCCTCGGAGGAGTCAGAGGAGCGGGACAAGGAGCCACGGACCCTAACATACCCGGCCTACATGGCCAGCCTGCTGGACTCTGGGTCTCAGAGGGTGGTGGGGGGGGTCCGGATGGACTGCTCTAGCCAGGGTCAGTGCCCCCCCTCCTGCCACCTCTGTCACATGTCCCCCTCCTCCTCCTCCTCCTCCGGGGCGGGACGCCAGCAGTCAGAGCCGGTCCTCCTGCAGATCACCAGGGCGACGCCCATCGTGGAGCTGGTGTCCAACAACGAGACCTATCAGGTGAGTGACTCATAGTGTGGAGGACAGGATGTGGTGCCCCCCCCCCTACAGGAAGTCATGATGATAGTATGTGGTGCCCCCCCCTACAGGAAGTCATGATGATAGTATGTTGTGCCCCCCCCTACAGGAAGTCATGATGATAGTATGTGGTGCCCCCCCCTACAGGAAGTCATGATGATAGTATGTTGTGCCCCCCCCTACAGGAAGTCATAATGATAGTATGTTGTGCCCCCCCCCCCTACAGGAAGTCATAATGATAGTATGTTTTGCCCCCCCCCCCCCCCCCCCCCTACAGGAAGTCATAATGATAGTATGTTGTGCCCCCCCCTACAGGAAGTCATAATGATAGTATGTTTTGCCCCCCCCCCCCCCCCCCCCCCCCCCCGCCAGGCTCTACAGGAAGCCATGATGAGCATGTTGTGGTGTTCTGGGAGAGGTGATGTCATTGATGACTGGTGTCGCTGTGACTCCAGTGCCTTCGGAACAGACGGCCTGCCCACCTGCGCACCCCTCCCCCAACCCAGGTGAGACCATGATGTTAACCTTTGACCTCTGTTAGGGGGCTAGGGTTAACCTTCGAGCTCTGGTCGTAGTTAGGATTAACCTTTGACCTCTGTTAGTGGTTAGGGTGAACCTTTGACCTCTGTTAGTGGTTAGGGTGAACCTTTGACCTCTGTTAGTGGTGAGGGATAGGCTTAACCTTTGACCTCTGTTTTCCTACAGGCTGAGGCTGTCCCACACCTACGAGCCCAGCAGCTCCTTGGTGATCGTGGAGTGGAACCACGCAGAGCCACTTATAGGAGTCCGGATCGTCGATTACCTCATCAGTCAGGAGAAGGTGACTGAGAGAACGGACCACTCCAAGGTGGAGACAGGTACACTAGAACCCCCTCTTAAGACCCCTCTTAATACACTGAAAAGTCCACTGGAACCCCCTCTTAGGGCAGGTACGCTAGAACCCCCTCTTAAGACATGGTATGCTGGAACCCCCCTCTTAAGACATGGTACGCCCCACTAGAACCCCCCTCTTAAGACATGGTATGCCCCACTAGAACCCCCCTCTTAAGACATGGTACGCCCACTAGAACCCCACTCTTAAGACATGGTATGCTGGAACCCCCCTCTTAAGACATGGTACGCCCCACTAGAACCCCCCTCTTAAGACATGGTACGCCCACTAGAACCCCACTCTTAAGACATGGTACGCCCCACTAGAACCCCCCTCTTAAGACATGGTACGCCCACTAGAACCCCCTCTTAAGACATGGTATGCTGGAACCCCCCTCTTAAGACATGGTACGCCCACTAGAACCCCACTCTTAAGACATGGTACGCCCACTAGAACCCCACTCTTAAGACATGGTACGCCCACTAGAACCCCCTCTTAAGACATGGTACGCCCCACTAGAACCCCCCTCTGAATACATGGTACAGCCCACTAGACTGTTTGGTGTCCCTGAGCAAACAGACCTCCTAGGAATGAACTCCGTCCCTCTCAGGAGTTGGTGAAACATTTGTTGTGAAGGACTGGAACCTTTTACAAATAAAAAAGGTAATTCATAAAACATGAAGCAGCATTAAATATTGTAATGCATCAGGTTGACAACAGTAGCAGTCAGTTAACAAATTATTCGATTATTATACTGGATTTCTGGGTCTAGTTAAAGTTTATGAGATTATAATAATATTAGAATGAAGCTCTAGGAGTTGTAGCTCTAGTCATAGTCTAGTAACTAGCTCTAACCACATAATGAGCCAGCTCTAAGAGCTCTACTTAAAGTCTAGCAGCTACTGACTAGCTCTAACCACATAATGAGCCAGCTCTAAGAGCTCTACTTAAAGTCTAGCAGCTAGTGACTAGCTCTAACCACATAATGAGCCAGCTCTAAGAGCTCTACTTAAAGTCTAGCAGCTAGTGACTAGCTCTAACCACATAATGAGCCAGCTCTAAGAGCTCTAGTTACAGTCTAGCAGCTAGTGACTAGCTCTAACCACATAATGAGCCAGTTCTAAGACCTCTAGTTACAGTCTAGCAGCTAGTGACTAGCTCTAACCACATAATGAGCCAGCTCTAAGAGCTCTAGTTACAGTCCAGCAGCTAGTGACTAGCTCTAACCACATAATGAGCCAGCTCTAAGAGCTCTAGTTACAGTCCAGCAGCTAGTGACTAGCTCTAACCACATAATGAGCCAGCTCTAAGAGCTCTAGTTACAGTCCAGCAGCTAGTGACTAGCTCTAACCACATAATGAGCCAGCTCTAAGAGCTCTAGTTACAGTCCAGCAGCTAGTGACTAGCTCTAACCACATAATGAGCCAGGTCTAAGAGCTCTAGTTACAGTCCAGCAGCTAGTGACTAGCTCTAACCACCTAATGAGCCAGCTCTAAGAGCTCTAGTTACAGTCTAGCAGCTAGTGACTAGCTCTAACCACATAATGAGCCAGCTCTAAGAGCTCTAGTTACAGTCCAGCAGCTAGTGACTAGCTCTAACCACATAATGAGCCAGCTCTAAGAGCTCTAGTTACAGTCCAGCAGCTAGTGACTAGCTCTAACCACATAATGAGCCAGCTCTAAGAGCTCTAGTTACAGTCCAGCAGCTAGTGACTAGCTCTAACCACATAATGAGCCAGCTCTAAGAGCTCTAGTTACAGTCCAGCAGCTAGTGACTAGCTCTAACCACATAATGAGCCAGCTCTAAGAGCTCTAGTTACAGTCCAGCAGCTAGTGACTAGCTCAAACTCACGAAGGATGACGATTCAAGACCTGGTCCAGGTCCTAATGTGGGAGTACTGTGTATTCTAATGAGTATTTCGGTATGCTAATGTATGAGTACTGTGTATTCTAATGAGTATTTCGGTATGCTAATGTGGGAGTACTGTGTATTCTAATGAGTATTTCGGTATGCTAATGTGGGAGTACTGTGTATTCTAATGAGTATTTCGGTATGCTAATGTGGGAGTACTGTGTATTCTAATGAGTATTTCAGTATGCTAAAGTATGAGTACTGTGTATTCTAATGAGTATTTCAGTATGCTAAAGTCTGAGTACTGTGTATTCTAATGAGTATTTCGGTATGCTAATGTGGGAGTACTGTGTTTACAGAGTCTGTGGTGAGTCTGGTGGATGATGTTCTGTCGGGGGCTAAGTCACCATGTGTGATGCTAGGAGATGTTCCTGACCTGCAGTCCTCCACCATCAGCCTCATCATCCGCTGTCTGGAGGCTGACACCACCTACATGTAACTATACACCACCTACATGGAACTATATACACCACCTACATGTAACTATACACCACCTACATGGAACTATATACACCACCTACATGGAACTATAGACACCACCTACATGGAACTATAGACACCACCTACATGGAACTATATACACCACCTACATGGAACTATATACACCACCTACATGGAACTATATACACCACCTACATGGAACTATATACACCACCTACATGGAACTATAGACACCACCTACATGGAACTATACACCACCTACATGGAACTATACACCACCTACATGTAACTATATACACCACCTACATGGAACTATATACACCACCTACATGGAACTATATACACCACCTACATGGAACTATAGACACCACCTACATGGAACTATATACACCACCTACATGGAACTATACACCACCTACATGGAACTATATACACCACCTACATGGAACTATATACACCACCTACATGGAACTATATACACCACCTACATGGAACTATACACCACCTACATGGAACTATATACACCACCTACATGGAACTATACACCACCTACATGGAACTATATACACCACCTACATGGAACTATACACCACCTACATGGAACTATATACACCACCTACATGGAACTATACACACCACCTACATGGAACTATATACACCACCTACATGGAACTATATACACCACCTACATGGAACTATATACACCACCTACATGGAACTATACACCACCTACATGGAACTATATACACCACCTACATGGAACTATATACACCACCTACATGGAACTATACACCACCTACATGGAACTATATACACCACCTACATGGAACTATATACACTACCTACATGGAACTATATACACCACCTACATGGAACTATACACACCACCTACATGTAACTATATACACCACCTACATGGAACTATATACACCACCTACATGGAACTATATACACCACCTACATGGAACTATACACCACCTACATGGAACTATACACCACCTACATGTAACTATATACACCACCTACATGGAACTATATACACCACCTACATGGAACTATACACCACCTACATGGAACTATATACACCACCTACATGGAACTATACACCACCTACATGGAACTATATACACCACCTACATGGAACTATATACACCACCTACATGGAACTATATACACCACCTACATGGAACTATATACACCACCTACATGGAACTATACACCACCTACATGGAACTATATACACCACCTACATGGAACTATATACACCACCTACATGGAACTATACACCACCTACATGGAACTATATACACCACCTACATGGAACTATACACCACCTACATGGAACTATATACACCACCTACATGGAAATATATACACCACCTACATGGAACTATACACCACCTACATGGAAATATATACACCACCTACATGGAACTATATACACCACCTACATGGAACTATATACACCACCTACATGGAACTATATACTAATATATCTAAATATATCCAATATATACACCATCACATCTCTAAATATATACTAATATATACACCTAAATATATCCAATATATACACCATCACATCTCTAAATATATACTATATGTATACTCATCTCTCAATATATACTATAATCATAATATATACTGTATAGATCTCTAAATATATACTAAACACATCTCTAAATATATACTATATGTATACACATTTCTAAATATATACTATATACATCTCTAAATATATACTATATACATTTCTAAATATATACTATATACATCTCTAAATATATACTATATGTATATACATCTCTAAATATATACTATATACATCTCTAAATATATACTATATACATCTCTAAATATATACTATATACATCTCTAAATATATACTATATACATTTCTAAATATATACTATATACATCTCTAAATATATACTATATGTATATACATCTCTAAATATATACTATATACATTTCTAAATATATACTATATACATCTCTAAATATATACTATATGTATATACATCTCTAAATATATACTATATACTATATACATCTCTAAATATATACTATATGTATATACATCTCTAAATATACACTATATACTAAATACATCTCTAAATATATACTATATGTATACACATTTCTAAATATATACTATATACATCTCTAAATATATACTATATGTATACACATCTCTGGTTTGGCCAATAGATGGCAGTAATTACATAGATTATAACCCTCCACTGTGTGTATGTGTGTGTGTCTGTCTCTGTGTGCGTGTGTCTTTGTGTGTGTAGGTTCAGGTTGTGGTCAGTAGACAACACAGGTCGGAGGTCGGGTCCCAGTGAGGTCACCATCAAGAGCCCATGTCCCGCCGTGGACGACGTCAAGGCCCAGGGTGAGTTAACTAGTAACTAGGTAACCCTGACCCTAACACTATCCAACCCCAACTCTTACTCTATCTAAAGCTAGCCCTAACCCTATCTAACCCTAACACTATCTAACCCCAACTCTACTCTATCTAACACTATCCCTAACTCTATCTAACCCTAACTCTTACTCTATCTAAAGCTAGCCCTAACACTATCTAACCCTAGCACCATCTAACCCCAACTCTTACTCTATCTAAAGCTAGCCCTAACTATCTAACCCTAACACTATCTAACCCCAACTCTTACTCTATCTAACACTAGCCTTAACTATATCTAACCCTAACCCTAACACTATCTAACCCCAACTCTTACTCAATCTAACGCTAGCCTTAACACTACCTAACCCTAACTCTACTCTATCTAAAGCTAGCCCTAACACTACCTAACCCTAACTCTACTCTATCTAAAGCTAGCCCTAACACTACCTAACCCTAACTCTACTCTATCTAAAGCTAGCCCTAACACTACCTAACCCTAACTCTACTCTATCTAAAGCTAGCCCTAACTCCATCTAACCCTAACACTACCTAACCCTAACTCTACTCTATCTAAAGCTAGCCCTAACACTACCTAACCCTAACTCTACTCTATCTAAAGCTAGCCCTAACACTACCTAACCCTAACTCTTCTCTATCTAAAGCTAGCCCTAACACTACCTAACCCTAACCCTAGCCTTAACACTACCTAGCCCTAACACTACCTAACCCTAACTCTACTCTATCTAACGCTAGCCTTAACACTACCTAACCCTAACTCTACTCTATCTAAAGCTAGCCTTAACACTACCTAACCCTAACCCTAGCCTTAACACTACCTAGCCCTAACACTACCTAACCCTAACTCTACTCTATCTAACGCTAGCCTTAACACTACCTAACCCTAACTCTACTCTATCTAAAGCTAGCCCTAACACTACCTAACCCTAACTCTTCTCTATCTAAAGCTAGCCCTAACACTACCTAACCCTAACTCTTCTCTATCTAAAGCTAGTCTTAACACTACCTAGCCCTAACTCTACTCTATCTAACGCTAGCCCTAACACTACCTAACCCTAACTCTACTCTATCTAAAGCTAGCCCTAACACTACCTAACCCTAACTCTACTCTATCTAAAGCTAGCCCTAACACTACCTAACCCTAACTCTACTCTATCTAAAGCTAGCCCTAACACTACCTAACCCTAACTCTACTCTATCTAAAGCTAGCCCTAACACTACCTAACCCTAACTCTTCTCTATCTAAAGCTAGCCTTAACACTACCTAGCCCTAATACTACCTAACCCTAACTCTACTCTATCTAAAGCTAGCCCTAACACTACCTAACCCTAACTCTACTCTATCTAAAGCTAGCCCTAACACTACCTAACCCTAACTCTTCTCTATCTAAAGCTAGCCCTAACACTACCTAACCCTAACCCTAGCCTTAACACTACCTAGCCCTAACACTACCTAACCCTAACTCTACTCTATCTAACGCTAGCCTTAACACTACCTAACCCTAACTCTACTCTATCTAAAGCTAGCCTTAACACTACCTAACCCTAACCCTAGCCTTAACACTACCTAGCCCTAACACTACCTAACCCTAACTCTACTCTATCTAACGCTAGCCTTAACACTACCTAACCCTAACTCTACTCTATCTAAAGCTAGCCCTAACACTACCTAACCCTAACTCTTCTCTATCTAAAGCTAGCCCTAACACTACCTAACCCTAACTCTTCTCTATCTAAAGCTAGTCTTAACACTACCTAGCCCTAACTCTACTCTATCTAACGCTAGCCCTAACACTACCTAACCCTAACTCTACTCTATCTAAAGCTAGCCCTAACACTACCTAACCCTAACTCTACTCTATCTAAAGCTAGCCCTAACACTACCTAACCCTAACTCTTCTCTATCTAACGCTAGCCTTAACACTACCTAACCCTAACTCTACTCTATCTAAAGCTAGCCCTAACACTACCTAACCCTAACTCTTCTCTATCTAAAGCTAGCCTTAACACTACCTAGCCCTAATACTACCTAACCCTAACTCTACTCTATCTAAAGCTAGCCCTAACACTACCTAACCCTAACTCTTCTCTATCTAACGCTAGCCTTAACACTACCTAACCCTAACTCTACTCTATCTAAAGCTAGCCCTAACACTACCTAACCCTAACTCTTCTCTATCTAAAGCTAGCCTTAACACTACCTAGCCCTAATACTACCTAGCCCTAACACTACCTAACCCTAACTCTACTCTATCTAACACTAGCCCTAACACTACCTAACCCTAACTCTACTCTATCTAACGCTAGCCTTAACACTACTTAGCCCTAACACTACTTAGCCCTAACACTACCTAACCCTAACTCTACTCTATCTACCTCCAGAGATAGCGGATAAGATCTACAACCTGTTCAACGGCTACACCAGCGGGAAGGAGCAGCAGACGGCCTACAACACCCTGATGGACCAGGGTGCCCCCACCCTTCACAGGGTGCTCTACCACTACAACCAGCGCTACCACAGCTTCGGGGAGTTCACCTGGCGCTGTGAGGACGAGCTGGGACCCAGGTGACTACTTCCTGTCTGCCTTTTCTTCATCTTACCCTGTACCTAACCCACCTATACCAACCCCTATAGCTAACCCATGTATACCTGGTTGTTAGAGGTCTGGTTGTTAGGGGTCAGGGGTCTGGTTGTTAGGGATCAGGGGTCTGGTTGTTAAGGGTTTTGTTGTTATGGGTCAGGGGTCTGGTTGTTAGGGGTCAGGGGTCTGGTTGTTAGGGGTCAGGTTGTTAGGGGTCTGGTTGTTAGGGGTCAGGGGTCTGGTTGTTAGGGGTCAGGGGTCTGGTTGTTAGGGGTCTGGTTGTTAGGGGTCAGGGGTCTGCTTGTTAAGGGTTTTGTTGTTAGGGGTCAGGGGTCTGGTTCTTAGGGGTCTGATTGTTAGGGGTCAAGGGTCTGGTTGTTAGGGGTCAGGGGTCTGGTTGTTAGGGGTCAGGGGTCTGGTTGTTAGGGGTCTGGTTGTTAGGGGTCTGGTTGTTAGGGGTCAGGGGTCTGGTTGTTAGGGGTCAGGGGTCTGGTTGTTAGGGGTCTGGTTGTTAGGGGTCAGGGGTCTGCTTGTTAAGGGTTTTGTTGTTAGGGGTCAGGGGTCTGGTTGTTAGGGGTCTGGTTGTTAGGGGTCTGGTTGTTAGGGGTCTGGTTGTTAGGGGTCAGGGGTCTGGTTGTTAGGGGTCAGGGGTCTGGTTGTTAGGGGTCTGGTTGTCAGGGGTCAGGGGTCTGCTTGTTAAGGGTTTTGTTGTTAGGGGTCAGGGGTCTGGTTGTTAAGGGTTTTGTTGTTAGGGGTCAGGGGTCTGGTTGTTAAGGGTTTTGTTGTTAGGGGTCAGGGGTCTGGTTGTTAGGGGTCTGGTTGTTAGGGGTCAGGGGTCTGCTTGTTAAGGGTTTTGTTGTTAGGGGTCAGGGGTCTGGTTGTTAGGGGTCTGGTTGTTAGGGGTCAGGGGTCTGCTTGTTAAGGGTTTTGTTGTTAGGGGTCAGGGGTCTGGTTGTTAGGGGTCTGGGTTATTGTTGTTTGGGCTTCAGGTCCCTAACCCTGGGCTGCTGGGTGATTTGGTTCCCAGGAAGGCGAGTCTGATCCTGTCCCAGCTGGACGAGCTGTCAGGATGGTGTCGGGGCCTCCTCCAGGAACCCAAGATCGGACTGCGCCGGATGTCCCTGAGGTTCTTGTCATGTCGCTACAGCGACACCAAGGCGTTCGGTCTCAACTGGGTGGACCTGGGGCAGGACCTCCGCAAGGCCTGCGAGGAGCAGACCCTGGCCGTCATGTACAACGACTACGGCGAGGCCAGGGACCTCTGAGACCACAGCGCCCTCTCTGGTAATTACAGGTCAATACGGCCACGGCTAGAATCCATCTGTGTGGTGGGAGTCCCTGGAGCTGAAATAATACACCTTTAATTGGCTTCCATGCTGAACCGCTGAGTTGTGCGGGTCTTGACAACATCATGAGTATGACTTCACAGACCCAAGGCGCCAATTTCTTTCTTTTTATAACTGAAAATACAATTTATCTTCTGGCTGTGGTTGAGTTACATTTTATCTGTACTTGTGGTGAATCCATTCAGCTCATGCTGGAATGAAGTATAGACTATAAAGTATCTAAATATGATTTTTACACTCAAATGATTTGTTAGAAACAGAAATAAAGAGAACAAATAGGATGAATAGTTGGTGCAAAACTGTAAATAAAACCTTTATGTCTAAACCATATACACATTAAATGAATTAGGACTAAACCATTACCCATGAAGAGAATTAAGACTAAACCATTACCCATGAAGAGAATTAGGAGTAAACCATTACCCATGAAAAGAATTAGGACTAAACCACTTTATACACATGAAAAGAATTAGGACTAAACCACTTTATACACATGAAAAGAATTAGGACTAAACCATTTGCACATGAAGAGAATTAGGACTAAACCATTCACACATGAAAATAATTAGGACCAAAACATTTACCCATTAAGAGAATTAGGACCAAAGCAATTACGCATGAAGATTATTAGTTAATGATCCAGAGCCAGTCAGAAAACAGGAGGCTCTGAGTGACTGGTTCTGGTGGGTCTCTGAGTGACTGGTTCTGGTGGGTCTCTGAGTGACTGGTTCTGGTGGGTCTCTGGGTGACTGGTTCTGGTGGGTTTCTGTGTGACTGATTCTGGTGGGTCTCTGAGTGACTGGTTCTGGTGGGCCTCTGAGACATTAAGCAGATGAAAAGGTGAAATGTATCATCGTCATGTATTCCTGTATATAGTCCAATAATATCATTTCAATATGAAATACTGAATGTAATACAATAACATGTGTTTACAATGGAACTGCTACTAAAGTCTTATGGATCCCAGCACACCTGCTCCATGCTAACCCTAACCCTGCACACCTGCTCCATCCTAACCCTAACCCTAACCCAGCACACCTGCTCCATGCTAACCCTAACCCTGCACACCTGCTCCATGCTAACCCTAACCCTGCACACCTGCTCCATCCTAACCCTAACCCTAACCCAGCACACCTGCTCCACGCTAACCCTAACCCTGCACACCTGCTCCATGCTAACCCTAACCCTAACCCAGCACACCTGCTCCATGCTAACCCTAACCCTGCACACCTGCTCCATGCTAACCCTAACCCTGCACACCTGCTCCATGCTAACCCTAACCCTGCACACCTGCTCCATGCTAACCCTAACCCTGCACACCTGCTCCCACCCTAACCCTGCACACCTGCTCCATGCTAACCCTAACCCTGCACACCTGCTCCCACCCTAACCCTGCACACCTGCTACATGCTAACCCTAACCCTGCACTCCTGCTCCATGCTAACCCTAACCCTGCACACCTGCTCCCACCCTAACCCTGCACACCTGCTCCATGCTAACCCAATTCATCATCAATCATCCGTCTTTATATGAATTCATCTTGATACCACTTAATTAATTATCTAACTGCTATAAAGATGATTTAGCAACTCTGCCATCAAATGAGTCCCATTCTTTTGATGTTGTTTTGAATAAATGAACCTCCAGCTAACTCTTCCCTTCAGTTGGCTCTATTTGAGGGCATACTTCAAAAACTGTTCAGAGTCCAACTTAGTCGTTGATGTCAGAAATATAATATACATGAATAGATTTCCTTAACTCTCCTGTGAATACTAAAGCTTGTAGATATTTGTAAAGGCAGCGGTTCATTGAGCCATCCATCAGTGGTGACTTTTGTAATTACACGTACAGCAGTGTTTTAGTGAATGTTAGGTACGTCTTCAGGTGTATAATGCCAGCTTTGGATGATTCTTTCACATGAATTCTCTTTATTATTATTCAGATTTATTATTTCATGCAAAACCAGGGGTGATCAAACCCACAACCTCCCGTTAATACATCTCACCCTACATGTTCCTTAAAGATATCTAACCCCTACCTGCTCCTTAATGACCTGTCTCTGTACTGTCTAACCCCTACCTGCTCCTTAATGACCCGTCTCTGTACTGTCTAACCCCTACCTGCTCCTTAATGACCCGTCTCTGTACTGTCTAACCCCTACCTGCTCCTTAATGACCCGTCTCTGTACTGTCTAACCCCTACCTGCTCCTTAATGACCCGTCTCTGTACTGTCTAACCCCTACCTGCTCCTTAATGACCCGTCTCTGTACTGTCTAACCCCTACCTGCTCCTTAATGACCCGTCTCTGTACTGTCTAACCCCTACCTGCTCCTTAATGACCCGTCTCTGTACTGTCTAACCCCTACCTGCTCCTTACTGACCTGTCTCTGTACTGTCTAACCCCTACCTGCTCCTTAATGACCTGTCTCTGTACTGTCTAACCCCTACCTGCTCCTTAATGACCTGTCTCTGTACTGTCTAACCCCTACCTGCTCCTTAATGACTTGTGACAACATCTTCCTGTACTGATGAACCATTTTTGTTTTGTATTAAAGAGTTGTTAGATTCATTCAAATAGTTTTGTTAAAGGAAATAAAAGAGATATGTTTTAGAGTATGACCCAGGGGACATGTTTGTACACACAATCTACTGTTGCATGCTATACTATGCCTATTATATCTGTGAGTATTAACATTTTACACTTGGCTCTTTCAAAGAATAATAAAAAGCTATAAAATGTGGCTTGTGTTTATGGAAGAAGATACCATATGTTAAATGTTATTATTCTATCAAGAGTTAACATATGGCAAAGAAGTGATCCATACATCAAGTCAAGTCCAACAGACAAATAACCAAAACTTTACTTACAGTGTAATACCTTGAGAACGGTTGAAATCGATATGATTCTTTCATGAGATATTTGAATATTTGGTCAACCACCATCTTTCCATGCATCCAGAAGAAGTGTGTGGACTTCTGTCATGGAGGGTTAGGGTCCACAGAGTCTGATCCTCCCATGGCATCCATCTTGATCTTTACATCAACACTTTTCATTTAGGATTTGTTTTGATCATGGAATTGGTTTTGGAAAACTTGAAATGACTTACAATATGAACACATATTGTTTGTTTTCAATGACATTGTGAGGGTGTGTGTCATGTAGAATATCAACAGTTTATCCTCCCATGAAAAGCTAAATGTATGTAATAAACGTGAGGACAGAATGATGCTAATTCTGCTAGCCAACAGAGACTTGGGTTTTATCCTACCTGAACATACTCTATTATTCCTCCCAAATATTTAAACTCCAAGCCTTTCAAACACCAAGGGAATGTTGGTTTCCATAGCTGTATGATTGCAACACCTTGAAGAGATAACGGAGAGTTGAAAGGTGTCTATGGAGTGATGCTTTATATTTGCACGGTTTTGGTGGAAAGGGTTTGTTTTATGGACCAATGATTCATGTTTGATATCGCTCAGTGTCTCCTCTAACTCCTCCCTAACCAAGTAGTTGTGTTGCCTAGATCTAACCAAGTAGTTGTGTTGCCTAGACCTAACCAAGTAGTTGTGTTGCCTAGATCTAACCAAGTAGTTGTGTTGCCTAGACCTAACCAAGTAGTTG
Organism: Lota lota; assembly: GCA_026745465.1. Classification (NCBI taxonomy): domain Eukaryota; kingdom Metazoa; phylum Chordata; class Actinopteri; order Gadiformes; family Lotidae; genus Lota; species Lota lota. The sequence continues at coordinate 202,396 of JACYXH010000752.1, forward strand.
TGTTGCCTAGACCTAACCAAGTAGTTGTGTTGCCTAGACCTAACCAAGTAGTTGTGTTGCCTAGATCTAACCAAGTAGTTGTGTTGCCTAGATCTAACCAAGTAGTTGTGTTGCCTAGACCTAACCAAGTAGTTGTGTTGCCTAAACCTAACCAAGTAGTTGTGTTGCCTAGATCTAACCAAGTAGTTGTGTTGCCTAGACCTAACCAAGTAGTTGTGTTGCCTAGACCTAACCAAGTAGTTGTGTTGCCTAAACCTAACCAAGTAGTTGTGTTGCCTAGACCTAACCAAGTAGTTGAGTTGCCCAAACCTAACCAAGTAGTTGTGTTGCCTAGACCTAACCAAGTAGTTGTGTTGCCTAGACCTAACCAAGTAGTTGTGTTGCCTAGACCTAACCAAGTAGTTGTGTTGCCTAGACCTAACCAAGTAGTTGTGTTGCCTAAACCTAACCAAGTAGTTGTGTTGCCTAGACCTAACCAAGTAGTTGTGTTGCCTAGATCTAACCAAGTAGTTGTGTTGCCTAGATCTAACCAAGTAGTTGTGTTGCCTAGATCTAACCAAGTAGTTGTGTTGCCTAGACCTAACCAAGTAGTTGTGTTGCCTAGACCTAACCAAGTAGTTGTGTTGCCTAGACCTAACCAAGTAGTTGTGTTGCCTAGATCTAACCAAGTAGTTGTGTTGCCTAGACCTAACCAAGTAGTTGTGTTGCCTAAACCTAACCAAGTAGTTGTGTTGCCTAGACCTAACCAAGTAGTTGTGTTGCCTAGACCTAACCAAGTAGTTGTGTTGCCTAAACCTAACCAAGTAGTTGTGTTGCCTAGATCTAACCAAGTAGTTGTGTTGCCTAGACCTAACCAAGTAGTTGTGTTGCCTAGATCTAACCAAGTAGTTGTGTTGCCTAGACCTAACCAAGTAGTTGTGTTGCCTAAACCTAACCAAGTAGTTGTGTTGCCTAGACCTAACCAAGTAGTTGTGTTGCCTAGATCTAACCAAGTAGTTGTGTTGCCTAGATCTAACCAAGTAGTTGTGTTGCCTAGATCTAACCAAGTAGTTGTGTTGCCTAGACCTAACCAAGTAGTTGTGTTGCCTAGACCTAACCAAGTAGTTGTGTTGCCTAGATCTAAACACACTGCCCGTCAGAGGCAGAGCAGGGCAGCTCATGCTTTCGTCATAATTCCGCTATGTGGTGATTGGTTAGCTATCTGCTATACTGTATGCTAGCTGCTTTATGCTATCGGTGTTCAGGATGTATAGACTAGCTGCTGTATGCTAGCCGCTATATGCTAACGGTGTTTAGGATGTATAGGCTAGCTGCTGTATGCTAGCCGCTATATGCTATCGTTGTTCAGGATGTATAGGCTAGCTGCTGTATGCTAGCCGCTATATGCTAATGGTGTTTAGGATGTATAGGCTAGCTGCTGTATGCTAGCCGCTATATGCTATCGGTGTTTAGGTTGTATTAGGCTAGCTGCTGTATGCTAGCCGCTATATGCTAATGGTGTTTAGGATGTATTAGGCTAGCTGCTGTATGCTAGCCGCTATATGCTAATGGTGTTTAGGATGAATAGGCTAGCTGCTCTATGCCAGCTGTGTGTTAGAAGTATAGGTTAGCTGCTATATGCTAGCTGTGTTTAGGATGCTGTTATATTCTAGCTGGTAAAGCAGGCTGTGGGCTGCTCAGAGAGAAGAGTTCTGCAGAGTTTTCAAAGGGAGACTGAGACGTCCCCCAGGGACCAATAAACCCTCGCTGTCAAGAGGTTCAGTGAGGGGGAGGAGGGAGGAGGGGAGGAGGGGGGGGAACGAACACATGTTAGGAATCAACAAGGAGTCACTGCCAGCAACCCCATCCCCACAGCTTACAAAATACAGTTTCTTCCCCGCGCTGGTAACCCTAGTAAGCCCTGCTGGTCCCCCAGTAAGCCCTGCTGGTCCTCCCAGTAAGCCCTGCTGGTCCTCCCAGTAAGCCCTGCTGGTCCCCCAGTAAGCCCTGCTGGTCCACCAGTAAGCCCTGCTGGTCCACCAGTAAGCCCTGCTGGTCCCCCCAGTAAGCCTTGCTGGTCCTCCCAGTAAACCCTGCTGGTCCCCCAGTAAGCCCTGCTGGTCCACCAGTAAGCCCTGCTGATCCACCAGTAAGCCCTGCTGGTCCCCCCAGTAAGCCCTGCTGGTCCCCCAGTAAGCCCTGCTGGTCCACCAGTAAGCCCTGCTGGTCCCCCCAGTAAGCCCTGCTGGTCCCCCTGCTGGTCCCCCCAGTAAGCCCTGCTGGTCCCCCTGCTGGTCCACCAGTAAGCCCTGCTGGTCCCCCAGTAAGCCCTGCTGGTCCCCCAGTAAGCCCTGCTGGTCCCCACAGTAAGCCCTGCTGGTCCCCCCAGTAAGCCCTGCTGGTCCCCACAGTAAGCCCTGTGTGTGTGTTGGGGTGGGGGTGCTGAACCTGTGCTGAACCTGGACCGGCCCGAGCTGAAACCGGATCGGACCTCACTGAAACCGGATCGGACCGGGCTGAACCTGGACCGGCCCGAGCTGAAACCGGATCGGCCCGCACTGAAACCGGATCGGACCGGGCTGAACCTGGACCGGATCGAGTTGAAACCGGATCGGACCGAGCTGAACCTGGACCGGACCCAGCTAAAACCAGATCGGACCAGGCTGAAACCGGATCGGACCGGGCTGAACCTGGACCGGACCAGGTTGAAACCGAATCGGACCGGGCTGAAACCGGATCGGACCGGGCTGAACCTGGACCGGACCAGGTTGAAACCGAATCGGACCGGGCTGAAACCGGATTGGATCGGGCTGAAACCGGATCGGACCGGGCTGAAACCGGATCGGACCGGGCTGAAACCGGATTGGATCGGGCTGAAACCAGGCGAAACATCAGAAGCAGGGGCACCAGGCTCAGCAACATGTCCACTGGTTTAGTTACAGAAGCATTCAGACGGTGATGAGGGAACTGGAATGATCCATGACGCTTTTAAATGGAACAGGCCATCTCAGAGTGGAAACAACTGCTGCTCTTTACTTCTGATGGTTTCTGCCAGTGGAAATAAATGGAATTCCATATAAAATATCCATGAACTAACAGTGATATATATTATATCTATGATGTAATGCGCTCTATATGTTGCTGCGGTTAGCATAGTATATTCTGATGATATATGTGTTTATATATTATATCTGATATATGTGTACTTGTGTATTTGTGTATTGTTATTTATTATGTTCATCAAGTACTGTTCACTCCCTCCCTCTCTCTCCCTCCCTCCCTTCTTCCCTCCTTCCCTCCCTCTCTCTCCCTCCCTCCCTTCTTCCCTCCTTCCCTCCCTCTCTCTCCCTCCCTCCCTTCTTCCCTCCTTCCCTCCCTCTCTCTCCCTCCCTCCCTTCTTCCCTCCTTCCCTCCCTCTCTCTCCCTCCCTCCCTTCTTCCCTCCTTCCCTCCCTCTCTCTCCCCCTATCTCTCTTGTTCTCTCCTCCCTTATATATCTATCCTCTCTTTATTTTCTTACACACTTGTTTAAGGGTACACACACACACACACACACACACACACACATTCCAGTAATGTGATGGTTGTTGAGTGAAATAAAAACGTAAACTACATCAAGTTTACTCTTAATTACTTTACTTTTGACTTCTAATGACCTAAGGGTGGAGCGACAGTAGTGGAGACTGTTAATGGTATAAAGACTAAGGGTGGAGCGACAGTAGTGGAGACTGTTAATGGTATAAAGACTAAGGGTGGAGCGACAGTAGTGGAGACTGTTAATGGTATAAAGACTAAGGGTGGAGCGACAGTAGTGGAGACTGTTAATGGTATAAAGACTAAGGGTGGAGCGACAGTAGTGGAGACTGTTAATGGTATAAAGACTAAGGGTGGAGCGACAGTAGTGGAGACTGTTACTGGTATTCATATTTACAGGTTTCCACTGCCCAGTAAACTCCTTCCACAAACACGGAGCCCTGAGCTCTACTGGCTGTTTCGTCCAGGTGGAGGAACACATCTGCAGGTGGAGGAGGAGAATGTGTGTTTTCCTTGGCTGCTCCACCTGTGTTTGAAGCAAGGCAGCAGTGCTTTCTCACTACAACACGTGTTTTAATGTTGGACAGCTGTTTCTTTCAGCATGGGATACACCTTGATGACATTAAATACTGCAGACGCATAGCATAGACAAACAGATCCAGTAAAGTCTGTATGTTGTTTGGATAAAACCAAGGGTTAGACCACACTGTGTAGAGAAACTGGTTATAGTACCCTCTAAACACACGGCCTCCAACCCGCTAGAGGCCGCTGGTTCCCGGCAGCAGAGCGGAGTAACACCGGCCTCCTAACCGCTAGAGGCCGCTGGTTCCCGGCAGCAGAAAAGAGTAGCACCGGCCTCCTAACCGCTAGAGGCCGCTGGTTCTCGGCAGCAGCACGGATGAACCCAGGGACTCGGAGCTTCCTCAGTAGCTAGCCCGCTAATCCCTTGAAACGCAGCAGGAATATTTGTTCTATTCACTTGTTTCACACTTCGTGTCATTTTGCATTGAATAATTCATCTGTTGTCGACTTAACCGTGAGTGACACAAGCCAAGCAGGCGGTACACAGGCTCAACACGCCGGCTTGTGTTGTTGTATCTCCCGAGACTAGCACTACTAGGCTAATAACTCACCAACTCCTCCGGTCCGGATGATCTGAACACCGTCCCGGTGGATGTTTTCTGTCCGTGTCGAGTCATGTCAAACAACCGGCCCCAGCAGCACGCCGGCGGGGCCAGCTCCTCCGGGAGTACCCCCAACACTAACGGTAGCTCGGCGGGGAATGTTGTGCCTTCCCGGGCGCTGGCAGCAGCCGGCGAGGGGCCCCTGTCCGCCGGCGAGGGGCCCCTGTCAGTGCCCGTCCTGGCCGCTGTGCAGCAGGCATCCCGGGGTGGCTTGGCTTCGTTGAGCCGGCCGTCTTCCTCGTCCTCCGGCCCGGGTAAGAAGAGGTCTCTGCAGCCGGCTCCCCTCTACCCCGGCCTGCTCCACTCATACGAGGACAAAAGCAACGACTTTGTTTGGTGAGTTTTCTCCCTTTACTCATAAAACTTGTATTTGTATATCAGAGAAGCAGCTTGTCAGTGGAATCGATCGTGGTCCAATACCAAAATAGCATATCCCATAATATAACACATCTTATCTCCTGGTTTCCAGCCCCATCTGCTTCGAGATGATCGAGGAAGCACACATGACCAAATGTGGCCACAGTTTCTGGTGAGTTGTATTGATATCACTGACGCTGTTGCAATGGAGACCATAGCATAATGTTGTATCTGTTGGGCGCTGGGTCTCTATATAGAGGTAGTCCTCCCAAAAGTAGACATATTACTGACACCATAACGTGCTTATCTACTCTAGGTGTACTCTACTAATTTGGTCTATTAGCTTCTACAGCTTTCGGTGGGTAGATGAGGTATCGTGATGTTCATTTATGAGTTGTTAATATTATCAAGTGTAGCTATGTGTTGTGGTGTCATAATGCTGGTAGCTCTTTATGATTTAGATGTGAGCCATACGTGATTACAGATGCCTTGTGACATGATTGGTCCAAACCTATAGGAAGCATCACAATGACACATCCCTTTTCCACTGAAACTACAAATGAGAATGAATTTGGTGTCAATCGGGTGCAGATGCACATACACACACGCACACATACACACGCGCACACATACACATGCGCACACACACATATGCACGCACGCACACACACGTGCATGCACATGCATGCACGCACAAACGTGCACGCACACACATGCTGGCACACACACACACACACACACATTTAAACACATGCATGCACGCACACAGATGCGCACGCACACACACATGCATGCGCACACACACATTCACGCTCGCACGCACACGCATGGCCAAGACCGCTACTCTCCCACAGGCTGGAGCCTGTAAGTAAACTAGATGGTGTAACATTACCAGGTATAGGAATAAGTATTCCTTCTAATGTGCAGTACATGAGTATTTTCCCCTAATGTGTAGTACATGAATACGTTTTTTCTCCTGATGTGTAGTTCATGAATAAGTATTTCCTCCTGATATAAACCTTGTTTCTCTTCTTCTGCAGCTTCAAGTGCATCCGCCAGAGTCTGGAGGACAGCAACCGCTGCCCCAAGTGTAACTACATCGTTGACAACGTGGACCAGCTCTATCCAAACTTCCTCGGTACGTCACTAAACTACATCTACCCTGATGAAGAAACTACATTTACCATGTTAATGAACTACATCTACCATGTTAATGAACTACATCTACCCTGATGAAGAAACTACATTTACCATGTTAATGAACTACATCTACCATGTTAATGAACTACATCTACCCTGATGAAGAAACTACATTTACCATGTTAATGAACTACATCTACCCTGATGAAGAAACTACATTTACCATGTTAATGAACTACATTTACCCTGATGAAGAAACTACATTTACCATGTTAATGAACTACATCTACCATGTTAATGAACTACATCTACCATGTTAATGAACTACATTTACCCTGATGAAGAAACTACATTTACCATGTTAATGAACTACATCTACCATGTTAATGAACTACATCTACCATGTTAATGAGCTACATTTACCCTGATGAAGAAACTACATTTACCATGTTAATGAACTACATTTACCCTGATGAAGAAACTACATTTACCATGTTAATGAACTACATTTACCATGTTAATGAACTACATCTACCATGTTAATGAACTACATTTACCCTGATGAAGAAACTACATTTACCATGTTAATGAACTACATTTACCCTGATGAAGAAACTACATTGACCATGTTAATGAACTACATTTACCCTGATGAAGAAACTACATTTACCATGTTAATGAACTACATTTACCCTGATGAAGAAACTACATTTACCATGTTAATGAACTACATCTACCATGTTAATGAACTACATCTACCATGTTAATGAACTACATCTACCATGTTAATGAACTACATCTACCATGTTAATGAACTACATTTACCCTGATGAAGAAACTACATTTACCATGTTAATGAACTACATTTACCATGTTAATGAACTACATCTACCATGTTAATGAACTACATCTACCATATTAATGAACTACATCTACCATGTTAATGAACTACATTTACCATGTTGATGAACTACATCTACCATGTTAATGAACTACATTTACCCTGATGAAGAAACTACATTTACCATGTTAATGAACTACATTTACCATGTTGATGAACTACATCTACCATGTTAATGAACTACATCTACCATGTTAATGAACTACATTTACCATGTTAATGAACTACATCTACCATGTTAATGAACTACATTTACCATGTTGATGAACTACATTTACCCTGATTACTTTGTGATAGCGTATTCTTACTGATAGTGGAATCGATGCTAGGCAACAGGAAGTTCTGATCACCTTCTGTGCTGTATTCCAGTGAATGAACTGATCCTGAAACAGAAACAGAGGTCAGAAGAGAAGAGACTGAAATTGGACCATCCTGTGAGTATTGGTTTATTCCTCTCACACTTTTTCACTCGCTCTCATATTGCCTCTCTCTCCTCATTGTCTCTGGGATCTGTAGTCCTGTGGGGGAGATGTAGGATCTGTAGTCCTACTGGGAGGCAGCTAATGTTGGTCTCCTGTCCTAGAATGGGTCCAGGTGGCAGGTGTTCCAGGATGTCCTGAGCCCAGAGCAGGAGAACATGGACCTGGCCAACATCAACCTCATGCTGGAGCTCTTGGTGCAGAAGAAGAAGCAACTGGAAGCTGTGAGATTTGATTCAAACAAACCATTTATTAGTTGAATAAACCATTTAGCTTAGCCTGTATCAGCTAATTCAGCGTTACAGGCAGTCATCCTTACTAGATGTGTGTGATGTACAGGTGTGTGTGTAGTACAGGTGTGTGTGCTGTACATGTGTGTGTTGTACAGGTGTGTGTGTTGTACAGGTGTCCTTCTGTTGTTGAGGTGTGTGTGTAGTACAGGTGTGTGTGCTGTACATGTGTGTGTTGTACAGGTGTGTGTGTGTAATACAGGTGCGTGTGTGTGTGTAATACAGGTGTGTGTGTGTGTGTGTAATACAGGTGTGTGTGTGTGTGTGTAATACAGGTGTGTGTGTGTGTGTGTAATACAGGTGTGTGTGTGTGTAATACAGGTGTGTGTGTGTGTGTAATACAGGTGTGTGTGTGTGTGTGTAATACAGGTTTTCTATGAAAAAAAAGTTTACCCAGAATATTTTTAATAATCCTATCAACTAAATACAAATGAAAGACACTTTCTCTTTTCTCCTTTTATTTGGAAGTGACGTTGAGCAGAACTGGAAACAGAAAAAAAAAAGGGATATTGAACATATAAAAAAACTAAATCAATGTTAAGTAAAAAAACACTGTTTCAAGTCTCAGAACTCTCCAATAGTGCAGCAAAGAAACATAAGTATATGAAAATAAAAAGTAAACATCACTCTGTTTCAGAAATCTCCAGTACTGCAGCCAGTAAACCGAATAAGTACAATATCAAATATAAAAACAATCTCCAACAGACATCCAGTTAACAAAGGAAGTAGTTGGCGCAGCTCGGCCCTGGTCCGGTGTTAGCGTGTTAGGGTTAGGGTTAGGTTAGTGAGGTGAACCCACCGCTTAGCTGGAACTCAAACCCTATGAGGTAAAGGAGAAGAAAGGGTCTTATCCCCATGGTTACAACCCACAACCCTCGGTGAAACCTTTTAGTACCGTCGTTGTGTGTGAGCGTTATAATGATGTTGTATATGACCGGCACCACACCCCGTGGTATTATACTGAGCTTAACCCTCACTCAGACACCATCATCAAAATCAGCAGCTGTCCAGAACCAGCTTCACACATCCACACACTAAGACTCTTTCAACTTGTGACTGTTGTTCTGCCTCAGACTGTTGCAGACGTTGCTTCTGTTTCTGCATTCATCGAGCATGTGTAGTGAGCGTAAAGCAGGGTCAGAGTGACGTAAAATACTGCAGTAAAGTAACGATAGAAGGAAATATCTGTTGATAGACCTTTTTCTCTTGTCCCCCGATAAATATCGTCATATCGCACAGCCCTAGTGTGTAGTACAGGTGTGTGTGTTGAACAGGTGTATGTTGTACAGGTGTGTGTTGAACAGGTGTATGTTGTACAGGTGTGTTGAACAGGTGTGTGTGTGTGTGTAGTACAGTTGTGTTGGACAGGTGTGTGTGTTGGGCAGGTGTGTGTATAGTACAGGTGTGTGTGTGTGTGTGTGTGTAGTACAGGTGTGTGTGTGTTCTGTCTGTGTGTGGTACATGTTTGTGTGTGGTACAGATGTGTGTATGTGTGTGTGGAACAGATGTGTGTGTGTGGTACAGATGTGTGTGTGTTCTGTGTGTGTGGAACAGATGTGTGTGTGTGTGTGTGGTACTGGTGTGTAAAGTGTGTTTCTCCTCCAGGAGTCCCAGGCCGCCCAGAGGCAGATCCTGATGGAGTTTCTTAAAGAAGCGAGACGCAACAAGAGAGAGGTAAGACATCTCCCATCCCCCCAGAACATCTCCCACCCCCCCCCAGAACATCTCCCATCCCCCCAGAACATCTCCCATCCCCCCCAGAACATCTCCCATCCCCCCAGAACATCTCCCATCCCCCCCAGAACATCTCCCATCCCCCCAGAACATCTCCCATCCCCCCAGAACATCTCCCATCCCCCCAGAACATCTCCCATCCCCCCAGAACATCTCCCATCCCCCCAGAACATCTCCCATCCCCCCAGAACATCTCCCATCCCCCCAGAACATCTCCCATCCCCCCAGAACATCTCAACTTGGGACAGGGCAACTTGGGACAGGGCAACCTGTGTGCTCAATTCAACTTGATCATTATACGGCTTCTTCAGGCGGCCTCTAAATCAAACACAACCAATATATCGTGCACCCCTAGCCCAATCATTGCCCTTTGTAAACCTATTTGACCTAAAGTGCCATGCATCATGAGAGGCTGTGACCAGATGTTTGCTCCATCATTAGCAACTGGAACAGCTGCAGAAGGAACTCAACTTCCTTGAAGATGACATCAAACGTGTCGAGGTAGTTCTTAATCTGTTGATTTTATATCTAAATAATATTTATTTGAGGTCTGGTACCATGTAACTCATCTCCATCCCTTCCTCCAGGATATGAGTGGACTCCACTCCCCCCTGATGGAGGCAGAGTGCACCGTGCCCAACGTGGAGGCTCCATCACCGGCCCTCAGGTACACCTGTGGTCCACTAGCAGCTCCCTCACCTGCCCTCAGGGACACCTATGGTCCACTAGCAGCTCCCTCACCTGCCCTCAGGTACACCTGTGGTCCACTAGCAGCTCCCTCACCTGCCCTCAGGGACACCTGTCGTCCACTAGCAGCTCCCTCACCTACCCTCAGGTACACCTGTGGTCCACTAGCAGCTCCCTCACCTGCCCTCAGGTACACCTGTGGTCCACTAGCAGCTCCCTCACCTGCCCTCAGGTACACCTGTGGTCCACTAGCAGCTCCCTCACCTGCCCTCAGGGACACCTGTCGTCCACTAGCAGCTCCCTCACCTACCCTCAGGTACACCTGTGGTCCACTAGCAGCTCCCTCACCTGCCCTCAGGTACACCTGTGGTCCACTAGCAGCTCCCTCACCTGCCCTCAGGTACACCTGTGGTCCACTAGCAGCTCCCTCACCTGCCCTCAGGTACACCTGTGGTCCACTAGCAGCTCCCTCACCTGCCCTCAGGTACACCTGTGGTCCACTAGCAGCTCCCTCACCTGCCCTCAGGTACACCTGTGGTCCACTAGCAGCTCCCTCACCTGCCCTCAGGTACACCTGTGGTCCACTAGCAGCTCCCTCACCTGCCCTCAGGTACACCTGTGGTCCACTAGCAGCTCCCTCACCTGCCCTCAGGTACACCTGTGGTCCACTAGCAGCTCCCTCACCTGCCCTCAGGTACACCTGTGGTCCACTAGCAGCTCCCTCACCTGCCCTCAGGGACACCTGTGGTCCACTAGCAGCTCCCTCACCTGCCCTCAGGTACACCTGTGGTCCACTAGCAGCTCCCTCACCTGCCCTCAGGTACACCTGTGGTCCACTAGCAGCTCCCTCACCTGCCCTCAGGTACACCTGTGGTCCACTAGCAGCTCCCTCACCTGCCCTCAGGTACACCTGTGGTCCACTAATGAACATATTGTGGACCAGTAGTAGGAGCAGTCTAGTGTATTAAGGTGTGTATGAAGGTGTGTATTAAGGTGTGTTGTGTGTTGTGTATCAGTAGCAGCAGCAGTCTAGTGGAGCCTCCAGAGTACAGCCAGACTCCTGGCTTCATCGGAGCAACACCGGGCAGTCAGGTGACCAATCTGTTATTACATAATCATATAGAAACACATCATGTGACCAATCTGTTATTACATAATCATATAACAGATCAACAGTACTCCGGCCTCCAGAATAAATGTGTGTTTATAGGATATATTAGTGATGTAGTTCTGATATATGTTTGATCTAGTTAGACTATATTTATGATTTCTTCATGTGTGTTGCAGGGTAAAAGACAGCCATGGTATAACAGTACTCTGGCCTCCAGAAGAAAGAGACTCACGGCTCATTTTGAAGATCTGGAACAGTGCTACTTCTCAAACAAGATGTCTCGTATCTCAGGTAGCATTACAGCTTAGTGCCTGCTTCATTCTAGATCTATAGTATACATCTCATCTCTCTCTTATTATGGGGGTTGTTTTAACTCTGTGTAGAGAAGGAGGAGCTTGTTTTAACTCAATGGGAGGAGGGGCTTGTTTTAACTCTAGAGGAGGGGCATGTTTTAATTGTGTAGAGGAGGGGCTTGTTTTAACTGTAGAGGAGGAGGGGCTTGTTTTAACTAGAGGAGGAGGGGCTTGTTTTAACTGTGTAGAGGAGGAGGAGCTTGTTTTAACTCTAGAGGAGGAGGGGCTTGTTTTAACTCTAGAGGAGGAGGGGCTTGTTTTAACTCTTGAGGAGGAGGGGCTTGTTTTAACTCTGTAGAGGAGGAGGGGCTTGTTTTAAAGAGCCAGTGTACACAAAACTGTTTATTAATTATTTTTGGTCATTTGTTTTATATGATCGTCAACATAGTAATTAATGACATGTTATCACTTACTGAAATAAGTCCCCAATTTAGAGAGAAAAGGGGTCAAATCCTATGTTTTTGCCCTTCTCCCCAAAACACTGCGTGAACGTTCCCCTCTGCTGAAGGCAGGCGGCGTTCTTTAGTGGCGTCTTGAGGGCCTTTCTGAGGCCCTCGGTCGTCACGCCCAAGGGGCCCCCGGCGGCGTGGTGTGTGTAGACGGTGAAGCTCTGTCTGAGTCAGGGATAGGATTCCCGGTCACCTATAGTATAACGCCACGGTGTGTGTGGATGGTGAAGCTCCGTCTGAGCAGCGATAGATTTCATGTCCGCGTCCGAGTGGGGGTTAGGATTCCCGGACACCTTATACCACCACGGTGTGTGGCGCATTTCTTATACAACATCGCTCATTATAACGCTCATACACAACGACGGTACTAAGAAAGTATCACAAAGTTGCCGTGGGTCGTAACCATGGGGATAACACGCCCCCCTCTATCTCTCAGCCCAAAACACATCATTTAAAATGTCAGTGTTGGAATTGCAGCTGAAACAGTGGGTGTGTTGAGGAGGAGGGGCTTGTTTTAAGTATGTGTGTGTGTAGACGAGGGCCGGAGCCTGGGCCAGCTGGATGACTTCATGGAGTGCCTTTCTAAGTTCACCCGTTACAACTCTGTCCGCCCGCTCGCCACGTTGTCCTACGCCAGCGACCTATACAACGGATCCAGCATCGTCTCCAGGTAAGAGGAGGCCCCGCCCTCTAGACAGTCTCCGACCTCTCGATATTAGTATTGCGTTTGACCTCTGACCTCTCTATATTAGTATTGAGTTTAACCTCTGACCTCTATATTAGTATTGAGTTTAACCTCTGACCTCTCTATATTAGTATTGAGTTTGACCTCTGACCTCTCTATATTAGTATTGAGTTTAACCTCTGACCTCTATATTAGTATTGAGTTTAACCTCTGACCTCTCTATATTAGTATTGAGTTTGACCTCTGACCTCTACATTGTATTGAGTTTGACCTCTGACCTCTCTATATTAGTATTGAGTTTGACCGGGACTGCGACTACTTTGCGATTGCCGGTGTCACTAAGAAGATCAAGGTGTTTGAGTATGGCATGGTGATCCAGGATGCAGTGGACATCCACTACCCGGTCAACGAGATGACCTGCAACTCTAAAATCAGGTATCAGCTGCTTCCCATTGAGTTTCTTATATTCTATTCTATTTATAGTTTATTATCTATATAGTTATAGTTCTATTTAGAATATTAGTCATACTATAGCTGTATCAGATATAATGTAGTTAATAATGCTTCATATATTGTGCAGTGCCCATATCCGGGCAATTCCTCCTCCCCACAAATGCAAAGACGTCGACGCCTTAAAAGCCATGAGAAAGCAGTCATGGGCCACACCTCTAAAACGTTGCATTCACAACTAAACGAAACATTTCCAACAACAAGACTTATGTATTTCATAACTCTGCACATGCACAGCAAAGCTGAGGCTCCACTGATGCCAACAGTCCAAACTATATCACTCTGACCAACGCACTAGAGGCTAAAATCCATCATGAACAAACTCATTAAAGTTGTGTTTGATCCTATAAACCCACCATCAACTGATAATCCAGTGTCTGTGCACCATTTTGAAACAATCAATGTATAGTAGCTAAGACAGGGTTTCACAGGAAATAGGTCAGTTGCCTATGATCAGAACAAACGGTCTTTGTCGCCATCTGGTTGCCGTTAGATGCAATTGCGATGGTTTGGCATTCAATAGAGGGCTCAAGTGTCAATGTTTCTAATGTTTGTAGTATTGTTTAATGTATAGTTGAATAATGTTTATAATGTTTAATATATAGTCGAATAATGTATTTCTAATGTTTCTAGTATTGTTTAATGTATAGTTGAATAATGTATTGATCATGTTTGTAGTATTGTTTAATGTATAGTTGAATAATAATGTGTTGAATCATGTTTAGCTGTATCAGCTGGAGTAGCTACCACAAGAACCTGCTAGCTAGCAGTGACTACGAGGGGACGGTTATTCTGTGGGACGGATTCACCGGCCAGCGGTCCAAAGTCTACCAGGTACCAGATTATATTATGACATCTAGTCTAAGATTATCAGAATATATATATAATGTATCTATACTGTTAACTAGAGTAACATGTGTTAACATGTTGTGTGTTAGGAACATGGAGCATCTATACTAGAGTAACATGTGTTAACATGTTGTTTGTTAGGAACATGGAGCATCTATAGTAGAGTAACGTGTGTTAACATGTTGTGTGTTAGGAACATGGAGCATCTATACTAGAGTAACGTGTGTTAACATGTTGTGTGTTAGGAACATGGAGCATCTATACTAGAGTAACATGTTGTGTGTTAGGAACATGGAGCATCTATACTAGAGTAACATGTTGTGTGTTAGGAACATGGAGCATCTATACTAGAGTAACATGTTGTGTGTTAGGAACATGGAGCATCTATACTAGAGTAACATGTTGTGTGTTAGGAACATGGAGCATCTATACTAGAGTAACATGTGTTAACATGTTGTGTGTTAGGAACATGGAGCATCTATACTAGAGTAACATGTGTTAACATGTTGTGTGTTAGGAACATGGAGCATCTATACTAGAGTAACATGTGTTAACATGTTGTGTGTTAGGAACATGGAGCATCTATACTAGAGTAACGTGTGTTAACATGTTGTGTGTTAGGAACATGGAGCATCTATACTAGAGTAACGTGTGTTAACATGTTGTGTGTTAGGAACATGGAGCATCTATACTAGAGTAACGTGTGTTAACATGTTGTGTGTTAGGAACATGGAGCATCTATACTAGAGTAACATGTGTTAACATGTTGTGTGTTAGGAACATGGAGCATCTATACTAGAGTAACATGTGTTAACATGTTGTGTGTTAGGAACATGGAGCATCTATACTAGAGTAACATGTTGTGTGTTAGGAACATGGAGCATCTATACTAGAGTAACATGTGTTAACATGTTGTGTGTTAGGAACATGGAGCATCTATACTAGAGTAACATGTGTTAACATGTTGTGTGTTAGGAACATGGAGCATCTATACTAGAGTAACATGTGTTAACATGTTGTGTGTTAGGAACATGGAGCATCTATACTAGAGTAACGTGTGTTAACATGTTGTGTGTTAGGAACATGGAGCATCTATACTAGAGTAACGTGTGTTAACATGTTGTGTGTTAGGAACATGGAGCATCTATACTAGAGTAACGTGTGTTAACATGTTGTGTGTTAGGAACATGGAGCATCTATACTAGAGTAACATGTGTTAACATGTTGTGTGTTAGGAACATGGAGCATCTATACTAGAGTAACATGTGTTAACATGTTGTGCGTTAGGAACATGAGAAGCGTTGCTGGAGTGTCGACTTCAACCTGATGGATCCTAAACTGCTGGCGTCCGGCTCTGATGACGCTAAAGGTTAGAATCACTACTACTGTACCTTGGTTTACTCTTTCTAGAATCACTTCCTGGTCTGTACCTTGGTTTACTCTTTCTAGAATCTCTTCCTGGTCTGTACCTTGGTTTACTCTTTCTAGAATCTCTTCCTGGTCTGTACCTTGGTTTACTCTTTCTAGAATCTCTTCCTGGTCTGTACCTTGGTGTACTCTTGTTCCTGTTTTTTTACCTTGGTTGTGTTACAGTGAATCTGTGTGTTACGTTGTGTTACAGTGAATCTGTGTTGTGTTACAGTGAATCTGTGTTGTGTTACAGTGAATCTGTGTTGTGTTATGTTGTGTTACAGTGAAGTTGTGTTACGTTGTTACCATGAATCTGTGTTGTGTTACCTTGTGTTACAGTGAATCTGTGTTGTGTTACAGTGAATCTGTGTTGTGTTACAGTGAAGCTGTGTTGTGTAACGTTGTGTTACAGTAAATCTGTGTTGTGTTACAGTGAAGCTGTGTTGTGTTACAGTGAAGTTGTGTTACAGTGAAGCTGTGTTGTGTTACGTTGTGTTACAGTGAAGCTGTGGTCCACTAACCTCGACAACTCCGTGGCGAGCATCGAGGCGAAGGCCAACGTCTGCTGTGTGAAGTTCAGTCCGACCTCCCGGTACCACCTAGCGTTCGGCTGTGCAGGTACATGTTGTGTATTAACTAGTAGTGGTTAACTATATACCACCTAGCGTTTGGCTGTGCAGGTACATGTTGTGTATTAACTAGTAGTGGTTAACTATAGACAGTACCACCTGGTTTTCAGTTGCGTAAGTACCTCTCATCCCATAGTTAGTGTGGTCTAGATCACTCCATGACAACCACTGTTTCTGTTGTCCAGACTACTGTATCCTAGACAACATATCTGTGTGTGTGTTTCCAGACCACTGTTTCCATGACAACATATGTGTGTGTGTGTGTTTCCAGACCACTGTCTCCATGACAACATATCTGTGTGTGTGTGTGTGTTTCCAGACCACTGTCTCCATGACAACATATCTGTGTGTGTGTGTGTGTGTGTTTCCAGACCACTGTCTCCATGACAACATATCTGTGTGTGTGTGTGTGTGTGTTTCCAGACCACTGTCTCCATGACAACATATGTGTGTGTGTGTGTGTTTCCAGACCACTGCGTCCACTACTACGACCTGAGGAACACCAAGCAACCCATCATGGTGTTTAAGGGCCATCGGAAGGCCGTCTCCTACGCCAAGTTTGTTAACGGAGAGGAGATCGTTTCTGCGTGAGTACCTCCTCTTGGAACACCCTGTGCTCACTAGTGCAGTGACTCCCTCTCAGACCTCCTCTTGGAACACCCTGGGTTCACTAGTGCAGTGACTCCCTCTCAGACCTCCTCTTGGAACACCCTGGGTTCACTAGTGCAGTGACTCCCTCTCAGACCTCCTCTTGGAACACCCTGGGTTCACTAGTGCAGTGACTCCCTCTCAGACCTCCTCTTGGAACACCCTGTGCTCACTAGTGCAGTGACTCCCTCTCAGACCTCCTCTTGGAACACCCTGGGTTCACTAGTGCAGTGACTCCCTCTCAGACCTCCTCTTGGAACACCCTGGGTTCACTAGTGCAGTCACTCCCTCTCAGACCTCCTCTTGGAACACCCTGTGTTCACTAGTGCAGTGACTCCCTCTCAGACCTCCTCTTGGAACACCCTGTGTTCACTAGTGCAGTGACTCCCTCTCAGACCACCTCCAAGCTGTGGAACGTCAACAAGCCTCACTGTATTAACTAGTAGTAGTTCACTGTATTAACTAGTAGTGGTTCACTGTATTAACTAGTAGTGGTTCACTGTATTAACTAGTAGTGGTTCACTGTATTAACTAGTAGTGGTTAACTATATGTTTCCAGGTCTACAGACAGTCAGCTGAAGCTGTGGAACGTCAACAAACCTCACTGTCTTCGGTCCTTCAAGGGTCACATCAACGAGAAGAACTTTGTGGGCCTCGCCTCCAACGGGGACTACGTAGCCTGTGGTAGGACTACTACACCTTTATTACTACTACTACACCTTTATTACTACTACTACACTACTACTACACCTTTATTACTACTACTACACTACTACTACACCTTTATTACTACTACTACACTACTACTACACCTTTATTACTACTACTACACTACTACTACACCTTTATTACTACTACTACACTACTACTACACCTTTATTACTACTACTACACTACTACTACACCTTTATTACTACTACTACACTACTACTACACCTTTATTACTACTACTACACCTTTATTACTACTACTACTACACCTTTATTACTACTACTACACCTTTATTACTACTACTACACTACTACTACACCTTTATTACTACTACTACTACTACTACTACACTACTACACCTTTATTACTACTACTACACTACTACACCTTTATTACTACTACTACTACTACTACTACTACACTACTACACCTTTATTACTACTACTACACTACTACACCTTTATTACTACTACTACTACACTACACCTTTATTACTACTACTACTACTACTACTACTACACTACTACACCTTTATTACTACTACTACACCTTTATTACTACTACTACTACACTACTACACCTTTATTACTACTACTACTACTACTACACTACTACACCTTTATTACTACTACTACTACTACTACACCTTTATTACTACTACTACACTACTACACTTTTACACCTTTATTACTACTACTACACTACTACACTTTTACACCTTTATTACTACTACTACACTACTACACCTTTATTACTACTACTACACTACTACTACACCTTTATTACTACTACACCTTTATTACTTTTACTACACTACTACTACACCTTTATTACTTTTACTACACTACTACTACACCTGTATTACTACGTAGCCTGCGGTAGGACTACTACAACTTTAAGATTCTCTGTACCATAATGTTCTCTCTGGTTCTCTAGGAAGTGAGAACAACTCTCTGTTCTGTAAGGTTTTCTGTACCATAATGTTCTCTCTGGTTCTCTAGGGAGTGAGAGCAACTCTCTGTTCTGTAAGGTTCTCTACTATAAGGTTCTCTCTGGTTCTCTAGGGAGTGAGAACAACTCTCTGTTCTGTAAGGTTCTCTGTACCATAAGGTTCTCTAGGGAGTGAGAAGAACTCTCTGTTCTGTAAGGTTTTCTGTACCATAATGTTCTCTCTGGCTCTCTAGGGAGTGAGAGCAACTCTCTGTTCTGTAAGGTTCTCTACTATAAGGTTCTCTCTGGCTCTCTAGGGAGTGAGAACAACTCTCTGTTCTGTAAGGTTCTCTGTACCATAAGGTTCTCTCTGGTTCTCTAGGGAGTGAGAAGAACTCTCTGTTCTGTAAGGTTCTCTGTACCATAATGTTCTCTCTGGTTCTCTAGGGAGTGAGAGCAACTCTCTGTTCTGTAAGGTTCTCTACTATAAGGTTCTCTCTGGCTCTCTAGGGAGTGAGAACAACTCTCTGTTCTGTAAGGTTCTCTGTACCATAAGGTTCTCTAGGGAGTGAGAACAACTCTGTTCTGTAAGGTTCTCTGTACTATAAGGTTCTCTCTGGTTCTCTAGGGAGTGAGAGCAACTCTCTGTTCTGTAAGGTTCTCTACTATAAGGTTCTCTCTGGTTCTCTAGGGAGTGAGAACAACTCTGTTCTGTAAGGTTCTCTGTACTATAAGGTTCTCTCTGGTTCTCTAGGGAGTGAGAGCAACTCTCTGTTCTGTAAGGTTCTCTACTATAAGGTTCTCTCTGGTTCTCTAGGGAGTGAGAGCAACTCTCTGTTCTGTAAGGTTCTCTACTATAAGGTTCTCTCTGGTTCTCTAGGGAGTGAGAGCAACTCTGTTCTGTAAGGTTCTCTGTACTATAAGGTTCTCTCTGGTTCTCTAGGGAGTGAGAACAACTCTGTTCTGTAAGGTTCTCTGTACTATAAGGTTCTCTCTGGTTCTCTAGGGAGTGAGAACAACTCTCTGTTCTGTAAGGTTCTCTACTATAAGGTTCTCTCTGGTTCTCTAGGGAGTGAGAACAACTCTCTGTTCTGTAAGGTTCTCTACTATAAGGTTCTCTCTGGTTCTCTAGGGAGTGAGAACAACTCTCTGTTCTGTAAGGTTCTCTACTATAAGGTTCTCTCTGGTTCTCTAGGGAGTGAGAACAACTCTCTGTACCTGTACTACAAGGGTCTGTCCAAGACACTGCTCACCTTTAAGTTTGACACGGTGAAGAGCGTTCTGGACAAAGACCGCAAAGACGACGACACCAACGAGTTCGTCAGCGCCGTCTGCTGGAGGGCCCTGCCGGACGGGGTAACTACACCCTAACTACACCCTAACTACACCCTAATTACACCCTACACCCTGCTGGCGGGCCCTGCCGTACCGGGTGACTACACCCTAACTACACCCTAACCACACCCTAAATACACCTCAACCACACCCTAACCACACCCACCCTACACCCCGCTGGAGGCTCCTGCCGGACAAGGTAACTACACCCTAAATACACCCTAACCACACCCTACACCCTGCTGGAGTGCCCTGCAGGACGGGCTAACTACACCCTAACTACATCTCTACTGCACCCTAACTCACTGTAACTACACCCTACACCTTGCTGGAGGGACCTGACCGACTGGATGAGGCTGTTCCTACAACCTACCTCCACCCAAGCCAGCCCTACCTCTTCCTCCACCCGTCCTCCACCCAGCCCTACCTCCCCCAGCCCTACCTCTTCCTCCACCCATCCTCCACCCAGCCCTACCTCCCCCAGCCCTACCTCCCCCAGCCCTACCTCCACCCAGCCCTACCTCTTCCTCCACCCAGCCCTACCTCCCCCAGCCCTACCTCTTCCTCCACCCGTCCTCCACCCAGCCCTACCTCCCCCAGCCCTACCTCCCCCAGCCCTACCTCCACCCAGCCCTACCTCCCCCAGCCCTACCTCCCCCAGCCCTACCTCCACCCAGCCCTACCTCCCCCAGCCCTACCTCCCCCAGCCCTACCTCCCCCAACCCTACCTCTTCCTCCACCTGTCCTCCACCCAGCCCTACCTCCCCCAGCCCTACCTCTTCCTCCACCCGTCCTCCACCCAGCCCTACCTCCCCCAGCCCTACCTCCCCCAGCCCTACCTCCACCCAGCCCTACCTCCCCCAGCCCTACCTCCACCCAGCCCTACCTCCACCCAGCCCTACCTCCCCCAGCCCTACCTCCCCCAGCCCTACCTCCCCCAGCCCTACCTCCCCCAGCCCTACCTCCCCCAGCCCTACCTCCCCCAGCCCTACCTCTTCCTCCACCCATCCTCCACCCAGCCCTACCTCCCCCAGCCCTACCTCTTCCTCCACCCGTCCTCCACCCAGCCCTACCTCCCCCAGCCCTACCTCCCCCAGCCCTACCTCCACCCAGCCCTACCTCCCCCAGCCCTACCTCCCCCAGCCCTACCTCTTCCTCCACCCGTCCTCCACCCAGCCCTACCTCCCCCAGCCCTACCTCCCCCAGCCCTACCTCCCCCAGCCCTACCTCCCCAGCCTACCTCCCCAGCCCTACCTCCCCAGCCCTACCTCCACCCAGCCCTACCTCCCCCAGCCCTACCTCCACCCAGCCCTACCTCCCCCAGCCCTACCTCCCCCAGCCCTACCTCCCCCAGCCCTACCTCCACCCAGCCCTACCTCCCCCAGCCCTACCTCCCCCAGCCCTACCTCCCCCAGCCCTACCTCCCCCAGCCCTACCTCCCCCAGCCCTACCGCCGCCCTCTCCCATTCAACTGGGGATGGATGGGCCTGTTGTGATTGCATGGTTTTTTATTATATTTCCACAATCCAAAAAATCCTACTATATAAAATAACATAATAATCTGATTTTTTCAGGAGTCAAACGTGCTGATTGCTGCCAACAGTCAAGGAACTATCAAGGTGAGTTAGTGTGTTAGTGTGTGTTAGTGTGTTAGTGTATGTTAGTGTGTGTTAGTGTGTTTAGTGTGAGTTAGTGTGTTTAGTTTGTTTGTGTGTTAGTGTGAGTTAGTGTGAGTTAGTGTGAGTTAGTGTGTGTTAGTGTGAGTTAGTGTGTGTTAGTGGGAGTTAGTGTTAGTGTGTGTTAGTGTATGTTAGTGTGTTGGTGTGTTGATGTGTTTAGTTGGTGTGTTGATGTGTTTGTGTTTAGTTTGTGTTGATGTGTTTAATGTGTTAGTGTTTGTGTTTAGTGTGTTAGTGTGTGTGTTGATGTGTTTAGTGTGTTAGTGTGTGTTGATGTGTTTGTGTTTAATGTGTGTGTTTAGTGTGTGTTGGTGTGTTTCTCCTCTGCAGGTACTGGAGCTGGTCTGAGGGGTTAGGGTTAGGTGTGTGTTGATGTGTGTGTGTTTAGTGTGTTAGTGTTTGTGTTTAGTGTGTGTTTGTGTTTGTGTTGATGTGTTTAGTGTGTTAGTGTGTGTTGATGTGTTTAGTGTGTGTTGGTGTGTTTCTCCTCTGCAGGTACTGGAGCTGGTCTAAGGGGTTAGGGTTAGGTGTGTGTTGATGTGTTTGTGTTTAGTGTGTTAGTGTTTGTGTTGATGTGTTTAGTGTGTGTTTAGTGTGTGTGTGTTGGTGTGTTTCTCCTCTGCAGGTACAGGAGCTGGTCTGAGGGGTTAGGGTTAGGTGTGTGTTGATGTGTTTGTGTTTAGTGTGTTAGTGTGTGTGTTTGTGTTGATGTGTTTAGTGTGTGTGTTTAGTGTGTGTTGGTGTGTTTCTCCTCTGCAGGTACTGGAGCTGGTCTGAGTGGTTCCATCACAGAGGACAATAGACCTCCATCCACTAGGAGGAGGTGGAGGAGAAGGTGCTGATGGTTGAGGAGCAGGTGGAGGAGATCGTGACGTGAAGCACAAAGACCACCACCCCTTTAACTACGAACACACCTGGAGCACACCTGGAGCACACCTCCTGAACCCCACAGTACAGTAGTACTCTACAGTGCTGTAGTACTTCTTCACATTGCTGTAGTACTCTCACTGTTCCAACACACAAACACAGAGACTCTGAAATGAAAGAGGAATCCTTTGTGTTTTGAATAAAGTTATGTTAGGACATCTTGTCTTGTTCTAAGGTCAAATCTAGACGGGTCCTTTTCATCTTGCTCTAGCGTTTTGAAGCACAAGATGGTGGACGAGCATCGCCTATAGGACACCATCTTTTTCTATGGATACAACTCTGTAGATTCTTTAGTGTACACAGGTCCTCTTCACGATCAAACATCTCAGCCTGTGGCCGATTGTTTTGCTGAGGCTGTTCAAACGAGGGAGCCGAGGTTGCTAAATATGATCACCATTAACTGGTCACATCAGGCCAGGGCTGCTGTGTGTTCAGACTAACTCGTCATATCTGTTGAACCATACCGAGGCAGTTACCTCCCCCCTTGCCATGGAGAATATGTACTATGGCGCACACAGCCATATTTTATCAGAAATGCCAATGAGGCGTTCTGCTTTTGTATACCAAAATAAATTATTAAGAAAGATCGCTGTTTGGGGTTTCCTTTGTAGATATAGAATACATTTATTTTTAATTGTATTTAGGAACATGTATAGGAAGGGATATTTGCAGTACAATAATTTATTTTAAGGGTGGAACCATGGTCTGCCTACGTTTGCTTCTGGGGGCCTGCGGAGTGTTTAACCAGTTGCACCAGTTCCCTTGAAACGAAACCGGATGTCTTGGAGCAACTGAACTTCTTAGCTAGACGCCACTGCCCATGTTACCTACACCTTTGCTGCCTTTTAAAACTTGAATTAGTTCGATAGGAAAGGTTTTATTTTGTGGTGAAGATGGGAGTGCCCAAATTTTACCGCTGGATCTCCGAGAGATACCCGTGTCTGTCCGAGGTGGTGAAGGAACACCAGGTAATGATAACGTTACAGAGCTGAGAAACCGATGCTAACCTGTTAGCTCTGCGGCTACACAACACTGATGTTAGCTCTGCTGCTACACAACACTGATAGTAACTTGTTAGCTCTGCTGCTACACAACACTGATACCTGTTAGCTCTGCTCCTACACAACACTGATACTAACCTGTTAGCTCTACGAGCTAGTAATAAAACACTGATGCTAAGCTGTTACTAGTGGCTATAGAACAGTAGCCGTAGCCTAGCTGCCGGCTGTGGTAAAGATCCGGCAGGGA
The DNA here is from genome assembly GCA_026745465.1 of Lota lota. Classification (NCBI taxonomy): domain Eukaryota; kingdom Metazoa; phylum Chordata; class Actinopteri; order Gadiformes; family Lotidae; genus Lota; species Lota lota. The sequence goes on from JACYXH010000752.1 coordinate 226,154, forward strand.
AAAACCGATTGAATCATGTCACGGCTAGTGAGCAGCAACACACCGACGTGAGCGCTTCTACTATTATCATCTCATATATATATATCATCATCATCGAAGGCAGAATGGAACCGAGACGTTTCCCCTGCCCTTGTTTGTGTGAGGCAGAACCTTCTAGGGGCCAACACACCTTCAGTCAGAAGATACGGGCCAGCCTCGGTTTTAAATCCCCTCTGAAGGGAGGTCAACTTCCGGGCACTTGCTGCCCGGAAGACTACAGTTTCGCATCGTTTCATAAGCCATCTGATGACGCCTTGTGGCAACAATCAATATCAATCATAATCAGTGTCTATGCTGATCACTACTAGGATCACTGTCTGCTTCACACTAAACAACACATACGATAAATACACACATAGGGCTTTTGAGACTGTCTGGGACTTCACATGCACTATACTTAAACCATCTCCTTACTACTAACCCCATCTCCTTACTACTAACCCCATCTCCTTACTACTAACCCCATCTCCTTACTACTAACCTTATCTCCTTACTACTAACCCCATCTCCTTACTACTAACCCCATCTCCTTACTACTAACCCCATCTCCTTACTACTAACCCCATCTCCTTACTACTAACCTTATCTCCTTACTACTAACCTTATCTCCTTACTACTAACCCCATCTCCTTACTACTAACCCCATCTCCTTACTACTAACCTTATCTCCTTACTACTAACCTTATCTCCTTACTACTAACCTTATCTCCTTACTACTAACCTTATCTCCTTACTACTAACCCCATCTCCTTACTACTAACCTTATCTCCTTACTACTAACCCCATCTCCTTACTACTAACCCCATCTCCTTACTACTAACCCCATCTCCTTACTACTAACCCCATCTCCTTACTACTAACCCCATCTCCTTACTACTAACCTTATCTCCTTACTACTAACCCCATCTCCTTACTACTAACCCCATCTCCTTACTACTAACCTTATCTCCTTACTACTAACCCCATCTCCTTACTACTAACCTTATCTCCTTACTACTAACCCCATCTCCTTACTACTAACCCCATCTCCTTACTACTAACCCCATCTCCTTACTACTAACCCCATCTCCTTACTACTAACCCCATCTCCTTACTACTAACCTTATCTCCTTACTACTAACCCCATCTCCTTACTACTAACCTTATCTCCTTACTACTAACCCCATCTCCTTACTACTAACCCCATCTCCTTACTACTAACCTTATCTCCTTACTACTAACCTTATCTCCTTACTACTAACCCCATCTCCTTACTACTAACCATATCTCCTTGGTACTAACCCCATCTCCTTACTACTAACCTTATCTCCTTGGTACTAACCCCATCTCCTTACTACTAACCCCATCTCCTTGGTACTAACCCCATCTCCTTGGTACTAACCCCATCTCCTTACTACTAACCTTATCTCCTTACTACTAACCTTATCTCCTTACTACTAACCTTATCTCCTTACTACTAACCCCATCTCCTTACTACTAACCCCATCTCCTTACTACTAACCCCATCTCCTTGGTACTAACCCCATCTCCTTACTACTAACCCCATCTCCTTACTACTAACCCCATCTCCTTGGTACTAACAGTATCTACCTATAACTAGCGGTCTGTCTGTGTTCCAGAGTTTGATAACCTGTACCTGGCCTGTCTGTGTTCCAGATCCCAGAGTTTGATAACCTATACCTGGCCTGTCTGTGTTCCAGATCCCAGAGTTTAATAACCTGTACCTGGCCTGTCTGTGTTCCAGATCCCAGAGTTTGATAACCTGTACCTGGCCTGTCTGTGTTCCAGATCCCAGAGTTTGATAACCTGTACCTGGACATGAACGGGATCATCCACCAGTGCTCCCACCCCAATGATGAAGATGTCCACTTCCGCATTTCTGAGGAGAAGATCTTTTCTGATATCTTCCACTACCTGGAGGTCCTGTTCCGCATCATCAAACCTCGCAAGGTGTTCTTTATGGCGGTGGACGGAGTGGCCCCTAGGGCCAAGATGAACCAGCAGAGAGGACGCAGATTCAGGTAGAATCATGTTGTAATATACTCCTGATCTGGAATCCAGCAGTCCTACTGTGTTACAGCAGAACTTCTGATCCAGCAGTCCTACTGTGTTACAGCAGAACTTCTGATCCAGCAGTCCTACTGTGTTACAGCAGAACTTCTGATCCAGCAGTCCTACTGTGTTACAGCAGAACTTCTGATCCAGCAGTCCTACTGTGTTACAGCAGAACTTCTGATCCAGCAGTCCTACTGTGTTACAGCAGAACTTCTGATCCAGCAGTCCTACTATGTTTATATTATTAGTAATAATATAGTCCTAACACTGGCAGGGTTAAGACTATATTATTAGTAATAATATAGTCCTAACACTGGCAGGGTTAAGACTATATTATTACTAATAATATAGTCCTAACACTGGCAGGGTTAAGACTATATTATTACTAATAATATAGTCCTAACACTGGCAGTGTTGATGCCTTGCTCTGCCTGCTAGCTGTCCTACTGTTCTTCATATTTATATTAATAATCAAATCTCAAGCAGGCGAGTTGGCTCCTTGTGTTGTTAATAATGTTAATTATATGTTAATAATATACATCCATAATAATCCTTCCTCCTGCAGGTCTGCTAAGGAAGCAGAAGATAAGATCAAGAAAGCTCTGGAGAAAGGAGAAATCCTGCCGACAGAAGCTCGCTTTGACTCCAACTGTATCACCCCAGGTACGCACACACACACCCTAACCCAGGTACACACACACCCTAACCCAGGTACACACACACACACACCCTAACCCAGGTACACACACCCTAACCCCAGGTACACACACACACACCCTAACCCAGGTACACACACACACACCCTAACCCAGGTACACACACACACCCTAACCCAGGTACACACACCCTAACCCAGGTACACACACCCTAACCCAGGTACATACACACACTAACACACTCTAACCCAGGTACACACACACACACCCTAACCCAGGTACACACACACACCCTAACCCAGGTACGCACACACACACCCTAACCCAGGTACACACACCCTAACCCAGGTACACACACACCCTAACCCAGGTACACACACCCTAACCCAGGTACACACACACCCTAACCCAGGTACACACACCCTAACTCAGGTACATACACATACTAACACACTCTAACCCAGGTACACACACACACACACTCTAACCCAGGTACACACACACACACACACCCTAACCCAGGTACACACACACACACACACCCTAACCCAGGTACACACAAACACCCTAACCCAGGTACACACACTAACACACCCTAACCCAGGTACACACACACTAACACACTCTAACCCAGGTACACACACTAACACACTCTAACCCAGGTACACACACTAACACACCCTAACCCAGGTACACACACACTAACACACTCTAACCCAGGTACACACACTAACACACTCTAACCCAGGTACACACACACTAACACACTCTAACCCAGGTACACACACTAACACACCCTAACCCAGGTACACACACACTAACACACTCTAACCCAGGTACACACACACTAACACACCCTAACCCAGGTACACACACTAACACACCCTAACCCAGGTACACACACACTAACACACTCTAACCCAGGTACACACACTAACACACTCTAACCCAGGTACACACACTAACACACCCTAACCCAGGTACACACACACTAACACACTCTAACCCAGGTACACACACTAACACACTCTAACCCAGGTACACACACACTAACACACTCTAACCCAGGTACACACACTAACACACTCTAACCCAGG